>JAVRXN010000005.1:37625181-37887681 GCA_033556935.1 Timema podura
CTTTGTTCTGTCACTAGCTCCTGAGTAATTATTTTCAAATCCTTTTATATCGTTTTAGTAATTTCTTAACAACATCACATTTTGAAGTAGTGCAAAGTAGTATAGTAAAACCCTAAAAACCAAAGCCGAACATCAATTGGGAACTCACAGAGTCATATATCCAGTCAACATCCTTATCCTTGGCCGCAACACATCCTGACAGTTTAAGGTCCACAAGGAGGGAGGTGACATAAACGTATCTACAAGAAACATTTGATTTATTTTTACTAAAAAAGTTTTTTTGTCAAAAAAAACTGAAAAATAGACCTTAGCTTGTGTTCCCTTCCAAACCACCTTTATAGTGAATGTAAATTTTCATAGCAGCTCTAATTTATTCCACAAATATAAATGCTAGTTGAATTCAACTGTCGTTACTTAGTGCATCAGACGATTTAAATATTAATTAATCTGACGTAACATGTATTACGACTAATCCCCAATTATTTAATTAAGTATAATTTTGCTATAACCTTTTAGTAAAATACATACAACACTTTTAAGAAATTAATATTAGGGCTCGGTTATTAACAAAGTTGCCACCTTATATCCCAGTATACATCCACAACGTTGGCAATATTTGGTTGTTAAAATAACACAATATTATATTTATAGCTTCCATGAATTACAATAATTCAGAACCAAAATAAAGTTCCCATTCAAACATTATTATTCAAAACAAGGTACGCTATTAATATTTCTTAGATAATTTTAAAAGTTTCATCTATCCTGAAGGGTAGCAGTCCTACTTTGACCGATAGCAATAAGGCCCTATTTTATAGGTGGTACCATATTGTAATCCGTAGAGGCAAGCTTGCTACCTTTTTGATATACACTCCATGATCCATTCAAATGATCCTTATCCGACATTTTGAAAAGCAACTATATCTACTTTATTCATGCGCCAGGTCATTTGATATGCAGCTGTCACTTTTTGTTGTATAGCAATACATATAAATTAACACTAATAAAATAGTAAAGTATTATCAATCAGGGTGTATATTGAATTATGTAAGCCATAGACTACATAACTAAAATCTTATTTAAGAACTTTCATGACTTGTAGACATTCTATCAGTGTTGACTGCGAAAAAAGATATTAAAAAAAAGCTTCTTCACATCAAAATCCTAATATACTTAGAGTGACCAAACTATTCCTCGCTCGCTAGCAATGAGCGAAAGTAGTTGTAAAATACTCCACAGAGAGCGCACACGACCGTGCGCGCTAGATTACAGTACTAGTTGCTATATTGCGGGCCGGTCTCGGTTGCCCCTCGGGGTATCACGATTTCTGTGGTTGAGCATCTCGCCTCTTAAGAGCCTGTCGAATATATCCTCTACCCGGGGTGCAGACGTGCGCGTCATTACAAGGACTGTAATGCGACGTTATAGCACGTTTTGTTGCGCTATGCAAATGGCAGGGTACGCCTTGCCTTGCATTACGTGGTGAGGGTGGGGGGGAAATAACTTCTCATGTTCTTTGGCTTGTTGCTTTCTCTCTCTTCCTCTTTAAGGTCTCGGGACATAATTCCTACCTCTCTCTCCTTTTTTTCCACCCACCTCCTTTTTCCTTTATGGAATGTTATTTTACACGTTAATCACAAACAGGGTATAAAATAAAAGCAAGGAGGTTTTAAAAAAAACAAAAACTAAAGAAACACGAACCTAAATTGGGAAGTCATGTAAATGTAGTCAGTCACATTAATGTTCAAATCAAATTGTGTTATTTTATTTTTTACTCTTTCATCTATATTTTTTTTCTCTTTATTTTTGTGTTATTCAGAGATTTTTTTTTTTTTTTGTTTGCGTGACTGAGAAGAATTAGAATTCTCAATGTTCCGGTCTTGATAAAGGTTTATGTTCTTCGACACGTTTTGCTTGAGCCAAGTTTTTAACGGTGTGTATATATATATATATAGCCATAAAATGATGGGAAACTTTAACAAATCTTTTTCTGTGTTACGGCCAAGAATTATAAGCCAATATTGTACCCCTACATTATACGAATATAATAGATCTATAGCGATAGCGATTTAAACTTGGATGTAAGGAAACTTTATCACTACTCTTATCTTTCCCCAAATGTTACGTTACGTCGCATTAATACACGATTTTAATTCATATATGCGATACTTAAAAATCAAAAGATACATACGTCTAAGGTATTACTTAACTCTTTGAACTGTGATTTGGTAAATAAATAAGTCTCAGAAGTCAAGAGTTATTCTAAAATGAATTCATTTTTGAGCTTAAAACGAAGCCTTAATGACGCAGTCTTACACATTCCTTCCCTTTTAAGTTCCGAACGAATTCTTTCTTTAGTTTATCTCCAAGTATACTTCCTTAGAACGCCGTGCCAGCGATTTATTTTTCTTCTTTCCCTCATTCTAATAATTCCTTCCACATCCCTCTCTCCTCTCCCCCATACGCCCCCCCCCCTTTCAATATAAATGGAAGATTTTTCCCCACCCAACACCTTGATGCAAAAATGTCCTATTAAATATTGTTTCCGTAAGTTTTTTCGAGCGATATTAGAATGTCAAGACATCATTATATTTCTACGGAAATATTTGAATACAAAAGTTGAGATTTTGAAACAAAAAACTTAGACGAATAAATGTTTGTATGCATAAAATTGTGGTGTTTGGACAATTCCCGAAACTAAACATTGTTATTGTAATCTATACAAAAACACCTTAAATATTTATGTGTTTACGCATTTTCAGAACTAACCCAACAGTTGTTGAGTATCTGTCAAGGATGTCCTGGAATTTAATGAAAACTTTTTCTCTTAATTTAAAAAGTTTCTCAAATAATGTAGCTATGCTCATGAAAGGTATTCAAGAATTGTTGATATCACCATGTGAAGAAAATTAAACTTTTATGTTTATACTGAAGCAATCCTAGTGTTTTAGATATGAATAAGGTTTAATTTAGAGGAAATGTGCACGCATTTGAGTAGAAGGAGAGCGAAAAAACTATTTATATTAAAAACCCCTTCTATCAACATTTGAACCCCGATCTCCTGTCATCGTAAGTCCAGTTTATATCGAGTGTGACGCCCTAGACCACTCGACCACCGAAGTGGGTTGGAGTGATATCCATACTCTATTTTTCAGTCCCCTTATTACATTTTTTAAGCCTATGTTTCCATTCATTAAAACCTTATTCTTCGTTGGTTTTGAAATGATAATTGTAGCAAAATAAAAACTGCTATCAAAGATGTTAAAATGAAATCATTCATTTGAGACATAGCCGATTGTTCCTCCGAGCCCCTGAAATATAGGCAGCCCAACGAGCGCCCCATGGCTTTCATAGACGTCCTCCAATTTGCTTTGTTATTCAGTAAACTGACGAGTGTCCGAAGCACTTGGAGGTATTCACAAGACGTTGGTTTTTTCCTCTCATCCAACCGAAGTACTAAGTCTGCTTGGAGTGTGCTTAGCTACTTGCACTTATCTGGGACCATTCAGTGGGAGATGATTGTTGGACAGGCACTTTCTAATCACAGTGATACCAATTTGGTATTTACATTTAATCAGCCCGTTTCAGTGTTAAACTGGTCTAAAACTTTACTCCCGTGTTGGATTGGCCTGCTGAGCACGAGGAGACCAGGGTTAGAATCACGGTCGGGTCTACTGAGGTTGGTTTTTCCTAAATTGTTTCCCCCTCTACTTCCACGCAAATGCGGATATACTTTCTCTAAAATGCTTCCTTCCTCATCCCTTTTTCACTAGAGTAATTATCATAATATATGTATACAACCTGAACAGGTAGTAAGACACAGTGCTGATAATAATAATAATAACAATAGTACAGTAGTAATAATAGTAACCAAGAAACCCTTGCGAAACTTTCACACATTCAACCTTCCCCTCCTCCCTCCCCCCTCCCCCCCGAAAAAAAATTTAGTCTTTTGTTGGGTTGTTAAAATTAAATACTCAGCCAAGTGTATACACAAAATAGCAAAGAGAGTTTATTTTCGGTAATTGATACAAAAATATTGTTAGATTTTTCTTTTCACTTAAATTTAAACAAACAATGTATTTTAACGTGAACTGAGTATGCTATGTCAGAAGTCAATAAAAAATTATATCTACTGATACCTGATTCATCGCTGTAGGCTTTGTATGAGTTGAGGAAAAGGGATTTAGACAACAGAAATAATATATAGTATTACTAGCGGACCCGACAGACGTTGTCCTGCCCGAACGTTGGCTTTTTGTTTGGATGGCATAATTGATTTAAATAATAAAACAAATACTATGTGATCATCACAATTACAAATTCACAATTAACTCCAATTAGTGAGTTACACAAATATTACAAATTCAATGTTTGTCAAGACAACATACAAAATAAAACATATTTTCATTTTTGGCATTTCGCCCACAGCTCCACAAATATCAGCTGAATCGAAAAAAATTTAGAAGCTTGCTTACAAATTTGTATACCGGGTACAGCTATTTTTATTTTACTGACGTACCTTCAAATATGACAAATGTCAAATGACTTTTTAATTGTTTTTATTTTCATAGTGCAAAATCTATACTGTTTTGGGCCTAGAACCTTTGCGGGCTTACGCAGAACAACTCATCCATATACGTATCATCGAAATAGTATGTACTTCGGGCAGGACGTCTGTTGGCTTTTAGTTTGGATGGCATAATTGATTTCTATAATAAAACAAATACTATGTGATCATCACAATTACAAATTCACAATTAACTCCAATTAGTGAGTTACACAAATATTATAAATTCAGTGTTTGTCAAAACAACATACAAAATAAAACATCTTTTCATTTTTGGCATTTCGCCCACAACTCCACAAATATCAGCTGTATCGAAAAAAATTGAGAAGCTTGCTTACAAATTTGTATGCCGGGTACAGCTATTTTTATTTTACTGACATACCTTCAAATATGACAAATGTCAAATGACTTTTTAATTGCTTCTATTTTCATAGTGCAAAATATATACTTTTTTGGGCCTAGAACCTTTGCAGGCTTACGCAGAACAACTCATCCATATACGTACCATCGAAATAGTATGTACTTGTTATACGAAGTACATACTATTTTGATGATACGTACAGTCAGCTGCATAGAAACCTCACCACCTCTTATACCTAGGGTTGTAATGTTATAAAAAACGGTCCGGCAAAATCAATAAAGTTTATTTTATTTTTATCTTAATGCGAGTTGATGAACAATGTTTTTCGTCAATCCCTGAGGTGTATAAATGAACAAACTTGATGGTTTGCCAACGCGAGAACACGCAACATATAATTGGCCATGTGAGAAGCACTGATTTTCTAGATCCAATCCACAAATGGACATTGTTTGGCCTTGTGACTTATTAATAGTCATTGCGAATGCCAAGCGAATTGGAAATTGCAGGCGTCTGAATGGAATGGGCCAGTCTGAAGGGATCATTGGGATCCGTGGCAGGAGAACAACGTCACCTTGAAACTTGCCGTTCAAAATGGTAGCTTCAAGAACATTGGCCATAATTTTTTTTATGACCAATCGCGTGCCATTGCATAGCTTAGGTGCATTTAAATTTCGAAGCAAAATGATTGGTGAGCCAATTTTCAATCGCAAGTTATGTGGTGGCATTCCTGGTAAATCCAGTGAATTCAAGAATTCAACAGGATAGTTGACTGCTTCGTCAGGATCGACAACAGTGTCGATCGATTTAAACGACATCTCATTGCCAGGCAATGACTGTTGTATTTTGAAATTAATAGCGTCAACATCGATATTTTTTGCGGCCAAAATAGCTCGTTCACGTATCCACGCATGATTAATGTAATTAGCGCTCAAATCTGGGAATATGCTTTCAATCAGAGCATCTTTCGTGGCTACCATTTTGCAAAAATTGTCTGGCAATTTTATGCATTGTGTATTTCCATACAATAGAATTTTTCCATTGCCAATGTTGAGCAATTGTTCGGAGAATGACAGTGCCAATGGATCGTTTTGCAGTTGAACACGTATATTTATGTTAAGCCGTAATGTATTAACATTTCGCCATAGGTATGATTGTTTCAAACATGCGTTAACTTCGTCCGCATATGTAGCGCGTGAAATGACCGGCAATGTCTGTCTAAAATCACCGGACAGCAGTAGTAGAGCACCACCGAAAAGTCTGGTATTATCGTTGAGATCTTTCATCGTTCTATCGAGAGCTTCAAGTGAATGCTTGTGGGCCATAGTGCATTCATCCCAGATAATAATTTTGCATTTTTGCAAAACTTTAGCCATGCCGGAATGCTTCTTTATGTTGCACATTGCGTCTGAATTTGTGTGAACGTTCAATGGCAACCTGAGTGCTGAATGTGCAGTCCGTCCACCATCAAGCAAAGTCGCTGCAATGCCTGATGAAGCAATTGCCAATGCAATATGATTTTGTGATCGAATGCGCGCTAGTATCAGTGAGATGAGGAATGTTTTGCCAGTACCGCCTGGTGCGTCCAAAAAAAAGAATCCACCTTGTTGTGCTGCAATTGACAAATTAATTCGATCGTATATGTTCTTTTGTTCAGCAGTGAGCAGTTGCTCATTATTTGCTACGAAAGTAGTCAAAGAGGCCTCATCGAACTGTTGTTCGCGCTGAAAATCGTTGTTAATGATGTCTGTTGTTGGGCGGTTAGGCGATGGCATACCGAAATGAATGAGTGGCATATTAGAAATGAGAATGCAAATATCCTCAATCTTTATTAACGACTCGTTATATATTTCCGGCGAAAATTCGATATTGGAATCTTGATCAGCGGTCCGAATGCAATGCAGAATGTCGTTGCTCATGGAATCTTTATATTTATCCCAGAGAACAGAAGCTTGCGACGGAAAACATGTCGTCAATAATATGGCGAATAATTGGCGAATTTGATGAGGAGAGGAACTCAGTACTGCATCTGCAAGTGTGAGATCCCAATGGTTGTCATCTTCCAGTAAATGCAATTCGCGACACGCATCCTGATACGTGTCATACAAAATACCATTGACTGTCCGCAAGTATTGGAAGGACGTAGGTCCAGGAACGTTAACCAACAACAAACGCAAGAAGAAGCATTCGCGTTGCTTTGGATGGACTGTGTATAATCGGCCTAATGTATTTCCCATAAATATGCCGTCGTATCCTTGGACTGGAACGCCTCGCTTTCGTGGGTCCCATTTTTTTGACTGTTTGTTCCACGTGAAAAATCGTGGCACATCAGTATACATTAATGTCTTTGCGAATCGACCTAAAATACCTGGTCGGTTGCATAGTTCGAATAAATCAGTTAGTGTGGTTTTTGGGGCAGTTAATGCTCGTTGTAGAGCAGTCTCTTCTGTGAAATAAACACGCTGTCCATTTTAAAGGTGCACGGCCAAATGTATAACAGCAGGGTCTCTTTCGTGTATGGGAAAACTCAAAATGCGCCAAACTGCTTCATTGCTGCTAATGTATCGGCCCATTTGATAACGGGTTATTTCGTCGTTATCATTTACATTTTGAACAGAGAATACAGCCATATCGCTGCCCTTATGAACGTATTTGCAAATGTATTTTATGGACTTCACCGAACTGCAGAACTCAACGTTTATGTGAGCTTTGTAGGTTTTGCACAGCAATGGCGAATACGGAACCACCCAGCGATTGTCAATGTCAACCGTTCCACCGTTTGACATGCGCAATTGATATGATTGGCCACCATTATCTGTGTCTCTACGACGATACAATGGATAACCATCGATATTAGTGACAGTATCATTTATACACGCTTTTGGGAAACGTTTCGTACATTTTCCATTGTCCATGCACTGCGCCGTCATATTTAGAGCACCACATGGACCATGGATCATGTTAGCGGTAACAATGTCAAACAACTCTTTATCGATATTCCTATCCGGAATTTCTGCTGAAATAATTTTATCAATTTCTTCTGACCGTACTTTGTCAACGAACCCAATCAAAATATGTGCATGTGGCAAACCTCGTTTTTGCCATTCAACAGAATACAGCCAGCAACGTGTTTCGCCGAATAAAGAGTGATGTTTAATCAAGTTCATCAACGATTTTAATTTTTGTTTGAAGACACGTGCAGTGATATCATGGCGATGCATTGCTGTTTGACCTGGCAATAACAAAATTTTAATTTCATCCCAGTTAGGATTGCACGTGAATGTAATGAACAAATCAGGTCGGCCGTACGCGCGCACGTAAGTCATGGCGTCTTGAATGTATTCTTGCATATGACGTGGACTACCAATATATGATGATGGAAGAATATATGCAGTACCAATGTCGTTGATGTTAGTGGTTCGATCTACGTTACTGACGTTACCGACAATAGCATCACGCAAATGAATGTACTCCTCAGAACGCAACTTCGCTTGATTATACTTGATGTACCGTAATCGCTCACTTTCAATTTTCGCATACATATCAACGATGTATTGATGAAACAGCTGGCGGCATCGGAGAATGTGGTTGTCTTCATTGGCACGAATCATCAACCGATATGCGTAGAAGTTCATCGCGCTCACTTTCTTGTTGGTTTCTGCACCTGCAAAGTAAAAATATAAATAAGACAAAAATAAATTAATCTTACAGAATAAGAAAAAAAGTAAATAATATGTAGATTGTACCTGTCACTGGATTTCTTTGATTGATGTTAAAATGATATCCATCTTCTCCTTCCCAAAATATCAACGGATATTGCAAAGCGTCGTAAGAACGATGACTGTCTTGAATTGTGTGCACCGTGTTATCTCTGCGTTGGATCCTTATATCTCGACGTTCATATGCGTCACCAACCATAACAACTGCAACTTCATTAACGGTTGGTGCATTGTATCGGCCCACGTGCTCTCCAGATGGTACTTTGTCTGCCTTGATGACGATCATGTAGTTGTCGTTTTGCAGTCTGTTTGAAACGGTATAAAACAACTGGACCAACTGGTTGTGATTTCGCAAAAACTGTTCCAAAGTCGCCACAATTTCTCGCTCCTCCATCTGCTCGATGTGGTTGTACTGGCAGCGTGCGTTTATTTGTTGCTCCTCATCGCCCATGAAGTATATTTGCAAGAATTTTGGATCGGCATCAGGCATTGAGATTAAAGAACCTATTTGATGATATATTTGGCCCTGAATCTTAAACGTTGATTCAAAATTGCGACCATCCTCATTCTGAACGATTTTTGTGGCTCCAAATGATGCCATTTGGAAGCAAGAATTGAATTTGCGAATTTTACGCAAAAAAATTTTTGATTAATGTGTGGCTCCAGCCAATAGTGTTAGCAATGGTTCTGGCGGCGAACTCAATGGTGGCAGTATAACTTTTCCTGACGCGCAGCAGAAACCGGCCGATTCACCTTTGTATTTGAATGCATGGCAGTGTTGGCATTCTTTGTCCATAGCACCGATAACAATTTGTGAATGTGACGAATAGTCGATGTCCGTTTCATATTCGAACGCAAGGCGGAGAAGTGATGCACGTGTCAATGCGCGATGTACTTGCAGGCGCTGTTGTTCATGTGCTCTGTGTGCGTCGGCGGCTCGTTGACGCGCCTGTCTTTGTCTCAAAGCATTAGCTCGAAGCCGTTTGTTGCGTTGCTGTTGACTTTCATTTGCACGTGTGTTTGCAACCTGGACTCTTAAATTTGCATTGTCCATCAATTGATCTTCTTCCGTTCGATTTAATCGACGGGTTTGGACTATTTGTGAATTCTGTGTACGTCGACCAATATTTCCTCCTCGTCCACGAAGACGTGGCATTGTTCTTTAATAAACACACAACACCTAAATATATGTAACTTATATTTGAATTTTATGGATTGCACTCCGTAAATATGATAGAATCATCGACACAAATAAGCACTTAAAAAAATTTTGCAGGTTAGGTTAATTGTCATTGAATACGCATGTATATAATTTAAATTAAAGGAAAATAATGTTTATTTTCGATGAGACGTTTAACACTTTTATAGAATCATCGACACAAATAAGCACTTTATATTAAAATTTTCAGGTTAGATTGATTGTTATTGAATACGCATATATATAAAATTTAAATTTATGGAAGATCATGTAAGATATTAATTTCAACACAGCACCTTACACATTTGCCCAATGTATGTATCTGAGTACACTTGATGAAAAATACACTCAATATTCACGCAATTGTGATAGATGGAATATCGAAACACATAGTACAGAAATTTAAATGTCCAAACAACGCCAAGTCACGGCCCAAGAGACTTGCGCATGTACGTCAAATACCACAGAATTCGACATCAACGCCACCTATGTTACACAAACATAACTATGAATTATTCTCAGAAGTTCAAAAAAACGGTCCGACAAAATGAATAATGTTTATTTTGTTTTTATCTTAATGCAAGTTGATGAACAATGTTTTTCCTCAATCCCTTAGGTGTATAAATTAACAAACTTGTTGGTTTGCCAACGCAAGAACACGCAACATATAATTGGCCATGTGAGAAGCTAGACCGATATTATCAATTATTAATATTATATTCATTATTATAAATATTGGGGGGTGGTAGGGGGGTATGAAATTTTGAGGTTACATGTTCTGATATGCAAAAAAAAAAAAAAAAAAAAATCCCCCAAAAAAATCCCCCAAAAAATTCCTTAAAAATAAACCCCTAAAAAATACAAAAAATCCTATAACCCGATTGAAACGCCACCTACCGGGTCCAATTGTGAATCTAAACCATCCACGGACCCACTCAAACACACACACAAAATTTCATCAAAATCCGTCCAGCCGTTTAGGAGGAGTTCAGTGACATACACACGTACAGAAGAATTATATATATAAAGATAATACATTTAATCTTACAAATCACCCGGACTACCTGCATGATTACACTAATAGGGTAGATATGAGTAAGGTAGAAATTAGAATAAATGTACATTCATTTGTTTGGAGGGAGAGTGAGAAACCATTTTGAGTAAAACTACCCTCAGGACACCCGCCCAGGATTCTAACCCCTACCTTCTTGTCACCGTCAAGTCAGAAGTGGATAGCTTTAAATTAGGTTTACATGGCAACCGATGAGGTTCATAGTTATAACAGAACATGATTTACAAACTAATTAGACCTAGTACAGCATCTATCATGAGGAGGGTATATTTGAAACATTGCACCAACATAAACGTGTAGAAAGGATGGAAAACTCACAATTATAAATCACATTTGTAAATCCCGCCTCCGCGCCTCTCTGAGGAACCTTTGCTGGGATTCAAACCTCGACCTCACTGACTAAGGTGACCCAATAGATTATAAGCACGACGCCCTAGACCACGTGACCACATCATTAACATAAAGAGTCTTTAGTGTGAGTGCAGAGAGGGGGGAGGGTGTAAGATGCAAATGTACTCATCACATGATTAATTATTGACAAGACGACCAACTTGAGTGTTGCCACAATTTTTTTATGGATTTATTCACGTCCTCCCCCTTCCCTCATGTCCTTAAAAAAGCACTTAAAGCAAAAAAAATTCTCTATTTCATATATATATATACAGTACACTACATATAAAAGCCGGCAGAGCGGAACATTTTTAACGATTTTAGATTACTAATCCATCAACAGAACTCTATGATTGGGCACTCCAGACCTTGATAGTCCCGTGTGTTGGCGGCCCTGATTATAAACGATCCCTGAAACCCTATTTAGGGATTTATTCGTAGGAAAGAGGTTGACGAAGGATGTATGTGTGACATGACATCACTTCTCCAAAGTGAAAAAAAAATTCTTACATAACCTTAATTTGTTTGAAAGCTTGTCAATTTACTGGGTTTTTTTTAAGCGAGATTTAAATACAGATTAAAATACCATCATTTTTAATAGTTTTGATAGCATGTTAAGAAACATTTTTTGAAATGTAATAAGACTAAGAAATGTTCGCATAACCCATAATTATTTCAATTTTTAAACCCTTCTTGTGGCTTATAGAATAATTATTTCAATTTTTAAACCCTTCTTGTGGCTTATAGAATAATTATTTCAATTTTTAAACCCTTCTTGTGGCTTATAGAATAATTATTTCAATTTTTAAACCCTTCTTGTGGCTTATAGAATAATTATTTCAAATTTTTAAACCATTCTTGTGGCTTATAGAATAGTTATTTACATTTTAAACCCTTCTTGTGGCTTATAGAATAGTTATTTCAATTTTTTTAACCCTTCTTGTGGCTTATAGAATAATTTTTTTAACCCCTCTTATGGCTAATATAATACATATTTTAATTTTTTTAACCCTTCTTGTGGCTTATAGAATAATCATTTTTCTCTTTTTCTTTTTCAAACCGTGTCTTACTACCTGTTCTGTTTATCAGCATTTTCAGGGCCTATTTTGACGAAATATTTTAACAGCGCTTCAAACGCCTGTAGCAGCGAACCTATCGCGCTGCCAGAAACTCACCCATTTTTTCTTCTAAGATTTCAGCAATAAAATAGACTTTGAGGGCGAAGTACTTGCAATTGTTTTATTGCATAAGACAATTTATTTAAAACATATAACTTCATTAGAACTGGGTTCATTCTCTACTTTCAACAAAATTACAGACAATACGTTATTAAACAAAATAAGGAAATGAATTTTAACACACAGGCGGCAAATCATTGTAATAATTACTGTACTGTCCATATGGAGAAGACCACAATTCAATTCAATTTATTTAAATTAATGGAAAAAACATTTGAATTGTTTGGTAAGGAACGTTTAAAATATATAAATAAAATTCAATTTTTAGTGTAATTAGGTTGTACAAGTTGTATTAAATTAACATGAAACACATAAATGTGTAATATAATATAATATATATGCACAATATTTGATTGATATTTGAAAGAAATTGGTAATATTAATTAACAAGTTATGATACTTTATAGTTATGAAGTCTTGAAATTATAACAAACATCTAAAAATTCAGTACATATTAAAATTGTAGACATTTTAGTCAAAGTTATACTTAGAACTATGTTTTAAAAAAACAAAGGATGATGTGATCATGCACATTTGGTATTTCTGTATTAATTTGAGAATTGACAGAAAAAGTTATTAAATTTAAAAAATATATAAAAATTGGATTTCTTTCTTATCTTTGTTTCCCTGTTCCTTGATTACTGCTGCAAGTACTACAACATTATTTATACGACATGTTTCGATGCTACGACGGCATCATCCTCAGGTCAGATATTAAAACTATGTAAATGAGTATTCCCTGTTGTGTGATTTAACTTTGACTCAAATGTCTACAATTTTAATATGTACTGAATTTATAGATGTTTGTTATAATTTTAAGACATTCATAACTATAAAGTATCATAACTTGTAATTAATATTACCAATTTCTTTCAAATATCAATCAAATATTGTGCATATATATTATATTACACATTTATGTCTTTCATGTTAATTTAATACAACTTGTACAACCTAACTTCACTAAAAATTGAATTTCATTTATAAATAATTTAAATTAGTTTGGACCTGAATAACTCAGTGGTAGAGTATTGGTGCGAAAAGCCAAAGGTGCCGGGTTCATTTCCCGTGTCAGGTGTCATTTTTAAATTAATTTAAATTAGTTTAATTGTGGTCTTATAAAAAAGAGGAAAGATAAAAACACATTTTTCAATTATTCTCTCATGTCAGTAGAATCGTTTGGTGAAATATTACTTCATAATCTTGAATCCCAAGCTGCCGGGGTGGCATATATTTCTCACAACTTCACAAATCAACTCTCAAAGGATTGTTGGCATGACATTTTCTAGTAATATATGATTCTGCAATGGCTAGCTTAGCACAACAACACGAGGCTACCCGCCTCGGTGGCGTAGTTGGCTAACGCACTGGTTGTTGTTGATCCAGACTGCTGAGGACGGGGATATCGAGGCTCGAATCTCGGTCGGGTGAACTGGGGGTGGTTTTTCCTGAATGGTTTTCCACTCTCCCTCCACACAAATGTGGGTTCACTTCCTCTAAATTCAACCTTCCCAATTCCTAACCCATTAGAGTAATTAGTACTTAAGCGTATAACCCGAACGGGTAGTAAGACGTGGTGCTATTATTATTATTATTAACACGAGGCTCTCTTTCTAATATATCGCCCGTATGATTATTAATACTATAATTATTATTATCACCGCGTCTTACTACCCGTTCGGGCTATGCGCACTTACGCTAATGTGTGATGGTAGGGTGATTGTGAGATGAAAGGGAGGAGCTACAGTTTAACGTGGAATCCGAACCACGGTGGAGGTCTGGCATTCCACACATTCACAGATTGTGTATTATTAGGTGTTATGTCTTATGAAAAGTCCAGCTGCAGGTCATATAACTTGACGTATGAACACGTGAAAGTAGATCTAGTTGTTTTTACGCTTATCAGACAAGGTTCTTCCTATATAAATTGGACTGTAGTTAGTTTATTGTACCAAAAGTCTCCGATAGAAACCTCTGGTATCGATATCAAGATAAGGCTCACTGTTAAACAATTTTTCATTTGTTTTATAAATTGTTTCCTTAAGTATGAAACATATTTTTGAACCTTTTTTTTTCGCTATTTTTTAGATATGTTTTCAGAATATTTATATCAACCTCAGTTAAAAATAAATATACACTTCAAAAAACTTATTTATTTTATTTACATTTGAAACAAATGTCACTTTATAATAATTTTGAACTATTTTTTTTTAAATATTGCCTATGATTTCCGTTCGTAATTAGTCTAAGGCACATCCCTGATAATACTCTGCCAACATGTTAACACGCCACTTTCCTTGGTACAGTTTTTCCATAACAGCAATGACTTGGTGAAAACATTCTCCTTGTTCATCACTAACTTCGCCAAGATTTGGTGAGAAAAATCCAAGTGTGAGTGTAAAGGTGAATATTTAGTGCCCTCTTGTGCCTTATTGTAATACAACTGAAGGAGTTTTTCCATGATTTTCTGGTAATTCATTCAGAGTAGAATTAAAATCTTCATCCGTCGTAAGTTTCCTTATCTGTAAACCAACAAAAATCCCTTTTATCTTTGACTCACTCAATTAAGTTGAAGTAATTTCTTTTGTAGATATCTTCATGGACTTGACAAAGATTTTTTTGTTACTAAACCAAGTTTTATATGAAATGGTGGTAAGAATACTTTCATGGAATCAACTTAAGGATCGTGCAACACATTTTATTATCTTCGGGTCAATTTCTGACGTTTATTACAAAGTTCTACTGAGAAGTGTCTGTACTTGGCTCGGTTATCCTGTTCAAAAATAAATCAACAATACTTCGAACCTCCTAATTGGATGCCTAACAATATTTCCATAATTTTTAATTCACCACATATATTCCAACAGTACTTTTATTTATTTTGTCAAATAGGTTTTCCATGTTTTCATAAGGTTCCTTCACGTGCAATGTGTAAGAAATTAATATAAAGGTATGTTTGTTTCCATTGTGAAAAATAATTGGTTTTATACTATGCTTTGATGAGGCAGTGAAAGTCGCCATTTATCGTATTGTGATCTTGTCCTTCTGAAGCCATGATCCTGGGAGATGAGATGTGGTTCATTTGATGTAGAAGACTGAAAGTCTCGCTCGTGTGTCCTGTTCCATAGATACCGGCTCATTTCCATTGTTTTCCTCAACAATGGTCCATGTTTAGGTGGTTTTGGAACTGGTAGGTCTTGACTGTGAAATACTGGTTTGATGGCGGTAGGCATACTATGTTTAGATTTTAAGAACATTACAGATATCTTAGTTACACAGAAGCAACAGTTCTCGCCAAACCATTGGCACAGCTAACGGCATAGAGTTTCGAGAACCTTTCAAACATCCTCTCAAGTACACTACACAGTTGCTACACACAATGTGAGGAGCTCAAGGCTTACCCTGATCACCCATTTTGCACCCATAGTAGAGCTCATATGATCTCACATTGATAAATTAACGGCCGAAGACTGGATGTTGTGCCTGTCCTAGTCTTAAGATAGATTATAAGGCATATTACGCTACGACAGGCCTAGCAAGCTGGTATATGGCTTGAATAAAAAAAACTGACTCAAACCACAGGCTGGAAACAGTAATGGATGTAAAGTATAGCTTATATGCTTTTCGATTAGATTTTATTTCACCACACACTTAACAAAACCCGTCTACACCATTTTCATACTTTTGAGGCAAAAAGAAAGTAATAACTTTACTTATGTAAGCACACTGAAGGCTTTCCAGCTCTCGACAGTAAGTAGCCTATCGTATAATCAGTTACATATAACTAATAAACACTTCAATGAATCAATTAAAAAGTTACTTGTGTGACTATGTTTAAGGAATGGTCATTGGCTTCCTGCTCAGTTTCTATGAAATATATATTATCTGACTTGCTACCCCATGAAATAAATAGCTATTTGTTCTTTGACACCCAAATATAAAATATTATGATGAAGTGTGTTGTATTTTATTTTTTATGTAATTTAGTAGAATTAAAAATTGAAATAATAAAGAGGGCAAATAAAATTGACAGTTTTACTGAACAAGACAATTATTATTTAAATACTTATGATAGGTATTATTAAAACTGTTATTTGAGTTTTTTTAAATTTGTGGGTGATAGAAAAATTATATTTTTTAATTTGTTATCAGTAATATAAAACACATCGAAGTCTTCTATCATACATAAAGAAACAAAAAAAATGTGTATAATTAAAATCAATACTTTATTATTTACCTGCCTCAGTGACCAAATAGTCTAAGGCGTCACTCTCGTGTTAGACTGGCCTGCTGAAAACGGGGAAGTAAGGGTTTGAATCCTGTTCGGGTCTACTGAAGGTGGTTGTACTTAAATGGTTTCTCTCTCTCTCTCCTTCCACGCTAAAGCTGGTAGATTAACTCTAAAATTCTTCCCACGGTGTTAAATCTAAATATCTTATAGGTGTCTCCGTCTCGAATTGAACCGAGCCCAGGCACTGTAGAAGTGCAGTAGCACTCCCTGACCTCTCGGTCACGTGTCTTGATGGAGAGGGTAAAAGGCCGCGGCTCGATATCTATAGGGAATCCCTCCCAGAGAGTTATAATAAGCTAATGCGCCGGTAGTCTTTCCTCTGGAAAATGGCCTCCAATCATCGGGAGTGCGGGCTGGTAACGAAGTAATGGCCGCCAGGTGGACTACCGCCGGAATCATCAGCAGTCACGGGGGCTAATATGTATCCTGATTGGTGGAACAAGGGCACGAGCCGTCCACTTCGGTGGCCGCGTGTTCTAAGGCGTCACTCTCGCAATAGACTAGACTGCTGATTACCGGGATATCGGGGTTCAAATCCCGGTTGGGTGTATTGAGGGTGGCTTTTTCAAAATGGTTTTACACTCTTTCTGCACAAAAATGTGGGTATACTTCCTCTAAATTCAACCTTCCCCTTCCAGAAAACACTTTCGTAATTAGTATATAAGCGTATAAATCGAACTGGTAGTGAGACGTGACGCTATATATATATAAAATATATATATTTCAAGTTCACTACTCTCTACTGTGGTTAGAGAGGGTAATATGTCACCTGCTCGGTGGAATAAGGACACAAGTTCACAACTCTCTACTGTGGTTATAGAGGGTAATATGTCTCCTGCTTGGTGGAATAAGGACACAAGTTCACTACTTTCTACTGTGGTTAGAGAGGGTAATATGTCACCTGCTCGGTGGAATAAGGACACAAGTTCACTACTTTCTACTGTGGTTAGAGAGGGTAATATGTCTCCTGCTTGGTGGAATAAGGACACAAGTTCACTACTCTCTACTGTGGTTAGAGAGGGTAATACGTCACCTGCTCGGTGGAATAAGGACACAAGTTCACTACTCTCTACTGTGGTTATAGAGGGTAATATGTCTCCTGCTTGGTGGAATAAGGACACAAGTTCATTACTCTCTACTGTGGTTATGGAGGGTAATATGTCACCTGCTCGGTGGAATAAGGACACAAGTTCACTACTTTCTACTGTGGTTAGAGAGGGTAATATGTCACATGCTCGGTGGAATAAGGACACAAGTTCACTACTTTCTACTGTGGTTATAGAGGGTAATATGTATCCTGCTTGGTGGAATAAGGACACAAGTTCATTACTCTCTACTGTGGTTATGGAGGGTAATATGTCGCCTGCTCGGTGGAATAAGGACACAAGTTCACTACTTTCTACTGTGGTTAGAGAGGGTAATATGTCACATGCTCGGTGGAATAAGGACACAAGTTCACTACTTTCTACTGTGGTTATAGAGGGTAATATGTATCCTGCTTGGTGGAATAAGGACACAGGTTCATTACTCTCTACTGTGGTTATGGAGGGTAATATGTCACCTGCCCGGTGGAATAAGGACACAAGTTCACTACTCTCTACTGTGGTTATGGAGGGTAATATGTCGCCTGCTCGGTGGAATAAGGACACAAGTTCATTACTCTCTACTGTGGTTATGGAGGGTAATATGTCGCCTGCTTGGTGGAATAAGGACACAAGTTCATTACTCTCTACTGTGGTTATGGATGGTAATATGTCACCTGCTCGGTGGAATAAGGACACAAGTTCACGACTTTCTACTGTGGTTATAGAGGGTAATATGTATCCTGCTTGGTGGAATAAGGACACAAGTTCATTACTCTCTACTGTGGCTATGGAGAGTAATATGTCGCCTGCTCGGTGGAATAAGGACACAAGTTCACTACTTTCTACTGTGGTTAGAGAGGGTAATATGTCACCTGCTCGGTGGAATAAGGACACAAGTTCACTACTTTCTACTGTGGTTATAAAGGGTAATATGTCTCCTGCTTGGTGGAATAAGGACACAAGCTCACTACTTTCTACTGTGGTTAGAGAGGGTAATATGTCACCTGCTTGGTGGAATAAGGACACAAGTTCACTACTCTCTACTGTGGTTAGAGAGGGTAATATGTCGCCTGCTTGGTGGAATAAGGACACAAGTTCATTACTCTCTACTGTGGTTATGGAGGGTAATATGTCGCCTGCTCGGTAATATAAGGACACAAGTTCACTACTCTCTACTGTGGTTAGAGAGGGTAATATGTCACCTGCTCGGTGGAATAAGGACACAAGTTCATTACTCTCTACTGTGGTTATGGAGGGTAATATGTCGCCTGCTTGGTGGAATAAGGACACAAGCTCACTACTTTCTACTGTGGTTAGAGAGGGTAATATGTCTCCTGCTTGGTGGAATAAGGACACAAGTTCACTACTCTCTACTGTGGTTAGAGAGGGTAATATGTCGCCTGCTTGGTGGAATAAGGACACAAGTTCATTACTCTCTACTGTGGTTATGGAGGGTAATATGTCGCCTGCTCGGTGGAATAAGGACACAAGTTCACTACTTTCTACTGTGGTTAGAGAGGGTAATATGTCTCCTGCTTGGTGGAATAAGGACACAAGCTCACTACGCTCTACTGTGGTTATTGAGGGTAATATGTCACATGCTCGGTGGAATAAGGACACAAGTTCACTACTTTCTACTGTGGTTATAGAGGGTAATATGTATCCTGCTTGGTGGAATAAGGACACAAGTTCATTACTCTCTACTGTGGTTATGGAGGGTAATATGTCGCCTGCTCGGTGGAATAAGGACACAAGTTCACTACTTTCTACTGTGGTTAGAGAGGGTAATATGTCACCTGCTCGGTGGAATAAGGACACAAGTTCACTACTTTCTACTGTGGTTAAAGAGGGTAATATGTCTCCTGCTTGGTGGAAAAAGGACACAAGCTCACTACGCTCTACTGTGGTTATGGAGGGTAATATGTCGCCTGCTCGGTGGAATAAGGACACAAGTTCACTACTTTCTACTGTGGTTAGAGAGGGTAATATGTCACATGCTCGGTGGAATAAGGACACAAGTTCACTACTTTCTACTGTGGTTAGAGAGGGTAATATGTCTCCTGCTTGGTGGAATAAGGACACAAGTTCACTACTCTCTACTGTGGTTAGAGAGGGTAATACGTCACCTGCTCGGTGGAATAAGGACACAAGTTCACTACTCTCTTGTGTGGTTAGAGAGGGTAATACGTCACCTGCTCGGTGGAATAAGGACACAAGTTCACTACTTTCTACTGTGGTTAGAGAGGGTAATATGTCACCTACTCGGTGGAATAAGGACACAAGTTCACTACTTTCTACTGTGGTTAGAGAGGGTAATATGTCTCCTGCTTGGTGGAATAAGGACACAAGTTCACTACTCTCTACAGTGGTTAGAGAGGGTAATATGTTACCTCTTTGGTGGAATAAGGACACAAGTTCACTACTCTCTACTGTGGTTATAGAGGGTAATATGTCTCCTGCTTGGTGGAATAAGGACACAAGTTCATTACTCTCTACTGTGGTTATGGAGGGTAATATGTCGCCTGCTCGGTGGAATAAGGACACAAGTTCACTATTCTCTACTATGGTTAGAGAGGGTAATACGTCACCTGCTCGGTGGAATAAGGACACAGGTTCACTATTCTCTACTGTGGTTAGAGAGGGTAACACATCTCCTGCTTGGTGGAATAAGGACACAGGTTCATTACTCTCTACTGTGGTTATGGAGGGTAATATGTCACCTGCTCGGTGGAATAAGGACACAGGTTCACTACTCTCTACAGTGGTTAGAGAGGGTAACACATCTCCTGCTTGGTGGAATAAGGACACAGGTTCATTACTCTCTACTGTGGTTATGGAGGGTAATATGTCGCCTGCTCGGTGGAATAAGGACACAGGTTCATTACTCTCTACTGTGGTTATGGAGGGTAATACGTCACCTGCTCGGTGGAATAAGGACACAAGTTCACTACTCTCTACTGTGGTTAGAGAGGGTAATACGTCACCTGCTCGGTGGAATAAGGACACAAGTTCACTACTTTCTACTGTGGTTAGAGAGGGTAATATGTCACCTACTCGGTGGAATAAGGACACAAGTTCACTACTTTCTACTGTGGTTAGAGAGGGTAATATGTCTCCTGCTTGGTGGAATAAGGACACAAGTTCACTACTCTCTACTGTGGTTATAGAGGGTAATATGTCTCCTGCTTGGTGGAATAAGGACACAAGTTCACTACTCTCTACTGTGGTTATAGAGGGTAATATGTCGCCTGCTTGGTGGAATAAGGACACAAGTTCACTACTTTCTACTGTGGTTATGGAGGGTAATATGTCACCTGCTCGGTGGAATAAGGACACAGGCTCACTATTCTCTACTATGGTTAGAGAGGGTAATATGTCGCCTGCTCGGTGGAATAAGGACACAAGTTCACTACTTTCTACTGTGGTTATGGAGGGTAATTTGTCTCCTGCTTGTTGGAATAAGGACACAAGTTCACTACTTTCTACTGTGGCTATGGAGGGTAGTATGTCTTCTGCTTAGTGGAATAAGGACACAGGTTCACTATTCTCTACTATGGTTAGAGAGGGTAATACGTCACCTGCTCGGTGGAATAAGGACACAGGTTCACTATTCTCTACTATGGTTAGAGAGGGTAATACGTCACCTGCTCGGTGGAATAAGGACACAGGTTCACTATTCTCTACTGTGGTTAGAGAGGGTAACACATCTCCTGCTTGGTGGAATAAGGACACAGGTTCATTACTCTCTACTGTGGTTATGGAGGGTAATATGTCGCCTGCTCGGTGGAATAAGGACACAGGTTCACTACTCTCTACAGTGGTTAGAGAGGGTAACACATCTCCTGCTTGGTGGAATAAGGACACAGGTTCATTACTCTCTACTGTGGTTATGGAGGGTAATATGTCGCCTGCTCGGTGGAATAAGGACACAGGTTCATTACTCTCTACTGTGGTTATGGAGGGTAATATGTCGCCTGATCGGTGGAATAAGGACACAGGTTCATTACTCTCTACTGTGGTTAGAGAGGGTAATATGTCGCCTGATCGGTGGAATAAGGACACACGTTCACTACTCTCTACTGTGGTTAGAGAGGGTAATATGTCTCCTGCTTGGTGGAATAAGGACACAAGTTCACTACTCTCTACTATGGTTAGAGAGGGTAATATGTCTCCTGCTTGGTGGAATAAGGACACAAGTTCACTACTTTCTACTGTGGCTATGGAGGGTAATATTTCGCCTGATCGGTGGAATAAGGACACAGGTTCACTACTCTCTACAGTGGTTAGAGAGGGTAACACATCTCCTGCTTGGTGGAATAAGGACACAGGTTCATTACTCTCTACTGTGGTTAGAGAGGGTAATTTGTCTTCTGCTTGTGGAATAAGGACACAGGTTCACTATTCTCTACTATGGTTAGAGAGGGTAATATGTCGCCTGCTCGGTGGAATAAGGACACAAGTTCATTTCTTTCTACTGTGGTTAAAGAGGTCTTCTATATTTACCATTATTATATTATATCATTAGCATGTCTTATTTTAAATCAAATATTAATTAATAAGATATCATAAGTTAAGTTTAATTTTAATAAACAATTTATGGTAGATTCTTCAAATAATATTGTTCCAAAATATTTTCAATCTAATTTGTACCTATACTTATTTTGCACCGAGACGTCACAACTCAAGCGAAGTAATTTTACTTTCCAGTTCTTTCACCATCATTTGATTTTTTTATTGATTTTTTTACATTTTTTAACTCGCGTTAAGTTACGAAATGACAAGATTTGGACGTATAAGTATTTTGTGCCCACGTCAAATGACAAGAAGTTTCATATCCATTCCAAAAAGACAAGACATGTCATTAGACCCATTGAATAATTGATTCACATTCTAGATATGTATGTGCCACCTTATAATGAGACACTTGATGACCTGTTATTAGATACAAAGTACTAGATACTGACACGGATATTATCTGACACTATTACAAAACATAAATATTAACATATATAGGTTTAAAAAAAACTTTGCTGGTAATAGAAATGCTTTTTAGCCATTTGTCAGCATATATTTTTTACCTCTTAGTTTGGTGTTAATGTTTAAATCGACTTTAGTTCATAAATATAATATTTTATTATTATTTTTAAAATAAATATTTGAAAAGCTTCGATATGGTGCTGATGGAGAATAGAGAGGACAAAGTGGACTCTTTTGGGGACCAATGAAGAAGTTCTGAGGAAAGTAAATGAAAGGAGAACCATTCTGCAGGTGATTCTACCAAGAAGGACCAACTAAATGGGCCACATTATGAAAAGAAATAGCCTATCGAGTGACGTCATAGAAGGCAAGGTGAAAGGGAAAAGGGGACTAGGAAGACCACGAATGTGACTAATGGATAACCTCAAACAAGGAGAAAAAAAATGAAGTTTCAGGATATAGCATATTTAAAAGAATCCGCTGATAGATCAAGCTGGAGGATTCAATTTGGACAAGGAAACGGTACTGTCGAAAGAAAGAACACATAATAATAATTTTAACATTTACATTACCTGTTTCAGTGGCCGCATGATCTAAGGCGTAACTCTTGGGTTAGACTAGATTGGCAATGACAGAGAGATCCGGGTTCGAACCCTGGCCGGGTGTACTGAGGGTGGTTTTTCCAAAATATAGTTTTTCCATTCTTCCACCACGCAAATGCAGCTACACTTCGTCTAAAAACAACGTTCCTCATTCTTATCTCATTAGTGTAGTTGGTACATATGTGTATAACTTGAGCAGGTAATAAGAAGCGGTGCTGAAATTTTTTTTTTAATAATGAATGACTATTAATCACAACTTGTGAATGTGGTTCGGATCCCACGTTAAACTGTAGGTCCTCCTTTTCATCTCACAATCACCCTACCATTACACATTAGCGTGAGTGCGTATAACCCGAACGGGTAGTAAGACACGGTGCTAATAATAATATAATGAATGACGTACAAAACCAATTGATACTAATATCGTTAAATGTATAACACATTATAACACACAGTCATTTCACTTATTTAATTGACGTATGGTTTACGGTTTATTTACTACTGTAGACATAAATTCAGACATAATGATCTCTAGTTCATTAACTTAATCTTGTTGGCAGTGGGGCTTTCTATTCAACCGAGGATCTAGGGTTCAGCTCCACAATATGGTAAAAATTATCACTGGGGAAATTTGAGTTTTCCCCTTTCATAATGATAAACTAAGTGCAAGAGGACTGGATTTTGTGCCTGTTCTAGGATTGAGTTCATCTTAATTAGGATCTGATATAATTAATAAGATTAATTCACAGAGTTTACATTAAATAGTCCTGATAAAAACCATGGACAAAATGACATCTACCAAATGGGATCGAAACTCCCTTTTAAATGGCAAGATTCTAGTAACGTTAAGGTTTTTGATCAACTTTACATGTAATTTACATTGTTTATGTAAACGCCGTCAAACCTGAAAGAAATCGATCTTACCTTGACCTGTTATACTATGGTCCTATCCTATAAGCTGCAACATAGTGGAACCATTCAGGGTAAGCAGGGTAATCAAATGCTACCTTTAGTCAATTGCGAAAGGTAAGCAAGCTACAGTAGCCCCATGACTTCTTTGGTGCTGACTGACAGCTCACAGCTGACAGCTGACGGCTTAGAAAAGTTACCAGACCAAATTATGTATCCCTACGCTGAACCATATGATCTACAAAAACATGTGTTTAACAGCTGTAACTTCTGACAGTCAAAATTTAGGTATATACCTAAATGTTGACTGTCAGAAGTCAGCTGTGAACAGTCAGTCAGCACCAAAGAAGCCATGGAGCTACTGTAGCTTACCATTCAAGGTAAGCAGGGTAATCAAATGCTACCTTTAGTATATTCCGAAAGGTAGCTAGCTTACCTTGAATGGTTCCACTATGGTGTAGCTTATAGGATTGGACCATAATGTAATCAATTAAGGTAAGATTGCTTACTTTCAGTGTAGACAGAATTTATAGAATGTGTTCAACCTTACTCCTACAAAATAATTATATCGGCTAGAATATTTAGTCCCAGGGGCTGGGGGTTGGTTTGGTGGTACTGTATAACCCAATCATGCAGGTGTTGGTTACACCAACGAATTCTAAAGAAAGCTTATATATGGCTTACAGTTCGAAGAACAAGTAAACAACCAGTGTTGACGTGCGGGTAAGAACAATTAATATAAAAATTATAGAAAAAATTATTAATTATAACATTGTAAAAAAACTGAAGTATTTGAGGAAACTAAAAAAAATAAAGCTATACATATTCCTATCTGCCGTGCAAATATATAAGTATTAACAAAATTAAAATAATATCTATCGTTACTAGTTTTTTCGTCCTAATTATAAAAAGCATCCATATATATATACATAATTACTTTTAACAACATGTTTTACTACCTTGTTGGGTTGTAACCATATGTTGGCTCTACTGTGATAATGTGTGTTAAGAATGATGAAATTTTGAATCAAGAGGAAGTGTAGCCGAATTTGCGTATATAGAGAGAGTGGGAAACCTTGCAGCAAAGAATCACACCCAACTGGGATTCGAGCCCTGATCTCCCCGTCATCTGTAGTTCAGTCTATTGCGTACGTGACGTTCTGGACCATCCAACCATCAAAGAGGTGTATATATATAAACATTACGTGTGTTTCTTATAAATATATATAAAACATTACTTTTTTTATGAATTTTAATAATATTTTTAAATGCCAAATATATTTTGTGAATAATTATGGCTAAAGCTTAATATTATGGATATAAAATAACATAAATCCAATTCCAACTTTCTTTAATCTAAAAAGGTATATTTTAAGGGCTTATTGTTCCAAAACCATGTATCTTTTAATATGATGAAATATTTTCAAAAAATATGTGCTTTCAATATAGTATATTAAAAACTAGAACCATTTATCTATATTTTATATCCATTATGATGAACATTTTAGGTAATTTGGATTCTTTTTACTCACTTTCAAACACTCTATATAAATATATTTTCTCAACGTAAGTGGCTCAGGTGAGTTATGTCAAATATTTATTACTATTCGAACTATTTTACTTAATTGAAAAACTGTATTTTTTAAAAGAAAAAGCTAAACAATCTAAATTTTCTCATTACATCATTCTTCGTCAGTTTGAAAACCAAAACTTCTTGTGATATATTCCTACGAATTTAAAAAATATATTTTGTACAATATATCAAGTATGTTGGTGGGGGAAAATGCAATATCTTTATAGCTAAACTTTCTGCCACAAGAGCTAAACCTCTAGTTTTCTCTAAGCAGAGGCAGTAAAATGTTCGTAAAGAACAGTTCATTTTTCCTCTTCAAATAGCGCCACTATGAAAATGAGCTTATCGATTGTGTTAACAGCGATTGCAGTGAATTCTCGTCCATTAGAACCGAGCAAGCTGGATGATTATCGGTCATATGTGTGCTATGCAATCATATTTCATGCGTAATAAAGGCATTTTTACATCACAACAACGTACGGAAGATGACACGAAATTACATGGCAGGAAAAAAAAAATAGAAATGGAAAAAAAAGAAGCAAGAATGAATTTTAAAAGTGGAGTAAAATGAATCGTGTCAAACAAGGTTTTAATATTTTATTGGGTAAAAAAAAAATCATGTTGCCTTCGTTTTCCGAAACGAGATAAAAAAATTACCAGTGTTCCGACATAAATTGATGTATTTTATGTTTATGTCTTTTGGCTTTTCCTTTTTTGATATGCGTGGGGTATAATTTAGAAGGAAAAAAATATATATTAGATAAGTATGTTTTCAAGGGAAGAGAAAAAAGTATTTGACAGAAATAAAAGGTAGTTTACGAAAGACAAGGATTCATTTGTATAAAACAAATATAAACTTAGAATGATGACAAACTTTATTAATTTATGAAAAAGTTAACATTTTTCATTGTCTAGAAATATCACTTTGTTTTGTTTCTGATAGAATCTTTAGTTCTTGTGAAAAACGGGTTGTCCATTTATAACGTGAAGGACAATTACTTTATTCTTTTGACCCTTCACTACTCACCACGTAATGCCACATAGCGCCCCTTCCCCCCCACCTCTTTTCAACTCACATTTATTAAATAACGCAAGTATTTTACTATATTTTTTTAAACATGCAAATAAAGTCAAATTCTCCGTTTTTAAGTGGTGGGAGGTATAAATGATTTCTGTGTGACTGATTACGATGAAGTTTAAGTTCACCAACAACACGAAACCTTCCTCCATCCCTCCCTACCTCCCTACACACTACATTTTGAGACGTTAGTTCCCATACCCACTTAGCCCTTTTCCTCGTATCGAATCCCTTTGCATCCATTTACGTTTAGTAATCAATAAACGATTCCAAAGCAGTTTAAATGTGTGGATAGTAAAACACGAGCTCAAGATAGGCTCATCAAATCACTAATAGCTGTGGGAGTTGGTTAAGCTACTGGGAGCAATAATCTCAAAATGTAGTGTATTGGGAGGTATGTATGTATGTATGTATGTATGTATGTATGTATGTATGTATGTATGTATGTATGTATGTATGTATGTATGTATGTATGTATGTATGTATGCATGTATGCATGTATGCATGTATGCATGCATGTATGTATGTATGTATGTATGTATGTATGTATGTATGTATGTATGTATGTATGTATGTATGTATGTATGTATGTATGTATGTATGTATGTATGTATGTATGTATGTATGTATGTATGTATGTATGTATGTATGTATGTATGTGTTTATGAAAGTATGTATGTAATGTAATGTATGTAATGTAGTGTATGTATGTATGTAATGTATGTATGTAATGTAATGTATGTATGTATGTATGTAATGTATGTAATGTATGTATGTATGTATGTGTGTATGTATGTATGTATGTATGTATGTATGTATGTATATATGTATGTATGTATGTATGTATGTATGTATGTATGTATGTATGTATGTATGTATGTATGTATGTATGTATTGTATTGTATTGTATTGTATTGTATTGTATTGTATTGTAATGTATATGTATATGTATATGTATATGTACAAGTACTGAATAATCAGGGCCAGATTTAAGGTTTAGTTACAAGAGACCCAGACGTAAGGACATGTGATCTGGGAGCACCAATTTATTGTAGATGTAGATTATAGAATACCAGATGAAGTACGTGGCGTTGCCCAAGATAAATTTTTGGTTTAAAGATTACTCGCACGTGTGAAGTATCTTTAAGGTTAGTGCCTCTAAAAGCCCTCCGCTGCCCGTGGTATTTTTTGCTGCCGACCAGGTTTTAAATTAATTGTAAAAAAAATATCAAAATTTTAAAAATTCCTGCTTTGAAATGCATATGTTCGTGCACAGGGGCTATTAATTTTTAAAATTTCAGACATCTGTGTGTGGTAAATATCTTGTAATGCTCATGATGGACCAGCAACATTTTAATTTTATTAATATATACGTAATTTATTTTATATACAGATTATAGTATATGTGTAGCTTACAATATGCACCAACAACCTTGAGGTTACAAAAGAGAAATTATATCTGGGGGTACACAAAAAAAAAGAACACTGAGACGTGCTGAAGACGTCCAGAATTCTCGAGTTATTTCAAAATATGGTTCACACCAAAATTAAGTTTATTTATGTCAACACATCCCTAAAGGATTAAAACCCTTGTACCATAAAGTGATTTTTTTAGATAATAAAAAATTGAAATAAGCTTATTTCCAAGGACGTCTCGCTTGAAATTAAGCAGCTTCAAGATCAAAATAAATGTTCATAAACATAAATTTGGCCTTCCTTAAACAAATAAAATCAAATTTTAACAGGGTCACAACATAAAATTCACTTGAGAATAGTTTAATTTTAATTTTAAAGGATCAGAAATATCAATTCCATAAGAATAACAGTTATGTGAGGATATTTCAATTTAAGTAGGTGGCGCCCTTAACATACTAGTAGATTCAGAGAAAGGTAAATCTATCGCATAATGTAGAAAGTAAAATCAAACTTTATTTCTTAGTAAATATCGATAACATTTTACTATACCTTAGTGTCAATTTAATAGATATTTATAGTATCTATAAAAGTGACATCTTCAAATCAAATGACTTGATGTATGAATGTATATAAAAATGTTTTAGTAACTTTTATGACTGTCAAAAAAGTATCTTCTAATCTAAATAAAACTGTACCTTCAGTGTTCCTAACTGGAAGTCAAATCATAGCCTGCTGTTTAAGATTTTAATATAGTATACGCGCAGCCAGCCCTTCCAATCCACCACTATCTCACAACCTAACCGTCAAGTCCACTGTACTCTCTGCGCAGCCAACACTCCCAATCCATCATTATCTCACAGCCTGACCTTCAAGTCCACTGTACTCTCCACGTAGCCAACCCTCTCAATCCATCATTATCTCACAGCTTGACCTTCAAGTCCACTGTACTCTCCACGTAGCCAACCCTCCCAATCTATCATTATCTCACAGCCTGACCTTCAAGTCCACTGTACTCTCCACGTAGCCAACCCTCCCAATCCATCACTATCTCACAGCCTGACCTTCAAGTCCACTGTACTCTCCATGTAGCCAACCCTCTCAATCCATCATTATCTCACAGCTTGACCTTCAAGTCCACTGTACTCTCCGTGTAGCCAACCCTCCCAATCAATCATTATCTCACAGCCTGACCTTCAAGTCCACTGTACTCTCCACGTAGCCAACCCTCTCAATCCATCATTATCTCACAGCCTGACCTTCAAGTCCACTGTACTCTCCATGTAGCCAACCCTCCCAATCCATCACTATCTCACAGCCTGACCTTCAAGTCCACTGTACTCTCCGTGTAGCCAACCCTCCTAATCCATCATTATCTCACAACCTAACCTTCAAATCCACTGTACTCTCCACGTAGCCAACCCTCTCAATCCATCATTATCTCACAGCCTGACCTTCAAGTCCACTGTAACCTCCACGTAGCCAACCCTCCCAATCCATCATTATCTCACAGCCTGACCTTCAAGTCCACTGTACTCTCCACGTAGCCAACCCTCTCAATCCATCATTATCTCACAGCCTGACCTTCAAGTCCACTGTACTCTCCACATAGCCAACCCTCCCAATCCATCATTATCTCACAGCCTGACCTTCAAGTCCACTGTACTCTCCACGTAGCCAACCCTCTCAATCCATCATTATCTCACAGCCTGACCTTCAAGTCCACTGTACTCTCCACATAGCCAACCCTCCCAATCAATCATTATCTCACAGTCTGACCTTTAAGTCCACTGTACTCTCCACGTAGCCAACCCTCTAAATCCATCATTATCTCACAGCCTGACCTTCAAGTCCACTGTAACCTCCACGTAGCCAACCCTCCCAATCCATCATTATCTCACAGCCTGACCTTCAAGTCCACTGTACTCTCCGTGTAGCCAACCCTCCCAATCCATCATTATCTCACAGCCTGACCTTCAAGTCCACTGTACTCTCTGCGCAGCACACCCTCTCAATCCATCATTATCTCACAGCCTGACCTTCAAGTCCACTGTACTCTCCACGTAGCCAACCCTCTCAATCCATCATTATCTCACAGCCTGACCTTCAAGTCCACTGTACTCTCCATGTAGCCAACCCTCCCAATCCATCATTATCTCACAGCCTGACCTTCAAGTCCACTGTAACCTTCACGTAGCCAACCCTCCCAATCCATCATTATCTCACAGCCTGACCTTCAAGTCCACTGTAACCTCCACGTAGCCAACCCTCCCAATCCATCATTATCTCACAGCCTGACCTTCAAGTCCACTGTACTCTCCACGTAGCCAACCCTCCCAATCCATCATTATCTCACAGCCCGACCATCAAGCCCCACGCGAGTTGATAATGAAACATTTCCAGTGTTTTCAATGAGATGTAAAATATTGTGGGGTCTAATTACGTCTCTTGGATCTGGAGTGGTTCGTTTTACCCCCAGACGAGGAGGCAACCCGTCAAGCACCGCTCTTGGGGAGAGATCAAAGTCTCAGCCCAATTATCGTCTTCTTAATTAGTGGCGTAATGAAGAGAGCTACTCAGACGCTAGTGAACTCCTCTTAGGAGTAGAGAGCTCGACGTGATCGACACAAAGGGTGCCTTACTCTTCACCACGTCTCACTAGCCGTTTGGGTCTATTAAGTAAGATGCGGTTCTTTCTTTCTCTCCATGAATATAGGCCTAATCACGAGAATGTGTTAGGAATGAATAAGGTTGAATTTAAAGGAAGTGTTATCACATTTGCCTGGTGAGAGAGTGGAAAAATACTGTGGGGAAAATACACCCTCTAGTACACCCGACAGGGGTTCAAACCCCGATCTCACCATCGTTGACATTCCAAGTCTATTGCGAGAGTGACACGTATTAAATTTAGAACAGACACAACACCCAGTCCACCCAACCCTCGGCAGTTAATTCATGACTATGCGAAGAGGAAACTCACGATTCATCGAATGATTAATTTATTTCGGTCATACCGGTAATTGAACCCCTGGACCCACTAGCTCAGTAGATAAGACACGCTTCTGACATAGCTAAAGGTGTAGGACGCCATCTCTACTCGAACGTGTTGAAGTCCTCAAGCCCACTTTTTGAGTGACTCGCTCATAATCTGTCAGGCCTTTGGATTCTAAATCAGTCTTCAACTAATTTTAATCTTGTAACCACTATTCATCGCCACGTCAACGAGTTGCCCCATTAGACGCCGTGGCTGAAAGACGATGTACTACAGTTATTGAAGGAGCTTCTTGTTTTCCACGAGTACATCTTATCTCTCTCTCTCTTTCACACACACAAGTGTCAGCTGATTGAATGATACTCTGTACCCATTACGGTCGCTAATAACACAGTAGAAGCTAGAATATATTTTCTTCACCTTGACAAGAGAGGCGCTAGTTTATCAACCCGTTTCTATAACGCACTCTGGTCTAATGGGGGACTTTCAATAGATTGTAAGGGAGCTGATTAACTCGTCGTATGAAAGAAACCTCCGCTTTGGCGACAAACTACCTGAAGTCGGAGACACGCGAGTGGAAGTTTTTTTTGCGAAAAGATGCGAATACCATGTCATAAAGATAAGATACCTACCAACCCCCCTCGAACACCTCTTTCCTCGCGTGCATTACGTCTTACTTTATTATTATTATTATTATTATTATTATTATTATTATTATTTTATCTCTACATCTTACTACTCATTTGGGTAAAACACACATATACTAGTAACGCTAATGTTCTAGGAATGAGGAAGGTTGGATTTAAAGGAAATGTACACGCATTTGAGTGGAGATAGAGAGTGAAAATTATTCAGGAGAAAAATAACTCAACACCCACCCAAAATATTGTTTTTAAATAGTTATTTAGTACCGCGTCTTACTACCCGTTCGGGTTATACGCCTATGTACTAACTACTATAATGTGCTAGGAATTAGTAAGATTGGACTTAGATGAAGTGTATCCACATTTGCGTGAAGGGAGGTCAAACCATTCCAGTGCACCCGACTGGGATCGATCCCTGATCTCCCCGTCTTCAGCAGTCTAGTCTATTGCGGGAGTAACGCTTTAGACCGTGCGGTTACCGAAGTGGGTCTCACAGGCTATTTAACAAGCTAAAGTACATTTGTGAATTACTACGTAGCTCCAAAACATTTCTGAAATGTTACGGATATAAATAGTTTGAATAAATGAAGCAAAAGGGTTTCCATAAAACTTAAAAGGCTTAATACGCTTTGCTTCGAAACCTCCAATGAAAACTCCAAAAGATAATTTGTTAAAATTGTCATTGTCTCTCATGACTAAAGAACAACATACAACCATTCGTATCATTTCTCATTGAGTGAGAACAATAGAAGATAAATCTATGTCCTTCTTGAGAAACAAGGAGCATATTTAATTTTATTTTATCCCGTAGAGAGGAAAAATGTTATTTGGTTTTCTTTTTGTGTTTGCAGAGAAAATACGTGTAGTCTTTAGCTATTCTCTTTTTCAATAATTCGATGACAATTAAACTTTCGTCCTCGCTAATCAATTCCTTGTGTAATGTCCGTTACTCAGAAGACGGTACAGTCCAATTAAATCAACATTGAACACAATTAACTTTTGACATTCATATTTAATATAAGCATCAATTGAGTTAAAAATTCACTGTATAATTTTTTTTCTCACAAAGTCTTACTACCCGTTAGGGCTGTATACACACACACACACACATATATATATATTAGAAGTACGCTAGTATTGTAGGGATGAGGAAGGTATAATTTGCAGGAAATGTCACCACAGTTTCGTGGGAAGAGAGTGATAAACCGCGTTGGAAAGAACACCTCAAAAACACCCGAATGGGATTCGAACCCGTATCTTCTCGTTCTCAGTGATCTAGCCAATTGGAAAGAGAGACTCCTTAACGTGACCGCAACTATTGTCGTCAGGTAGTGGGTGAGTCGCAGTTGCGGGATACAGTGTTTCCTTACAAGCGACCGGGATCGCCGATCGTGTGTCATTTCTACTTTCTCTAAGACGCCTTGGAAATAAAGGATTGTGATCGTAAAAAAAATTGAACTCGAGATTTTGATAAATGTCGACGTTTCATGACCCCCTGAAACAAAAAAAGTGTCTTTCGCAATGACGTCTGTCTGTCTACACCTCTGGCCAGAGACGAAATTATTTTACCGATTGGGCTAAAACTTGATATCTGAGCTTTTCATAAGATCCCCCCATGGGGTTTTTGAAATTAGACACCAAACCCTAAAATTAAGAGTTGTTGTTTATTGAAGGACAAAAACAGAAAAAATCGATTTCCTCGAAATTCTTTCCAAGGATTTTGATTAAAATTTATATCTAGACACTGATTATTATTATAAACACGATGGAAACTCTAATTTTCTCGTGAAAATGGCTTTGATGGTACTTTACATGAGAAACATTTTCCAATTTTCATCATTTCTCCGCAACTACAGTAGCCCCATGGTTTCTTTGGTGCTGACTGACAGTTCACAGCTGACTTCTGACAGTCAACATCTAGGTATATACCTAAATGTTGACTGTCAGAAGTGACAGCTGCTAAACACATGTTTTTGCAGATCATATGGTTCAGCTTAGAGATACATAATTTGGTCTGGTAGCTTTTCAAAGCCGTCAGTCAGCACCAAAGAAGCCATGGGGCTACTATATTTGAGATATGAAATAACTTATCTCCGTAAAGTTGTAATGTTATTAAAGATATACATCTTTTATTTGAAATATATTTTTATAGAACCAATAGTTTCTGATCTATAAGCTAAGATACATACTTTTTAATCCAACTCTGAAAATGAATTTGATTCCTATGCTCTTTGATGGACAAAGATGTTCCTCTTTCCTTGATTTTTCTGTAACAGTTTTCCTAGATCCTAATGCCATATAATAAGTAAGTAACATTGTATATTATTTCATTTAAGATCTTTGGTCTAATGTTTCTACAGCAATGTATAGACCTGTTATCTCATTTTACAAATCTCACGAGTTTTTAGTAAATGTTTATTTTAAGATAAAAGCGAGAGATATTCCGTGAGGTGGATCGTACCATTTATTTATAGAGTACATATTTTCCCTCGGTTTTCAGAATTTTTCAAATACTTTTGCCTTAACTATTCGTATTATTTTGTCCCAGTGCTAGCCTGAACTATTACATGAAGTCAGAGTAATCGATTACTTCTTACATACCTCTCAGTGGAAGAAGAAGAGGATGATGATATTGTGATGGAAATTATGACAAACAGCTACGAAAGTAGATCCAACAATGAAAGGAATAACTATTACAGTCAACGTACTAATGAAGGTTTCCTCTCCGCACTTTTATACAGGCATCTTTTTAAGAATGTTGCGCGACTGCGACTAGACTGTTCCCGGAGCAGTTTGGTCGCAGTCATGTTGCTGAGATGCTGGTCGCACACTCTGGTCACCAGTCGCGGTCACCTAGAAGGAGCTGGTCACATAACAAACCACTGAATCCAGTCCAGTTACTGGTCGCCTTACTGAGATGATGGTCGCACACTCTGGTCACCAGTCGCGGTCACCTAGAAGGAGCTGGTCACATAACAAGCCACTGAATCCAGTCCAGTTACTGGTCGCCTTACTGAGATGATGGTCGCACACTCTGGTCACCAGTCGCGGTCACCTAGAAGGAGCTGATCACATAACAAGCCACTGAATCCAGTCCAGTTACTGGTCGCCTTACTGAGATGATGGTCGCACACTCTGGTCACCAGTCGCGGTCACCTTGAAGGAACTGGTCACATAACAAGCCACTGAATCCAGTCCAGTTACTGGTCGCCTTGCTGAGATGCTGGTCGCACACTCTGGTCACTAGTCGCGGTCACCTTGAAGGAGCTGGTCACATAACAAGCCACTGAATCCAGTCCAGTTACTGGTCGCTTATTGAGTGATGGTCGCACACTCTGGTCACCAGTCGCGGTCACCTTGAAGGAACTGGTCACATAACAGGCCACTGAATCCAGTCCAGCTACTGGTCGCCTTACTGAGATGATGGTCGCACACTCTGGTCACCAGTCGCGGTCACCTTGAAGGAACTGGTCACATAACAGGCCACTGAATCCAGTCCAGCTACTGGTCGCCTTACTGAGATGATGGTCGCACACTCTGGTCACCAGTCGCGGTCACCTTGAAGGAACTGGTCACATAACAGGCCACTGAATCCAGTCCAGCTACTGGTCGCCTTACTGAGATGATGGTCGCACACTCTGGTCACCAGTCGCGGTCACCTTGAAGGAACTGGTCACATAACAGGCCACTGAATCCAGTCCAGCTACTGGTCGCCTTACTGAGATGATGGTCGCACACTCTGGTCACCAGTCGCGGTCACCTTGAAGGAGCTGGTCACATAACAAGCCACTGAATCCAGTTCAGTTACTGGTCGCCTTACTGAGATGATGGTCGCACACTCTGGTTACCAGTCGCGGTCACCTTGAAGAAGCTGGTCACATAACAAGCCACTGAAGCCAGTCCAGTTGCTGGTCGCGAGTCATTCAAGTCGAGGGAACCTTATTTTTAGCTACTAGCTAAGTGGAACACTGACTACTAATGCAAAGAGGCCGATGTAATAGTAGACAATAGCAAATAGCCTACCACCTTCCGAATTGTTTTTAGAAGTTATAGGAAGATGAACTACCCGCACTGAGGGGTTACGCAGACTTAATGTCAGAATCATATAGTTTGTCGTTTTTTCCAACGGAGAGGTCAGGGTTTCAAATTCTGGCAGGGTGTACTTAAGGTACCTAGAGCTAAATAGTTCCCCCTTACCCTCATGCAAATGCGAGCACATTGCCTTTAAATACTACCTTCGTCAGCCTAAAATCTTTAGCTTAATTAGTATACATGTAACCTAATTCAGTAATCGAAAAGCTTAAGGCGCTACTTTCGCAATAAACTGAGATTTCTGATAACAGGGAGATCGGGGTTCGAATCTCGGTTGGATGTATTGTATTCTATTTCTCTCCACACCGATTTGGGTACATTTTCTTTAAAAATTAAATCTTCTTAATCCATAACACATTATCGTAAATAGTACTTCTATGTGTATAATTTTAATGGACAGTAAGATTCGATGCTAAAAAATCAATTTTAAGTTACATAACTTAATAATTTTTAGTTTGTATATCTCGTGAATATATTATTTTTTTTCAATGCTTGCATGCGTTACATAATATTCAACTTGCTTTAGATAACATTTTTTTCAAACCGACAGTATGATCATTAGGTTTATTCGGAAGGCGCAGAAATAAATAATAACCGCCTTGACCCTCCAACTCTATGACGTAGAGAATTCGACGTCCAAAAGTACGTTCTTCAACCCGTGAAATATTAACCCCGCTAATCGTCCGCGTGATGGGATACGCGAAGAGGTTATTAATAAGGTCTACAACGGGGGTGGGGGGAGGTAAGAGGGCGTGGAAGGGTTGTCCAGATTGATAACGGGCGGTCCTCTTCATTTAATTACGTCGCGGCTCATCAGCGACGTTGTTGAATGATTAACAGGTAAGCCAAGCACGCGAGGAATACTTAACTTCAGACCCTCCCCCCTTCCTCTCATTACTCGGTTAAAGGGGGGAGGGGATGTAATTGTGGCTTCGATCGATAACAATTAGCGGCTACTCTTCGTGGTCTAATGGGCCGTACTGTAAACAGGTTGATAATCGGTAGCCTTAATTGGGGTATAATTATCCGTCCTTTGTCAATGCTTCGACCAGCCAAAGACACATTTTAATTATTTATATATAGGTGGGGTAGTTTGAGAAATTAATTAAAAAGCACAACACTGGGATTATTAATGATTTAATCTAATAGTTAAGGGATGGGAGGGAAAACTTCAAGGGAATAAATCCACTCAGTACACTTGACCGGGATTCGAACTTCTTGGTGTTGTACCCTTAATCTACCCTGAAATGATTGTATCAGCCTTGATAGATAGCACACCCTATGATCCTATATTACCTATACAAGTTGTGCCATTATTGAACCAAGTAAAGGAAAACCTGCTACCTTTCAGAATAAACAAGTTGTACAGTACATAATTTGAAGAGTACAGGGGGAAAAGTTGGAAAGTCACCTTAAACACATTTTCCAGGACAACAACTTATATACAGAAGAGTCTCGGTAACTCGACCTAATGTGGACTTAGATGGTGTCGAGTTATTAAAACGTTGAGTTTTACGAATGAACTTGCATAAAATAAATAAATAAAGCGCTAAACCTAATTACCCAGTTTCTAAATATAGTCTATAACAGTCAATGTACAGTCTATAGCTCAACACGCTAAAACTGGACACCCTAAACTGTGCTACATTATTTAATCAGCGCCAATTTATACATATGATTCAGATGTCATGTTTACTAAACAAGGACGAATCACAGTACAGTATCGAATATTATAGGTACAATTGTACTCTACTGTAGTATTGTACGGTACAAAAACAGTAATATACGTACAATACAATATATTAAGTGTTAATATAATGGCGTATATACTACGTGTAATATACAGAAATGAAGTACAGTACTGTAACATATAATATTGTATTGATTTGAATAATACGTTATTGAATCAGAAAGCTAACAAACACAGCACTTGTAAAAACACCACAGCACGAGTGTTCCACTCGAGTTACACAAACAAACTGAAAGGTTATACATTTGAATGACCTTGGATTGTGACTACTGGCGCCAACAACTGTGTGAAAGTGTGAGTGTTGAGTTACACGGAATGTCGAGTTATCAAGTGTCGAGTTTCCGAGACTTTACTATTTCAAACCACACATGGACCACAGAGAATACTTTTTAAATTAATTTAAATATGACAAAGACCTATTTTAACATAGTCTAAAGTGCATTAGAAATGTCTCATGATTGTATAACAAATAGCAGAACTAAGCATATATATAAGTTAAAATTTTAGTTCCCCCTTCCCCCCTGTACTCTTAATATATTTCAAACTACATCATAATTATTAGATATCAAGAACTAATAGCTCAAAGTGGATTTAATGTTTGGAAAAATATTTTTTATGCCGAAATCTATATCCATTGCCTGATAACATTTTAATGTTCCTCAAATTGTGGAGGATGTGATTTACTGCAACAGGAATATAAATGAAACTGATAACAGGATGCCCTAACGAATTAATTACACTCTCATTAAACCTTGGCATGCCGGTGAGCTAACCTAGTTATTACCTCCCCTTGCTTCCGATACGAGGTTACAATAATTAATAGTGTAATGAGTCGCACGAGGCCCATTAGACATTCAGACGGGGGAAGCTATCGATCCTCAATGCTTGTTCTCCTTGTTCAAACAGATCGAGAGCTCGGAATTAATTAGTGGCTTCCGTAAAGTTTGACTAAGAGTCAGGACAAAGAAGGAGGGCATCAAGGACGTTGCCTGTCTGTGACGTCACGGCAAGCCAAGTTGGTACTCACCGCCCGCGTTAGTGTATTTACGTTTTATTTGGCGAGTTTTAAAGAACCAAGTCCAACACTTTAGCTCAGTCGGTAGCGTGTCTGCCTAGTGAGCTAATGGTCCCGGGTTATATTCCCGACACGGCTGGAAAAATCATCCGTGGTTAAACGTGGGTGTTTCTCCTTCTAGGGATGGATTGTCGACCTCAGTGTTCGTGGGTTTGGACCTAGCTGAGGCCGACGAATTTTTCTTGAGCGATATAAATCCGTATCATAACTTCCTTAAGAGGGGAAGTAGACCCGTTGGCCCCATTTTGATTGTGGCAACTACCAGAGCCCTGTGAGTTATGTGAAAATACCTTCCCCGACAAAACTGGTAGGCCCTTTCGCGCTCATCATAGAAATTCAGTTTGAAAGACAATAGGGGACCACACACTTTCTGAATTCTTCTAGTGTATGGGATTCACACACCAGATAGTGCAGGCAGTACTAACCAGCCGAAGGACTAGTTCTTGCCCAGCTACGGATGGATGGAAATCACATTAAACCAACCTTCGGGTTGTTGCCTTAAGAAGAAGTGATGAATTAAATGGCCGGGGGCAGGGTGTTGTGTTTGTTATACATTTATGTTTAAGTCGTGTGCTGATACAGTATAATCAGTCGGTTCAGAAAGTTCACGTTAAATACATAAATAAAGATTTAACATTGAAATAAAAACCATATATTCCTAAACAATTATAAAAAATAAGTCTTAGCCCCTATATTATTACATTTTTTTTTTACCTTGAAGTAGTTTTTTTTGTGAACGATTTTTTTTAATATCCTATACAGCTAAGGTTATTTGGCTTACGAAAATGGCCAATAGGAATCTTCCTGCCAACATGTAGATTAAAAAACCCGTGGAAGCAAATGCGTATAATTAACAGGAAACGAGGAAAAGGTAATTTTGAAATGCAAGTCTATGCTGTACAGGTGCAAATAGTAGAGTGAGTGCTTATGATCGTCAGCGAAAGAGGGAGAGCGTTATCAGCAGGTAAAAGAGAAGATCTCACACGGTGGCCTACTCATTTTCTTCCCTCTCTATTTCATACATTGGTGTTTAAACGTCATAGCGCTTAGAGTGCTTTGGTGATTCGAATTAAGACACAATCCGCTTTGGAAACAGCTTCCAAATCCTTAAGTCATTAAATATTGAGGTTAGACATGTTGTCGCGAGATATTGAGAGAGAAAGAAGAGAGAGAGGGTCGGATTGTGTCGATCATTTGGACGTCAGGTCACGGATATGTTGTTTGTTCAGGCTTTATTCTTGGGTTGAACTGTGAAAGGGTTAAATGTTACGAAGCACAACCATTTAACTTCAACGTACCACACCACCTACCACTTAGCCAACCAAATATTCTTTAACTTATCTAAATATACCCAGCAAGTAATAAAAATAGAGTGTACTAACATCTTTAAGAATTTGTAAAAAAAAAGATAAATACTACTATTACGAACGTGAAAGCTTGAGCTATTTTTTTGTCATTTTTTTTTCCTGACCTTGCCCGAAGGTAATGTTAGAAGAGAAGATACAGGTGGATGGGTGGTCATCGAGATAGACTTTAGATTCCATAGATTTTGTTCCGGGTCGAGTTTGGTAGATATAGGACTATCAGGATTTGTCTTAATATCTCAATACCCTTTTCAGTGGTCGAATGGTCCAAGGCATCACTCTCGCAATAAACTGTATTGCAGATGACGGGGAAATCGGGGTTCTAAACCATGGTCGGGTGTACCTAGGGTGGTTTATACTAAATAGTTGTTCAACTCTCCCTCCACGCAAATACGGGTACATTTCTTCTAGTTTCGACCATGTATACCAAGGGGGTTAAAATGTTTACTGTGCTCTACTCTCCCTCCGAGCAAATGCAGACACACTTCCTTTTTAATTATACCTAACTCATTTCCATCACATTAGTGTAATTTACATAGCATTGCGAAAAAAATCTGGCATCGATGTTGAGTGTTTATTATTGGTTGATTTTAGCTAAGTTTGCTTAGTTTGTAAGTCGTGGGATTATTTGAACATGTAATAAGAAAGGGTACTTGAAATATCCACATGGGACATATAAATTTAACACTTCCAGGAAACTGGGAATATGTAATTTAATTTTGATAATGTGTTTTGATATGAGATAGCCTTCACTTCAGCTGAGATACTTTGGTTCGAAACCAGATAGGTCCCAAATTAAAGCTCTATACAATACGAAAGCAGGTGGGGTACGAGTGATCTAACGACCCCACTTCAGATCGATCACACTTACCGTGTGCTTCACCATGACATGAAGCGGGTAATTAACACGATGAATTGCAATCATTGAGTTCATTAACGCGCCTGGGGGATCCCCAAAACTGTGCGCATACAGTCTGTCCTGTCTTAGCCGGTCCAAACAACCTGCTGTGAGAATGCTTGCAAGAAGTGACGTCACCGACTTGTCAAGGCGATCACCCCTGTAGTTTTGACACTACACAAACACACTTCCCATATCACAGTCATGTTGGAACGACCTCGACACTCGTGATGACAGGAATCTTGAAACAAGTGACATCATCGTTTTGTTAAGGCGATTCACCTATATTTTTGGCATCACACAAACACACTTTCAATATCAAAATCATGTTGAAAGGATCAACCAAAGTCGTGATGGCAGGGTGCTTGAAATATGTGACGTCACTGACTTGTTAAGGAGATCACATCTATAGCTTTAACACCACACGGACACACTTTCCATATCACGGTCATGTTGGAAAAATTTACTAAGCTCGTTATGAGCAAATGCCAGCAATTTTCTGACGTCACTAACTTGTTAAGGTGATCACACCTATAGTCCTAACACCACACACATACAATACACATGTCAGAGAACCTGTTTAGCTCTCATTAGCTTGCGTTGGGAGGGCGTGTCCATCATTGAGTCGCGAGTGTTGTAAAGTTTCTTAACTTAGTTTTCCCATCATCTCGACATCACAACTGTACTCGTTTACCTGATCACGTGGGATTGATTCCTGAACGGTCCGTTGGTTTCTTATCTGGGTGGCTATGTTTCTCGTCAGTACAGTTGAAATGTGGTGACACATCGGGAGCCAGATGATATAGGGTCAGCCTACAGGTGTTAAAGTCCCAGGTTTGGTACCGGATAAGGGTTTGAAATATATTACTGTGAGATTGGAACTGAATTAAGTTAGGGCGTGTCTTCAATACTCAGCACACTAACAACAAAGCGTATAAACCTCCTCGTCAGTGACAAAACAGTCAAGACGGGACTGACCACTAGGGATATTAGGACAGACAAACATGAAGATAGACAAACATGAAGACAGACAAACATGAAGACAGTCATACATAAATACATACATACATTAAGACAGTCATACATTAAGACTGACATACATGAAGGCTGACATACATGAAGGCTGACATACATGAAGGCTGACATAGATGAAGACAGACATGAAGGCCTATGAAGACAGACATGAAGACAGACAAACATGAAGACAGACAAATATGAAGACATAAATACATGAAGGCAGACAGACATACATACAGACATACATGAAGATGGACATACATGAAGGCAGACAGACATGAAGACATACAGACCTTAAGACAGAAAGACAAACAGACATGAAGACAGACATACAGGAAGGCAGACAGACATGAAGACAGACATACATGAAGACAGATAGATATGAAGACGAACATACATAAAGACAGACAGACATGAAGACATACAGACATTAGGACAGACAAACAGAGGTGAAGACAGACATACATGAAGACAGACATGAAGACGAACAGACATGAAGACGAACAGACATGAAGACGAACAGACATGAAGACAGACAGACATTAGGACAGACAAACAGACATGAAGACAGAAATAAATACATAAGGACAGACAGACATGGAGGCAGAAGGCATAGGACAGACAAACAGGGCCAGATATAAGTATTGTAAAAAAAAATTGTTTGGGGGGCACATAAAGTGTTAAAATCCGTCATAATCTCGAGGTCCAAAATTTCCACGACTACAATACTTTCTACTACATGTGTGAAAGTAGACCTACGTTTATTTATGCAAGTAAATACTTCAAGACTATTAACAAAGAAGGCAGGACCAACATTCCACGATATTTTTTTTTAACGAACCTGATTCTTAACCTCTAATTAAAGTAATCGATTTAACACGTGCTAAACAACAACAGCGTACAACAATGTCCTCGTGGCAAACCAAATAATCACACTAAAAACAAGCGAAGAATCGTAAATTAGCCGTTCAGTGTTTGGAAAAAAAAAAAACAAGTCGGGGCCCCCATATTTACATAATTAACGTGTGACGTCATCTGTAATCATCTTAATTTTACCCCTGCGTGGTATGTAACATGGCTAAAAGCTTCACGTCACATTCAATTAGATAACAAACAAAAAAAAGTAAAATATTCAAACGCGTCTATTAAACTCTGGTGGCTGAAAGGCACCCGGGCCCTTGGACGAAGTAAACCATTTCATTGCTAGACCACGGATTAGACCAACGATTTCTGAAATTAGCAAAACTTTATATAATATATATTTTGTTACCACATCCTACTACAATAAGCATATAGTCCTACCCCTTAGCTAAGTCAATGGTGTGACCATCTACTGAGCTAAAGGTCCTCGGGTTTGATTCCTGATATGGCCGAAAAAAATGTATCATTGGTGAAATGAGAGTTCCCCCTTTCAAAGTTGTGAATTAACGACCTTGGGCTGAATGTTGTGTCTGTTTTAGATTTAAATTAGCTTATAAGTTGTGTGTTGATATACTCAGTCCGTTTTAGAAAGTGAACGTTAAATACATCAAATAAATCGGGAAAATAAAATCATATACGCATATATTAATTACTCTAATGGGGTAGAAATAAGGAAGGAAGCATTGTAGAGGTAATCAACCCACATGTTCGTGGAAGGAGAGTGGGAAACCTTTTAGAGAAAAACACCCTAAAGAGATCCGACTGAGATTCAAACCTTGATCTCCTTGTTTTCAGAAGGCCAGCCAATCCAACACGAGAATTACTGCTTAGACCATTCTGCCACTGAAGTGATTAATATAAAGTAGTTTTTAGATAATTTCATTTCCCTAGACCATGTCTTACTATTCATCTGGGCTGCACGCATTTAATTACACTAATTGTGCATCAATAATGAAGATTTAATTTAGAATAAATGCACCCGCATTTTTTGAAAATAGAATGGGGGAAAACCATTAAAAAAAATTACTTTTTGGAAAAATTGCCCTTCGTTGCACCAGACCGAGATTCGAACCTAGACGTCCAGTCATCGGTAATATAGTTTATCTTGAGTTTGCTGCCTGAAGAACATTTGACAACCGGTGTGGGTAGATAAATCTTCAGTTTGCATTGAGAAGCTTGTATGAATCTTACAGGCTTAGCAAGTCAGGCGCCCGTACTGGTGGGCACGCGGACAAGACGTCAGTCTTGTTTAGTTTGGTTCACCGGTGATGGGGAGCGCGAGGTTCGAATCTAGATCAGGTGTACTGAGGGCGATTTTTCTAAATGATTTTCCACTTACCCTCCTCGCAAATGCGGGTAAACTTCTTCTAAACCCTAGAATTACTATTGTAATTAGTACATAAGCCTAAGCGTATAACTCGAACGGGTAATACGGCGTGATGCTTAAAAAAATAACTAAATGCGGATGTCTCAGATGATAAGTAGGCCTGAGACCCCAAAGCAAAATAAAAAGTCAGGTCATTGTGTTACGAAGCCCTTGGTTTCTTGATAGAAACACAGTGTCTTAATTGCGTCATAATTTTAAGAGAAAGATGTGATAAGGTTAAGTCATCAAGTGGAAAGGTAACGAGGTTCACCTTACGAATATTTTTTATCTCAGTGTATCAACAGACCGTCCCTCTTAGAGCTAAATCATCACTATTAATTTGTCTCGATTAGGCCTAACTTTAGAACGATTTATCTTTATTATATATAGTCACTATTTCCTCAGAGTGTACACAGTTTTTATGTTACGAGATCTTAACTCTTTTGCGTCACATTAGCTCAAAAATATATATTTTGTCGTCCGACACTTTAGCTAAGTCGGTAGCGTAGCTATTTACTGATTAATGGGCTCCGGGGTCGATTCCCATCATGGCCGCAAAAATTTACCGTTAATGAAATGTTTTATAATTAGTTAAATATGTGTTTCCAATTTCTAAGTGATGAATTAATGGCTGAGGGTTGAGTGTTGTGTTTGGTCCAGATTTAAGTTAGTCTGTGTGTCATGTGTTGATATAAAAAGTCTGTTCAAAAGTGCACGCTTAATACCTTTGATAAAATATTTTTTTATGTCAAAAGATTATTTACCCAAATAAATTTTCCAAACTAGAGGAAATACCACTATTCTGCCCTAGTGTACCCCAAACAAGATTTCTCACTGTCGAGATTGTCGTTATTTCTGCTGAGTGTACCACCCACGCGCGACCCGTCTCGTCGCCCAACAGGTAATTTAATTGCTGTGGATTGTACACGAGGTACCGGGACCCGAACGATCGAGCAAGCCAAGAGTATCCGATAAAGCACCCATTATTATTATTATAGCAGGGCGGGGGCCTCCCCGAAAAAAACAAGAAAAAAAGACACACAGCAACGTTAACCCCGAGGGGAGAGGGGCGGGAAGATTCCGGAGAAACTTGGGACTCCCTCCCTGGTCCCTATGTGCTGATTAGGGCCCAAGTAATGAGCGCATTAACTACGCCTGCTTGTCTGTCGTAATAGCCTATTAGAACGATACGAGACTTCGCTACAAAACTACAAGGTGATCGATAGTTTGTTTACGTTCAGACAACTCTGAGGTTGCGTGGGAGACTAATAAATTATCGTTACTACCGCCGAGCAATCACGCCTACAGGATACTGGTGTGATTGTGACAATGCTTGTTCAATCCTCTTTGTCTGCTGGTGTGATTGTGGCAACGCTAGCTGATTTCCCCTTTACTGCTGGTGTGATTGTGGCAAAGGCTCGTTCACTACGCTATGTATGCTGGTGTGATTGGGGTAACGCTCGTTCAATCCTCCTTGTCTGCTGGTGGATTGTGACAATGCTCATTTAATCTTCCTTGTCTGCTGGTGTTATTGTGACAATGCCCGTTCAATACTCATTGTCTGCTGGTGTGATTGTGGCAATGCTTGTTTGATCCTCCTTGTTTGCTGGTGAGATTGTGGCAATGCTCATTCAATCCTCCATGTTTACTGGTGTGATTGTGACAATGCTCGTTCAATCCTCCTTGTTTGCTGTTGTGATTGTGGCAATGCTCGTCTAATCCTCCTTGTCTGCTGGTGTATTATGACAATGATCGTTCAATCCTCCTTGTCTGCTAGTGTGATTGTGGCAATTCTTGTTTGATCTTTCTTGTCTGCTGGTGTGATTGTGACAATGCTTGTTTGATCTTCCTTTTCTGCTGGTGTGATTGTGACAATGCTTATTTAATCCTCCTTGTCTGCTAGTGTGATTGTGGCAATGCTCATTCAAGCTTCCTTGTCTTCCGGTGTGATTGTGACAACGTTCGTTCAATCCTCCTTGTTTACCGGTGTGATTTTGGCAATACTCGTTCAATCCTCCTTGTTTGTTAGTGTGATTGTGGCAATTCTTGTTTAATCCTCCTTGTCTGCTGGTGTGATTGTGGCAATGGTAGGATAAGTTTGTCTGTTTTAATTATATGTATACGTTGATAACTTATCAATAAGAGGTTTAGAATAAAGTATACGATCGTAAGTGTGTATCTAAATCGAATACACATGTTTTAATACGACTTATCAGTCATCCAACAGAATGCGCTAACTTCTATGTTTAAATGATGAAGATGATAGCGATATTGAAATAAGCACAGCCATGTCTACTTAGAACTATAAAATTAAGAGGATTAATAAGTGCAATTTTAAATTGGAGCAGGGAAGAAGTAGGAGTTCTAGGTTTTATTATTGACTTGATGTAACTATGTCGGATGTTTCCCACTATACAGCATTTGACTGCAGAGCAAATTACGAATATACAGACAGAAATAAGGAAATATGTATGAGAAAGGGAAGCGCTGGACTTAATCAGTGTGATATCTTATAAACCAGCCAACCATCTAGTTGTAACATTTGCACCTTACTCAACAGATTATGGTACACTCCGATTAACTTGAAAAGTATCAGTCTTACCTTGACCAACTACACTATGGCTCCATCTTATAATTTGTACCATAGTGTAACCACATCAGGGTAAACGGCGTGTACATACAGTTTACGATGGCCTACGTCAACACACGTTCCTGTATCCGTGATAGGGGTTGCTGGTTCTATTCCTGGCTGCTCTAACAAATCTATTTATTATTTTTAATTTGTGTACGTGTTCATTCTGCTATTTCATTAGTCGATATCTAGGATATTGTCATAGTTTAAGTTTGTTTGAAGGTCGTGTGAATGTTGCCTTGTCAGACACCATGCCACTTGTCACTTGCCAGACACTTTGTTACTTGTCATACACCTTGTTACTTTCCAGACACTTTGTTACTTGTTAGACACCTTGGTAATTGACATATACCTTGTATACTTACCAGACACCTTGTTACTTTTCAAACAACTTGTTACTTTCCAGACACCTTGTTACTGGTTACACATTGTTACTTGCCAGGCACCTTGTTACTGGTTAGATACTCTATTACTGGTTGGACATATTATTACTTCCCAGACCCCTTGTTACAGGTTTGATACCTTTTTACTTTGCAGACACCTTGTTACTGGTTTGATATTATACTATTTGTCAGACATATTTTTACTTGCCAGACACATTTTTACTCACCATACATATTGTTACTTTCCAGACACCATGTTACTTGTCATACACATTGTTACTTTCCAGACACCATGTTACTTGTCATACACATTGTTACTTTCCAGACACCATGTTACTTGTCATACACATTGTTACTTTCCAGACACCATGTTACTTGTCATACACCTTGCTAATTTTCGGACAATTTGTTACTTGTTAGACACATTGCTACTTGTTATACACCTTGTTATTTGACATGCACTTTGTATACTTGCCAGACACCTTGTTACTGGTTAGATACCTTGTTATTTGTCAGACATATTTTTACTCTACAGACACCTTTTTACTTGCCATACACCTTGTTACTTATTAGACACCTTGTTGATCAATTGAGGCCGGGGATAAACGCTGGACGAGACCGTATTTCACTTGCACAAGATCTCAGCATCCCCGGCTACGTCTCCTGGAGCTGTATTGAAACAACGCCATCAAAAAGATACTCTACTCCCTCTCCGTCTTTTGCCCCGCTCTCTAATTCCTACTTCCCAAACACAGACTTTGATAATTACGAGCAAATTGCTCACATCCTAAACTTGTAGTTACAATATACCAACACTAGGACCTCAGCAGCCTCAGGGAGGCCTGGTTATACTAGCCTGAACCTCAGTTGAGTGGTAGTTACAATAAACCAACACTAGGACCTCAGCAGCCTCAGGGAGGCCTGGTTATACTGGCCTGCACCTCAGTTGAGTGGTAGTTACAATATACCAACACTAGGACCTCGGCAGCCTCAGGGAGGCCTGGTTATACTGGCCTGCACCTCAGTTGAGTGGTAGTTACAATATACCCACACCAGGACCTCGGCAGCCTCAGGGAGGCCTGGTTATACTGGCCTGCACCTCAGTTGAGTGGTAGTTACAATATACCAACACCAGGACCTCGGCAGCCTCAGGGAGGCCTGGTTATACTGGCCTGCACCTCAGTTGAGTGGTAGCTACAATATACCAACACCAGGACCTCGGCAGCCTCAGGGAGGCCTGGTTATACTGGCCTGTACCTCATTTGAGTGGTAGTTACAATATACCAACACTAGGACCTCGGCAGCCTCAGGGAGGCCTGGTTATACTGGCCTGCACCTCAGTTGAGTGGTAGTTACAATATACCAACACTAGGACCTCGGCAGCCTCAGGGAGGCCTGGTTATACTGGCCTGCACCTCAGTTGAGTGGTAGTTACCATATACCAACACTAGGACTTCGGCAGCCTCAGGGAGGTTTGATTATACTGGCCTGCACCTCAGTTGAGTGGTAGTTACAATATACCAACACTAGGACCTCGGCAGCCTCAGGGAGGTTTGATTATACTGGCCTGCACCTCAGTTGAGTGGTAGTTACAATATACCAACACTAGAACCTCGGCAGCCTCAGGGAGGCCTGGTTATACTGGCCTGCACCTCAGTTGAGTGGTAGTTATAATATACCAACACTAGGACCTCGGAAGCCTCAGGGAGGCCTGGTTATACTGGCCTGCACCTCAGTTGAGTGGTAGTTACAATATACCAACACTAGGACCTCGGCAGCCTCAGGGAGGCCTGGTTATACTGGCCTGTACCTCAGTTGAGTGGTAGTTACAATATACCAACACTAGGACCTCGGCAGCCTCAGGGAGGCCTTGTTATACTGGCCTGCACCTCAGTTGAGTGGAAGCTACAATATACCAACACTAGGACCTCGGCAGCCTCAGGGAGGTTTGATTATACTGGCCTGAACCTCAGTTGAGTGGTAGTTACAATATACCAACACTAGGACCTCTGCAGCCTCAGGGAGGTTTGGTTATACTGGCCTGCACTTCAGTTGAGTGGTAGTTACAATATACCAACACTAGGACCTCGGCAGCCTCAGGGAGGCCTGGTTATACTGGCCTGCACCTCAGTTGAATAGTAGCTACAATATACCAACACTAGGACCTCGGCAGCCTCAGGGAGGCCTGGTTATACTGGCCTGCACCTCAGTTGAGTGGTAGTTACAATATACCAACACTAGAACCTCGGCAGCCTCAGGGAGGTTTGGTTATACTGGCCTGCACCTCAGTTGAGTGGTAGTTACAATAAACCAACACTAGGACCTCGGCAGCCTCAGGAGGCCCGGTTATACTGGCCCGCACCTCAGTTGAGTGGTAGTTACAATATACCAACACCGGGACCTCTGTAGCCTCAGGGAGGCCTGGTTATACTGGCCTGCACCTCAGTTGAGTGGTAGTTACAATAAACCAACACTAGGACCTCGGCAGCCTCAGGGAGGCCCGGTTATACTGGCCTGCACCTCATTTGAGTGGTAGCTACAATATACCAACACTAGGACCTCGGCAGCCTCAGGGAGGCCTGGTTATACTGGCCTGAGCCTCAGTTAAGTGGTAGTTACAATACACCAATACTACGACCTAGGCATGTCAGACTATGGAGATATAAGTAGTGCTCTGGTAGTTACAAACGTAACTAGATCTATTTTACTGTATTAATACGTCAAGTCATGTGATCTGCAGCTGTCACTAATGATTGAAATTATCAGTACCTATACAATAACAATAATAATATAGTAAAGAGTTATTAACCCTTACAGCAAAGCAGTTTGTATTTTATTAAAGGCCCTTCCTGTGGAAATTGGACTATAGCACTAGAAAGGTCTAGTACGTGTAGGAGAGTGTCGAAAAAATGAATGGAGGTGTGCAGAGCACATTCTCCTCAGACGCAATAAAATCGTTTATTTTGGGTTAGTCCCGTGCTCCTTGAATTGATGGAATAGAACCCCCCCCCCTCTCCCTCAGTACATCCAACCGGGTTTCAAACCCCGATTTCCCCATTATTTTAAATCCAATAGATTTTGAGAATCAAGCCTTGGATCATTCGACCACCGAAGTAGGTTGTATCAACTTAATCTTTAGTTAAATAAACAGTGTGATTGTCTGTTTATGGTGATGATTGTATTTTTGTTACTCTGCCAATGGCATTATATTCCAATTGTCAACTTGTTCTAAATATTACAATCCAATTAATTTAAATTAGTTGAAAATTGACACTTGGACACGGTAATCGAACACGGGTACCTTTGGCTTAGTGAGCCACTGCTTTACCGCTGAGATATCCAGGATTCATCTAGTTCTCAGGGTAATTCTTCACTCATAGTTTAAGGCAGAGTCTGTGATGGACGTGTGTAATAATCAGCTACAGATGAGCGAGCCATCAGATACCACAGCTATCTGCGAATAGGGAGGGCTGTAACGCTACCAACTGCTGTAATTACATAGATTTGCAGCCTGTGTGTTGATATTCTTGTTCTAAATAGTTCTACCTTTCTCTTTTTTTATTCTAATTTGCATTACATAATTTAACCAATTATTTTGTACTATTTCCAAATTCAAGTAGTTTAACAAACCTAATCTATGTATAATAATATAATATATTCATAGTAAATGATGACTAAGATTATAATAATATATATTGTAGCTCAACTAACAAATCTCTTCCTTATTAAATAAAAACCACGATGCAGTTAACATCTTTGGACCATCTGTCATGTTGACCCACGTAGCCAACTGGTAATTTGGTAATAGAGGTCGAGACGATTAGGGGGAAGGGAGGGGGAGGCACGCAGGTAAACAGACCTAGTGGTCAGGGAGACTTACCACCGTGGATTCCCGGGTTCGAGCCCAGACAAGGCTGCTTCGAGAGGGGGGCGATCGTCCAAGGAGCTGAGCCTACCAGGGTCACCGTTCCTGCCGACGCTGTATAGTAGATAAATAAATTATATTTTTAAAAACATAGGTTGTTAAAGGATCAATTTTAATTTTTCTCCTAGAATCTTTGCAAACTTTCAAATCTTACCTATATTAATTAGGCCAACAGCAAGTACACTAGAAACTCGTTCATCCGAATTTGATGGGACCAGGTCCAATCCGGGTAAAAAAATTCCGTAATTTTGGGATCATTTTACTTTTGGGGATGTAAAAATTGGACAAACGTAATGTTTAATGGAAATACGAACTTTATTTAAAGTATGATATAGAATGTGGAGTAAGATGTGATTTATTTTTGTCACACAATAAGGATTACAAGTTGTTAAAAAAGTAAAATTCTTATCTTTTAACAGCGGCTGTAGCGTTACTCCATTGTATTATGTAGGACATGATTTTGATAGAAGCGTTACAGTTAATTTAATAGGGTTTTGTTCCTTTTTTTTGGTCGAAAGGGTGTGCAAGATAAATTAGAATTTCGAATAATCGTGATTTGGATGAACGGGTTTCTAATGTATAAGAATAAGTTTACAATGCCCTAAGTAACTAAATAATTTCGAAAAAGGCGGTGATTAGTATTTATATTTTTTAATTTTAGACGAGATAGGAATGTTAGATGTTAGATTAACTGTAATTTACCGGAAATGTACAGGTTGGAGGTTCAAATCCCGGACTAGAGCAGAGAGGGTGGTTTAACCTAAATTGCTTTCCACTGTCCCCTCCACGCCAAGTACGGGTTAATTTCCTCTAAATCCCAGCTTAACTCATACCTTCTCTATTAGTGTAACTACCCGTTTGGGTGGTCGAATTGTCCAAGGCGTCACTCTCATGATAGACTAAACTGTCCGATTACGGTGAGATCGGGGCTCGAATACCAGTCGGCTGTACTGAGGGTGATTTTCACTAAATAGTTTTACACTCTCCCACCGTGAAAATGTTGGCATACTTCTTCTATATTCAGCCTTCCGCATCCACAACACATTATCGTAATTAGTACACAAGCGAATAACCTGAACAGGAAGTAAGAAGCTGAAGAAACAACTAAAAATCACATAGTTTTGGGGAAAATGTTGCAATAAAATGTTCTCCTGGTTCATCTCCCATCACGTAGAATCGGACCCAGTACAATATCAAACAAAAGCGCTCCCTCAACCCATACGCCACGATTGCTGGCAATGGTTTACTAAACCAGCCATTATTAATATGGGGATGTAGGGGAAGAGAGAAAGGATAAGTTTTTTTTTTTCAGGTTTTATAGCAAAAAATGTTTAGGTCCAAATAAATTAGATATTTCTCCAGTAGAAACATAAAATCTAATTTTCTCCACACGGTGATATCAACAGTTGTTGAATATTTGTCAAAGGTGTCCTGTAATTTTAAAAAAATTCTCAGATAATGCAGCTATGCTCAAGACAAATATTCAACAGCTGTTGATATCACCATGTGAAGAAAATTAAACTTTGTTTCTACTGGAGCAATATTTGATTTATTTTGGCAAAAAAAAAAATTTGCTATAAAAAATGCAAAAACCCTGACCTTTTCTCGCGTCTCCTACATCCCCACCCTAAGTAATATTGACCCGAACTGACGTGCTAAGCCCTCCCTTTACAGCCCCGAAAACATCGTGATTATTTGCATTTAATTGCTGCCATGGTAAAAGTTAATCTAAAACAATTATAATGGCTTTCCCCGACGAAATAAAAAGTTACTCTCCCTCTATTACACTTTAATGATGATAACTGCCAATTAGAACGGGGGCAATCGGAGTTTTATGCAAATCTCACTCTGCTCTCATGATTGTATAATGAAGGACGGGGGAAATTATTGGAGAAGTTTTTTTCAAGAAGGTTTAAGAACCAGTAATTATATTTTTAGTTCCATGTCTTAGGATGATGTTAAGGGAAGTATAGTGCAGCTATTACGGACGTTAATTTGCATATTTTCTTTTTAATTCTAAGCCTTTGGGTTTGTAGCTTTGCGCGAGTTATCGCTTGGTCTGTGATGTTGCTTGCCGTGTTTACAGTCGTAAACGGAGCCTGATGGGGGGGAGTGGATAAATCAACGCGAGGGGGGAGGGATCGGTTCGTATTTGTGTAAGGATAAGGGGAGGAGATAAGTGTAGATTATTCAAAGGAGAAGAGGGGAAATCAGTGAAGATTTTTAAAAGAGAAAGGGGAGATTGTTGAAGATTTTTTGAAGGGGGAGATCGGCGAAGATATTTGAAAAGAGAGGGAGGAGATTGGTGAAGATTTTGAAAGGGGGAAGGGGGAGATAGGGGAATACTTTTGAATTGGGGAGAGATCGGTGAAAAAATTTGAAAGGGAGAAATTAGTGAAGATTTTTTAAATAGGGAGGGGAAGATTGACGAAGATTTTTGAAAAGGAGGGGGAGATTGATGAAGAATTTTGAAGGGGAAAGATCAGTGAATATTTTTGAAAATAGAAAGGGGAGATCGGTGAAGATTTTTGAAAAGCATAGGGGGAGATCAGTGAATATTTTTAAAGGCGGAAGGGGAGAGATATCGGCGAAGATTTTTGAAGGGGGAGGGGGCAAAAGGAGAATATTTTTGAAAGGAGGGGGGAAATTGGCAAAGATTTTTAAAAGAGAAGGGGGAGACTGTTGAAGATTTTTGAAAGGGGTGAGGGAAAATTAGTGCATGTTTTTTAAAGGGGGGAGATCGGTGCTTATTTTTAAAAGGGTTAAAAGGGGAAGGAGTAGGTGAGTTTGATTCCAGTGTAGGGCCAAATTGGGTTTATTACTTTAGGTGTAGAGGCAATTAAACCAGAAAATAATTTTGGTCTACAGTTTAGTAAAAATAATTTATTTTTATAATAGGGGCCTATATAATTTTTAGACATATACGCTATGTAATCAGAGTTTTGGTGAAGGAAGGAGTAGTAGACAAGGCATTGGTATTCCCATCTCCACTCCTCCCTTCTAAAATATTTTTAATATTAGTTCAAAACATGTGACGTACGTCTCTAATAAAGAAGATGACTCGGACATAAAGGATTAACTTTAAACCCACTTTGGTGGCCACACGGTCTAAGGCGCTACTATTGCAGTAGACGGAGAGATCAAGGTTCGAATCTCGGTAGTGTGTACTGAAGGTGGCTATCTCAGAATGGTTATCCAATTTCCTTCCACGCAAATTTGGGTACACTTTCTCCAAACGTAACCCTCTTAATCCCTAAAACCACTGGCGTAATTACTATATAAGCGTATAATCCGAGTCGGGTAGTAAGACGCAGTGGAAAGAAAAATACATTTTAAGTTGGGTGTGGAAAGGAACCCGTGCTAAAGTCCATATTTTTACGGTTTATGTGATAAAAAAAACATTTTTATCTAAAACCAATAAATATTGCTCCGTTAGATACGTTTAGTACACTTTTCTACACATTGTAATATCAACAGTTGTTGAAGTTCGGTTGTGAGCAGGACTATTTCTCTTCATTTAAAAAGTTTCTGGTCAAATGTCACTATCCTCATGACATATATTCAACAGCTGTTGATATTACCATGTGTACAAAATTAAACCAAACTTATCTACTGAAGCATTATTTTTATTATTTTTTTCAAAAAATAAAAGTTTTGCGATAAAATCTACAAACTTGACCTTTCCACCCTCACCTTAAGACCAGACTTAAGTCTTCATAACAACTTGCCCTGGTGTCCTGTGAGATCTAAGGCATCAGCCTCGCTAAAAACTTGATTACAAGGGAAGTTGAGGACTTGTTTCAGATTTTTACCAAGTGCACTGGTGGGTGACAGGTAGGGAGGAGTATAATTGAAAATTTCTCATCCCCTTTACCCACGCTAATGTGGGGGGACTTCTTTAAACCCCTCTATCTCCACCAATCCCTTGGATTAAGCCAGTTATAATATATATTTTATACATATAATTTAGCTTCTTTATATTCAAAATATATAAGTTGTATTAAACACACCCGCCTCGGTGGCATAGCTGGCTAACTCGCTAGTCGTGTTGAGCTCGACCGCCGAGGACGGGGAGATCGAGGTTCGAATCTCGATCGGGTGAACTGGGGGTGGTTTTTCCTAAATGGTTTTCCACTCTCCCTCCACGCTAATGCGGCTTCACTTCCTCTAAATTCAACCTTCCCAATTCCTAATCCATTAGCGTAATTAGTACTTAAGCGTATAACCCGAACGGGTAGTAAGACGCGGTGCTAAATATTATTATTATTATTGTATTAAACACATCAAAATTTCTCTTAAACTTTAAAACCATTGGGGTGGGGGAAAATACCCAGAAGTAATGGCGTTATTAAATTGTAAAGTAAATTTCTATGTGCGCCACTGTATTGTGACAAACTTAACCTAAAAGAGTGGCCCTTGGTAACCAAAACACTCATCTCTACAGCTCGAGGAATTTTATGGACTCCGTTCACAAATACAAAACAAGTGTTAATATCACATGACCAAACCTTGTTCCTCTAGATTTGTAATTGACCTTCTTGACCTCTTGGCCAAGGAGGGAAGGGGAGGGGTCCTGTAAGCTATTGTGTCTCAACTCCCCCCTTGAACCCCCCTACTTCAGTCCTGTGGTGACCACCCACTTCGGTGACTGTCACAAGTGACCACAAATCAATATTAATGTTCAAACTTTTCCACCTCCAACTCTTGGACTTATCAACACCACTTTTTACATCTTGGTGTCAACCGGACCACAATTTACTAACTGTTTGGAAAACATCAGCGTTGAGACAGCTTCTTGGCCACACTTTCTGGTTATGGGAACGAGGTCTACTGTTCACAGAACTACTAGTAAGACTGTAGTAACGATAATAACATGGAGGGAGCGAGGTCTACTTTTCACAGAACTACTAGTAAGACTGTAGTAACGATAATAACATGGAGTGAGGTCTACTGTTCACAGAACTACTAGTAAGACTGTAGTAACGATAAGAACATGGAGGGAGCGAGGTCTACTGTTCACAGAACTACTAGTAAGTATGTAGTAATGATAATAACATGGAGGGAGCGAGGTCTACTTTTCACAGAACTACTAGTAAGACTGTAGTAACGATAATAACATGGAGGGATTGAGGTCTACTGTTAACAGAACTACTAGTAAGACTGTAGTAACGATAATAACATAGAGGGAGCGAGGTCTACTTTTCACAGAACTACTAGTAAGACTGTAGTAACGATAATAACATGGAGGGAGCGAGGTCTACTTTTCACAGAACTACTAGTAAGACTGTAGTAACGATAATAACATGGAGAGAGGTCTACTGTTCACAGAACTACTAGTAAGACTGTAGTAACGATAATAACATAGAGCGAGGTCTACTGTTCACAGAACTACTAGTAAGACTGTAGTAACGATAATAACATAGAGCGAGGTCTACTGTTCACAGAACTACTAGTAAGACTGTAGTAACGATAATAACATGGAGGGATTGAGGTCTACTGTTAACAGAACTACTAGTAAGACTGTAGTAACGATAATAACATGGAGGGAGTGAGGTCTACTTTTCACAGAACTACTAGTAAGACTGTAGTAACGATAATAACATGGAGGGAGCGAGGTCTACTTTTCACAGAACTACTAGTAAGACTGTAGTAACGATAATAATATGGAGGGAGCGAGGTCTACTGTTCACAGAACTACTAGTAAGACTGTAGTAATAATAATAACATGGAGGGAGAGGTCTACTGTTCACAGAACTACTAGTAAGACTGTAGTAACGATAAGAACATGGAGGGAGCGAGGTCTACTTTTCACAGAACTACTAGTAAGACTGTAGTAACGATAAGAACATGGAGGGAGCGAGGTCTACTTTTCACAGAACTACTAGTAAGACTGTAGTAACGATAATAATATGGAGGGAGCGAGGTCTACTGTTCACAGAACTACTAGTAAGACTGTAGTAACGATAAGAACATGGTGGGAGCGAGGTCTACTGTTCACAGAACTACTAGTAAGACTGTAGTAACGATAATAATATGGAGGGAGCGAGGTCTACTGTTCACAGAACTACTAGTAAGACTGTAGTAACGATAAGAACATGGAGGGAGTGAGGTCTACTGTTCACAGAACTACTAGTAAGACTGTAGTAACGATAATAACATGGAGGGAGTGAGGTCTACTGTTAACAGAACTACTAGTAAGACTGTAGTAACGATAATAACATGGAGGGAGCGAGGTCTACTGTTCACAGAACTACTAGTAAGACTGTATTAACGATAGGAACATGGAGGGAGTGAGGTCTACTGTTCACAAAACTACTAGTAAGACTGTAGTAACGATAATAACATGGAGGGAGCGAGGTCTACTGTTCACAGAACTACTAGTAAGACTGTAGTAACGATAATAATATGGAGGGAGCGAGGTCTACTGTTCACAGAACTACTAGTAAGACTGTAGTAACGATAATAACACGGAGGGAGAGGTCTACTGTTCACAGAAATACTAGTTTTTAAATGGTTTTACACTCTCTTATGCCATTGCGAATACATATTTTAAAATTCTACCTCCTGCCTCCTTCTGCCCCCTTGGTGTAAATATTACGTAGATAGCCCGGATGGGTATTAAAACGTAGAAAATAACAAAAAATAAAATAAAAATCCAACCTTGTAATTTCGTGATAACATTCCCTGATGTCACTCATAAAAGAGAGTTGAGGTGAAACGTGACATTAGAGCCAAATAACGTGTTTCAATCCTCCAACCTATGTCGTGTCTTCAATATGTTGCACCTAAGAAAAAAGTCGTTACACATCAAAATTTAATGACATATTTGAAACCAACATAAAAATGAATCAAATTATTTGATAGAAAACAAGTCTTTAATTTCTTTAAAGTACTTATTTTTCACGATAGTAGTTATTTCAGAATTGTTATATTTTTTTAAAAAAAAAGGACGGGACGGATAGACCGTTCCGTGAAATTAGCTAATCCTTGATTTTGTGCCCTATTAATTTTTATTCAGTTCATTTTCTACCCCTGGAGCCATCTGGGGTCGGTAATATAGCATATTGTGTGATTACTGTTGTTAGCAAACGGCCCATTGTTGCCACGACTCCTGAAGCCCATTGGCTGCCCTGGTTAATGACAGGGTGGGGGGTTAGGGGGGTGGAGTGGAATTATCGTGGTTTCTTGATGCGCGTGCGCGAACTAGCATGAGCCTTGCTGTTTGCCGCGTTTCCTGAAAAAACAAGTACCTACTTATTACCTTCGGTTTTGTGCGGGGTTTGGTTGACGAGTAATGCAGGGTTATGCGGGGCACGGCACGGATATATACTGGGTCTTGTCTTAGTTGGTCAGTGACGTCATAGTTTCAGTTGAACTTAGGAGCTTCAAGGATATATAGTGCTTATCACCTTAGCTTGTCAGTGACGTCATTGGTCCTGTTGTAATTGGGCACTTCAAATATATATAGTACGTATCACCTTAGCTTGTCGGTGACGTCATTGTTCCAGTTGTAATAATTGAGCACTTTAAGGATGTATAGTGCTTTTTACCTTAGTTTATCGGTGACGTCATTGGTCCAGTTGTAGTTGGGCACTTCAATTATATATAGTGCTTATTACCTTAGTTTGTCGCTGACGTCATTGGTTCAGTTGTACTTGGTGCTACAATGCTATATAGTGGATGCCACCTTAGCTTTTAGTTGTAGTCATTACTATCATCACTATTAAGGTGGGGATGTAAGGGACGTGAGTTTATTCCAGGATTTTTGCAGTTTTTATAGCAAAACTTTTTTCAGTCAGAATAAATAAAATATTTCTCCAGTAGAAACATAGAGTATAATTTTCTTTACACGATTACCTCAACAGTTGTTGAAAATCTGTCAAGAGTGTCCTAGAATTTAATGACAACTTTCTCCCTTCGTTTAAAATGTCTGTCAACTAATGCCACTATGCTCATTAAAGATATTTAAAAACTGTTATTACCATGTGTAAAATTATTATTATATTATTATTATTATTATTATTATTATTATTATTATTATTATTATTATTATTAGCACCACGTCTTACTACCCGTTCGGGTTATACGCACTTACGCTAATGTGTAATGGTAGGGTGATTGTGAGATGAAATGGAGGACCTACAGTTTAACGTGGGATCCGAACCACGGTGGAGGCCTGGAATTCCACACATTCACAAGTTGTGATTAATACACGTCCTGTCAGAGATTAAAGATGGGTTCGGTAATCAGATAAATCTGTGCCGGGACCGAGAATTGAACCCCGGAGCCCAGCACAGAAGTCTGACACCTTACCCCTAGACCACCAGGTCACCCATGTGTAAAAAATAATCATAGTAAATTTAGCCTAACAACTGAAGCAACACCTTAGCCAAAGAAATTTTTTTATATAAAAACTGAAAAATTACTTACTTAACTTGGCGTTTTCTTCTATTCCTACCTTAAGTGTATAGAGTTTTAGAAATGAAACAAAGTATAGTTAATATTTCTCCTCCACTCTTCCCCCTTTCGTACCAGCCCTCGAACATACGAGTGTGTGTGTGTGAGTGTGTATGTGTGTGTATGAGTGTGTGTGTGTGTGTGTGTATGTGTGCGCGTGTAATGACGTTTTCGCCGCTCGCCGGGTAGTCTACCTTGGGATAAAGAAGGAGGAAGTGTAGTCTCGTATAAGGGAGTATATATAGGGCTCGGCCGGTATTTAGCAGTAGCACTAATCACGGTGGCGCATTCAACCCTGGATATCAGATGGACCACCGAAGATCAAAAACCAGCCAACTCCACTCAGCCATATTTTTTTTTAAATTTGAGGTATTTAACGCCCATTATATGAACCGAATGATTATTATATCAGCATATGATTTATAAAATAACTTGAATATAAAACATACACAATATCCAACCCCCACGGCCGTCATATCATCACTGTGAGAGAAGAAACTCCAATTTTGATGATTATTAATTGTTTGACCATGCCAGGAATCGAACCCGGTACCCCTAGGTCACTAGGTAGACACGCTACCGACTAAGCTGAGCCTTTTATTGTTTAGTTAGTTTTTATTCCAACACGTCTTACCTACTATCCGTACCGGATATCCGCATTTAATTACGCTAAAGGTAGGGTATAATTAAGAATAAATATACCCGCATTCGAATAGAACGTGAGCGGAAACAATATTTGTAAACTGAAACTCTGGTCCCTCAACTTTGTTCAATTTGACTATTATGGACATACATTTTTGTTAGCACCGCGTCTTACTACCCGTTCGAGTAGTAAACATATCTTCTAATTACGCTAGTAATTATGTTAGGGATGAGGAAGGTAGAATTTAGAGTAAACGCACACACATTTGCGTGGGGTGGTTAGAAAAATCATTTAGGAAAAAACACCTTCAGTAAACCCTACTGGGATTCAAACCCAAATCTACTAGTAATCGGCCGTTCCATTCTATTGCGAGAGGGACGCCTTTGGCCATTTGACCACCTGATGTGGTATCATTAAAATTACCAACTTCGGTGGTCACATGGTCTTAAGACGTCCCTCTCATAATTGTCTAGATTGCCGATGACGGGAAGATTAGGATTTTAATCCCGTTCAGTTTAGGGTGGTTTTTCCTAAATGATCTTCCACCCCTCTCTCTCTCTGTTTTCCGCCGCAAAATACTGCATCACTTTCTATAAATTCAACGTTCCTCGTCTCAAACACTCTAGCGTAGCTTATACATGTGCGTGTAGCTCGAATGGGTAGTAAGACGCGGCGCTAAGAAAAGACCATCCCATCTGTTCCAAAGCTCGTGTTGTGTGACCTGAGCGGTTGTACGGCTGAGAATCCTCCTGGTCCAGTAGGAAAGCGCCGGCCAGGGAAAAGAGCAGGAAGGATCGTAGCGGCGATTAAAGGCAAACCTTTGCTTAGCAAAAGAACATTGGAATGGTTCCCCCTAACCCCACCTTTTCCTTTACCCTCCAAAACAACTGCACCAAATAAAAGGTTAGGGAGCCCACACATTAAACTTAGGACCAAAAGCCTTACCCCATAGAAATAAAAGAAACCAATTTCTCAACAGGAGATCCTTCCAACTTCGAGGTGATTTTTCCTTGCGGTATCAAGAAACTTGGGTGAATTTCTCTTACGCGTTCTGGTGTAGTTTTCATTATACTTAATAAGATGATGATGATAGTATTGATAATAATAGTAATATCTCTCTTATCAGCTCAACTCGCATCAATATTCGTTGCACTTTAACTCCCGTTGATTTCCATCCCTCTTTAAGCTCTAGGTGGTATTTGTTGTACCCTAAAATCAGGGTAGTTTCCATCCCCCTTTAAGCTCTAGGTGGTATCCGTAATACCCTAAAATCAGGGTGATTTTCATTCCTCCTAAATTCTAGGTCAGGGATTTAAATTCTATGGCAAACAAAATTTGGGTGGCATGCCGACTAGATAAAAATAAACACTTAATAAAACTTTTACCAACGAGTGTTTATTTGTTGAAGTTCATAATATTTCGATAGCCTTGTCATTCAATGTCATGTCGAAATGAACTTTGTAAAGTCATTGTCTAGAAATTGTCTTGTTTGTAATATAGTCTAGACACTTTGACATTTTAATAAATTTAACTTCTTTAAAATTTAGTAATTATTAAAATATTTACAATTTTATTCGAATTGTTCTTTATATTTCATAATATTCAAAAGTTTTGATTTTTAAATGCTCACTAAAAACGTAAATAAGAGGTGGCACACTGGAGTAGTTCAAAACTCAGCTGGTCCTTCAGTGGCACACTGGTTGGAAAAGTCTCCTGCTACAATACAGTAGCCCCGTGGCTTCTTTGGTGCTGACTGACAGCTCACAGCTGACTTCTGACAGTCAACATTTAGGTATATACCTAAATGTTGACTGTCAGAAGTGACAACTGCTAAAGACATGTTTTTGCAGATCATATGGTTCGGCGTAGGGATACATAATTTGGTCTGGTAGCTTTTCGAAGCGTCAGAAGTCAGCTGTGAGCTGTAAGTCAGCACCACAAAAGCTAAAACTGAGGTATAGATATCATTGCTGAAGGAAATGTATGTTTACTAATGGAAACAGTGTGTCATTCTCTCGTTTTCGTGTGGTCAATCTCCCCTCAAATATAAAATAAGTTTCGCAACGCTGGTTAGTCGAGGTTGCCAGTAGATACTTCTTTCCCCAGCACGTCATCTCCCGACATAACTGAGAACGAGGAGATTTAGCAACAGTTAAATAAGAGAGAGAAGACAAAGCTTTTCTCCGTAAGCCCTACAGTTCCCTCAGCAATGATACTGGGTGTATAGACGGTATCAGTTGCACCTTAACTTGGGGTAGTATCCCCCCCCCCCCCCCATTAACTCGAAGTGACTTTCATCTCATCTTAAAATGTGGGAAATCCAACACCAACCATTATTTTGAAGCAAAACTCCCCCCGATCTCCTCCTTCCCAGTATTTTACCCTACTCTATCCACCCAAAACACACACCTTTCCTAATTTTACCCCCCCCCCTCCTAGGAAATGAGAACGTGATTTACCGTACATATGTTAGATTTAGGTACTCATTGTTTGTGTTTCTAAAAAATCAACTGGCGGACCGTTCAAACCTCGCCACATATTAATACTCACTAATAAAATCACAAAACAGCGTTTTAGAAATTACTGGGAATGGATTTTTACTTTTTTATTTTGGCGCATAACAATTGGGCCACGGGACCCCTTGTCCCAAAAGTTCATAAATTAGTTGGGCCACAGTCACTGACCAGAAGGATTATAACAGATAATAGACCTGCGGGTGGATATAAATTCAACCCAACCAAAATTTTGCCTTATATTTTAAGTCTGGCTTGTTACTTTAGGTAAGGTTCGGCTAGGTTATATTAGCTTAGCAATTTGATGTTTTACTATTCATCACTTGCTGATTTTTGCCCAGCTTGAAAAACATTTACAATCATCCTAAATAGAGCGTCACAACAGCCGTGGTCAAGTTAGTACACCAGTACGTTTTGATTACAATTTTCAAGAAGAAACTCGTGGCCAAACTGTAATACACCACTTTTTATATAATTAAGACACAATTTATAAATTTTTTGCTGTCGTAAAATTGAATCAGTAATTTAAAACAATATTCTAAATGTGTATTTTTAAGATAGCTAATTTACCGCACTACCAAATGTGTGTTCTTTAAAACAAAACATTAGCTGAAGTTATTTGTTTTAGAACTAAATATTAGTCACTCATATGTGAAATGGTCCTCAGTCCTGATATTTAATGTTATACCATGGCATTCTTTTCCACATAGAGGTTTTTTGAATGCCAGTAATATGTTTCGTTAAATAAATCTATCAAATATATTGTTTGATATTATTGACAGCATCGTTTAATGAAGTGTTGCCAGGGTAGACGTAGTTAGTTTAAACTGTACCTGTGCTATGTCCCTTAGTGTAACACTCATTGATGAGTTGTCAACGGAAATAAATTACCATGTAAAGTATGTAGAACAGATATTATGTGTGATTGGTCTAATATGGATAAGGTGGGTGATAACATACATTCACATATAAGGTATGCAGAGGAGATATTATGTGTGATTTGTCAAATGTGGACAAGGTGGGTGATAACATACATTCACATGTAAGGTATGCAGAGGAGATATATGTGTGATTTGTCAAATGTGGACAAGGTGGTGATAACATACTTTCCCATGTGAGGTGTGTAGATCATAGCCTATGTATGATTGGTCAAATGGGGACAGAGTGGATTATAACATACTTTCCATGTGAGGTGTGTAGATCATAGCCTATATATGATTGGTCAAATGGGGTCAGAGTGGGTGATAACATACACTCCCATGTGAGGTGTGTAGAGCATAGCCTATGTATGATTGGTCAAATGGGGACAGAGTGGGTGATAACATACATTTCCATGTGAGGTGTGAAAAGCAGAGCCCATGTATGATTGGTCAAATGGGAACAGTGTGGGTGATAACATACATTCCCATGTGAGGTGTGTAGAGCAGAGCCTGTGTATGATTGGTCAAATGGGGACAGAGTGGATGATAACATACACTCCCATGTGAGGTGTGTAGAGCATAGCCTATATATGATTGGTCAAATGGGGACAGAGTGGATGATAACATACATTCCCATGTAAGATGTGTAGAGCATAGCCTATGTATGATGAGTCAAATGGGGACAGAGTGGGTGATAACATACATTACCATGTGAGGTATGTAGAGCAGAGCCTATGTATGATTGGTCAAATGGAGACAGAGTGGATGATAACATACATTCTCATGTGAGGTATGTAGAGCAGAGCCTATGTATGATTGGTCAAATGGGGACAGAGTGGGTGATAACATACATTCCCATGTGAGGTGTGTAGAGCAGAGCCTATGTATGATTGGTCAAATGGGGACATAGTGGGTGATAACATACATTCCCATGTGAGGTGTGTAGAGCAGAGCTTATGTATGATTGGTCAAATGGGGACATAGTGGGTGATAACATACATTCCCATGTGAGGTGTGTAGAGCAGAGCTTATGTATGATTGGTCAAATGGGGACATAGTGGGTGATAACATACACATAGCATAACATAACATAACATACCACCTTACCATTGAATTGCAATAAAAAATTAATAGTAAGTCTGATAAACTAATTAACGCATATTTTTATTTAATACCATGAATGTACTTTTATTTGGCTTTCTTTACTTCAGTCACGGCTTTGATTAAATTATCACTAAACTTTAAAGAAATCTGGAATAACCATTTATATTTTACAAGAGAGAAGGTATATATGTCTTTTTTTTTACTTTCTCATAACCCCTAGGAGAGAGAAAGTATTGTGATCGTCAAAAAAATTAACTCAAGACTTTGATGGATGTCGACGTTTCATGGCCCTCTGAACTCTAAAAAAAAGTGTTTTTATGGAGACGTCTGTCTGTCTTTTACTGTGACTAGAGTTGAAACTATTGTATCAATCAGACTGAAACCTTGTATCTAGAGTTTTCATAACGTTCTTCAAAGGGCTTTTGGAATTATCCATATAACCCTTAAGGGCAAAAAAAAAAAAAAAATCTCAAAATATGTTCTAACGATTTTAATTTAGAAACACTTCAATTTAGACTCCTCGGTAAGTGTGGAACTAAACTGCCTGGGAAAAGCGGCCAACGAGGCGTACGCGTTTGATTATTTTACAGTGAGCTGCGTCTTCTCTCTAGATCTCAAAGTAATAAGAAGAATTAACAAGAAGAGAAGGTAAATTGATATCGGGAGGATTGTAGCAGAGTCGAGTCGACACCAGATCGAAGAGAACAATAACATTGTAAGCCCCGCGGGTAAGACGTGACAAGTACAGGCACTGTCGTCAGACAAGAAACAACGCCTTCCTTTTTACCGTTGGTACAGTCACAGGGTCAATATAACAAGTTAACTTGCACTGTCGACAAACAAATAAGTTCAATTAATATCGAACCACTTCGGTGTTCGAACCTTTTAAGGCAGCACTCTCTCAATATACTGCACTGTCAATGACCGGGAGGAGAGAGGGGGAGGAATCGGGAGTTTGAATCCTGGTTGGGTGCATTGTACGCCTCAGTCCATTCGTTCACTGAACTGAGTCATCTCTAATGTGTTTTTTTTAATTGGAACTATTTAATGTGCACTTTCTTTACACAATTTATAAACTTAATTAAATTTAAAACAGACACAACAACCAACCCCATCACTGTGAATAGGGAAACCCCAAATTCATCAATAATACATTTTTCGTCCAGGATGGGAATCCAACCTGGGTCCCTTAGTTCAGTTGTCAGACACGCTACTGACTGAGCTAAGGTGTCACATAATCTATAGTAAAACTAAAATATGGCATCGAGTAAATCAGTATTTATTAACATTACTGGTTAATTAATAGCTCCAAGCCATTCACAAGTGAAGAGTCAGTCGATCTTACAGATCTGAGCAAGGTATCACGGTTGCCCTAAACCCGAAAGACCGGGACGCTCAGAAGAGCTTAGCGACGGCCGTCTCCAGGCACCAGTCGCACGAGGACAGAGTGACGCAGGACTCTCTCTCGTCGACGCCCATGTTCACCAATTTCCTCACCTTCTCTTGGAACTCTTCGTTCCTGTAGGGACCTCCGGCGTACAAGGCGGTCCAATAGCGGGCCGTCATGTCGAAACAGGAGGGGTTCATCCTGAACTGGCGGGCGACCACCGCGTCCTGTGAGGGGAGAGAACACGTGACACTTTCAGACACACACCTCCCTGTTACCGTGGTCACACTACACCCCATATCATCTCTGAGGGAACACCATGGTTCCTATTGGGATGACAAGAGTTGTCATTCTCTTGTTTTAATGTGGTCAGTCTTCCCTTAAATGTATATACTATTTATACAGGATGTTCAGAAATGTATAGCCCAAATTGTACATATAGCTTGTTTAAACCAAAAGTAATACAAAATCCCTATACAGTTACTTCCGGAAAACTATGCTAATACCATTAAATTGTGTTCAAATTTTCGGCACACAGTACCGAGAGAGCAAAGCTGTTCAATCGTGCGTGTACAACAAGTTGCATAGGAGAGAGGCGCACGGCACTGCACATGTAATAATGGTAAACTGTGTAGTGCCACACGCCTAACTCTTATGCAGCCTGTTGCACACTCATGCTTGAATAGCTATGTTTTCCCAGTGCTGTACGCCAAAACTTTGAACACAATTTAATGGTATTAGCATAGTTTTCCGGATGTAAGTGTATAGGGATTTCGTATTACTTTTGGTACAAACTATATGTGTAGTTTGGGCTGTGAGTTTCCAAACATCCTGTATGTGTATATAGTACTCAACCCGAAGGTTGGTTGGCTCCTCAACAGTTCCACCATCAGCTGTAAAGCCTAGGTAGCACTGAAGAGGCGTACTAGGGGAATGAGGAGTGAGGTAGTTTCTGGTTGTTTTCCTCACTGAGCCACATCACTACCAAGCAGCCAACTGACCCTACACTATCCTTCACTCCATCCATCACAGGGACTGGCTGTTTATATAATGTTATTACTAGTATCGTTCATACCTCTCTTCCAGTTTCATTTTTGTCAGAGCAATAAGTGAGGCTGAGTCAGATCAATGAACTTAACAACTTGCTATAGTTCAAATCGGAAAATATAGTGTATTGTAAACATTTATTGACCAGAGATGAAGCTGGTTCTTCCCTTAAATATAAGACAAGTTGTGCAACGCTGGTTCATCTAAGTTGCCAGTAAGCTCCTTCTTACCCCATCACACCACCTTCCCACATAAACGAAAGCGAGGAGGTTTGGCAGCAGTTAACCGAGAGAAGAGACGAAGATAAGACCTGAAGTTTCCTCAGAGGTGATGTAGGGTATAACATTCCAGGCATCGCAATATACTGGTGCTTGATTTCCTGTGTCTGGGAGACCGAGGTTCGAGTGTCTCGGCTGGGCGTCCTGGGGTAATTTTCCACGTATAATTTATCACTGTGGTTTGTTCGTTTCATTCTCCGAGTGAAAAGGAGTTAATTTTCTCTAACAAAATCTCCCTCATAGTGGAAATCTGAAGCTCTCACCCAATATCCGCTTCTCACGACCACCTTCAGAGGGGGAGGTGGTAACGCAAGTTTAGGTACCTACGTATTTCTACAATTTTGATATCAAATTTTATTTGATCCTAAATATATAAAACATTGCTTCGGTAGATACGTTTGGTATAATTTATACACGTGGTAATCTCAACAGTTATTGAACATCTCTAATGGGATTGGTGTTATTTGAACAGTACTTTCACCTGGATACTATCCGGCTCAATATTGGCCAACAGGAGCTGTACGACCAGCATAAAGATCACTCATCCTGGTGCTTCCGGCTCAGGATTGGACCAACAAGAGCTGAAACGGCCCAGCATAAGATCACTCACCTGGTGTTCCGGTTCAGGATTGCCAACAAGAGCTGTACAGGACAGCATAATAGTATCATCACCTGGTGCTTCCGGTTTCAGGATTGGCCAACAAGAGCTGTACGGACACAGAACATAGTCATCTCACTTGGTGCTATCCGGTTCAGGATTGGCCAACAAGAGCTGTAACGGACAGCAAATAATCACTCACCTGGTGTTATCCGGTCAGGATTGACCAACAAGAGCTGTAACGGACAGCAGAACAATCACTCACCTGGGTGTTATACGGCTCAGGATTGCCAACAGTAGCAGTAGGACAGCAAATGCTAATCACTTGGGTGCTATTCCCTCAGGCATTGACCAATAAACTGTAAGGACAGCATAACGATCACTCACCTGGGTGCTCTCCGGCTCAGGATTGGCCAACAAGAGCTGTATGGACCACATAATAATATCTCACCTCAGCGCTTTCCGGCTCAGGATTGGCCAACAGGAGCTGTATGGCCAGCATAATAGTCTGTAGACACATGGAGGCCACCCATTCCTCCTGGAGCACATCCAGACAGATACTCCCTGTCGCCGAGGAGATATTAGGGTGCCACACGGGGTCTTGAACTTAACCTGGGAACAAGTATCCCCTCACTTGAATTGTCTTCGTCCCGATACCACCTAGCGTAACCGCTGTTAACATGTGAACCAGAGCTTCAAGAGGGATATAATTTATAATTAGTGTGAAGTGGAATGGAACGTATCATAAGGTCCTGTTTTTTTCTACAGTTTTTATAACAAAATACTTCCTAAGCCAGCTTTAATTAAATATTTCTTCCGTGTATATGTTTAGCTTAATTTTCACATTTATTAATCTCAACCGTTCTTGAATATCTGTCAGTATCATAGGAGCTTTTGACCAGGATTTCTTATGTTTATATGAAACGTGTCTGTTCAAATACCAGGTTGGTAATACATAAGCGGCCTGATTGCAAGATGTTCATGATGTGGCAAAAATGGACGCGTCAACAAAGCTTAAACGGTCATGGCATAGTGTCGTTTGATCGTCAACTTTTTAAATCAAGAGAAAGGTTATAGTTCACTTTCCACGATGCCCGAGACAGATATACAATAACTGTTGAGAGTTCTCTGTGAATGCTTTAGGTCAAAGATCCTGTTTTTAAGACGGGTTTTTCAGTGTATTATCGTGGAGTGCTTCCATGGTAAGCAGAGTTGGTAAACTCTACCTGTGATATGTTCCATCACTCAATAGAATATTTATTATTGGCCAGGTATCAACGAATATACATTCCATGTAGGTGTGTGTATATTGTATGTATAATTGGCCAAATGGTGCCAGAGTGGGTGATAACATGACACAGGTATGGTATTAACAAGCTCTGCTTAACCTGACAACACTCAACGACACGGGTATTTTTTCTAAACACAGTACAACATTTTATCAAAGCCAAACTGTAACCTTATTCACACTTTACTAATGTTGGTCACCAATGGCCAAGACTAACACTTGAACTCTGTCAGTGCTAAATCAAATCAGTTGAATGAAAATTGATTTCGGATGGTCGAATGGATTATAAGTTGCACATCACAATAACTGACCTGCCCAAGATATGGTTGTGCTGGATCCGATCGTTACTGAGGGTACTCTTATAATTAGTTATCCACTATATCTCAACAATAGGGTGTACACTTCCTCTATAATTTAACCTTCCTTATCTCTAACACGTTAGCGTAATGTACCATGCGCATACTCTAACACGTAAGTAAACGTGGCGCTAAACAAAAAGTGAATGAATTGACAATGACACGAGAATCGAACGTGGATCTTGAGCTTTGCGCGTCAATACATACCGCTGAGACATCCTGGTTCGTCCTTATTCAGGTCACTCTTATTAGTTGATGATATTGACTCTTTGGGTTTTCGTTCTCTACCCGATAATGCGGAACATTTTATTAACTCGGTAGTTCGTCATCTTATCTCTACGCAGACGAGCTGAGCAAACAGAAGTGAAGCGAGTAAGTGTTGATTGCAGCAAAGTAGATACAATCAACTTGCCTTTGATCTCTCACCTATGTTCCTTCAGCCTCGTACTTGCTTACGGTCCTAAGTCTTGAATCACCCCTATGTAAAATGTACAACACTTTGATTCATCCTGTTTACAACCCCGTGTCCCCGCCCAAGACCTTGGGAGGGATGAAAGGGTAGGAGTCCGGTACGACGATGTCGAGCTCAAAGTCCCCCATGTCGTAGACTGTGTCGGGAGGTCCTCGGACCATCCCCTTCAGTCGACTGAAGTCGTCGTTCCTGAGCTCGACGTGGATGTGACATTTGCGCAGATCTTCACACCTCGATAGGAGGTTCAGCTCCCTGAAGATCCTTTTCGCCGCCACTGAACTCATGCATGTCATGGAAGAGGAGAGGACGCTTTGAGAGCACGGCTTCTGCGCCCTCAATCCACCTGACGCGTATCCTGATTCAGGGAATCCTGACGGTGAATTTGCGTTTTTAACTGTCGACTTTAACTAAAAAGTTTATTTGGAACGATTTAGAAAGTAACATTTCTCTTAGAATCAGTTGCTAGCACACGACGACAATAGTATATATCACTGTTGTATTGTAAAAAATTATATGCAAATAAAAAAATTATTTCATAACGTCAGCCTGTAAGCGAGCTATACTGACCGAGTGACCACCACAATTTGGTGAAATAGTAGCAACATTTACAGATATAGGGTGTCATGTACTCAGCACAACGAACCCTCCTGCCGTTAATTTCAGTTTTCTAGAGCAGATCCGCTACTTCTTTATTCAAGTAGCTCCTCAATTTACGCGTTCCGGTGACGCTCGCAATATACTAGACTGCCGAGGACAGGGAGATTGTGGTTCGATCCCGGTTGGGTGTACTTTTCTAACCGTTTTCCCACTTTCTCTCTCCATACAAATGCAAGTACACTTTCTTTAATTTCAGCCTTCTTCATCCCTAACCCATTAGCGTAATTAGTACAAAGCGGACAGCCCAAATGGGTAATAAGACGCGGGGTTAAAAATAAAATCTACATAATTTGTCCTCACGAGGCTGAGTTGACGCTGTTCTAGACCCACTGCTTCACAGAAAATCTGGAAGTGCTGGAGATCGAAACTGGAACTTCCGGATTTGTAACCAGGAACTCTGATCACTAGGCTACAAAGGCGGTCACGAATTTTAGTAAATTTAAGTCACAGACCTCTAAAATTTTTCTAAAGTAAGGTTCTCAAAAGTAAGAAATTGCCATTTTCATGACAAATTTATCTAAAAAAAAATCTCAGTCCTACTGTCTGTCAAAAATAAAATGTTTTATCTTGAATACTAGTTTTTACTTTCTGATCCCGAAATAATATTACTCATCAGGCTAAAACTTGAGATCTAAGGTTATCATAATGTTCCCCAGAGAAGATTTTGGAATTAGATATACAACCCTAAAATTAAGGCTCGTTTACTTAAAGGTGAAAAGGAAAAGAAGAGATTTTTTTTCAAAATGAACTCTAACGATTTTGATTAAAATTCGTATCCATGCGTTGTTTAACACCACAAACAAAGTGGTGCATCCCATTTTCACGTGAAAACTACTTTGAGATTACTTTGTATAGTCGTGAATTTCCAACGCAAGAAACAGCCTATCATTGCAAAGTTGTAGTACTGATAAAAATAAACAACATTTATTTGAAATAATATTTTTTTTAAATCAATATTTTTCAGAATTATAGGCAAATATATTTTTTTAAATAGAACGTTGGAAAAATCTCTAGTTGTAAATGCATAGAGCAAATAATATGTTTCTGTAACAGTATTTAATTTATTTAGCATAATTCAAGATTTTATATAAAAATATTTTGGTCAAACTAAATCCAATATTTCTCCGGAAGAAACATAAAGCTTAATTTTCTTCAGAAGGTGACCTCAATCGTTGTTTAATATCTGTGAAGAGTGTATTAGAATTTGATGACAACATGATCTCTTCATTAAAACGATTTTCATCTAATGCTGCTATGCTCATGACAAATGTTCAACAACGGTAGATATCACCATGGAGAGAAAATTAAACTCTTATTTCTCTACTGGAGCAATATTTTAATTGCGTTGGCCAAAAAATGTTTTGCCAACATAAATAAAATATTGCGTCCCCTACACTTTTACTTTTTTAATGTCAACCCTTGTAGTCTTGAGACCTTGACCTCAAGACCCGATGTTCGTGGGTTCAAACCCAACCGGTGTCGATGGTTTTTTTCTTAAGTTAAAAGTCCATAGCAACTTACTTCGCAAGTAAAGTAAAGCCGTTGGTCCCATGTGAATTGTGGCACATAAAAGAACCCTGGGAGATATTTGAAAATACCTTTTGCAGCAAAATTGGTTGTCCTTTTGCGCTCACTCATTTGAAAATTCTTTTATGCTGGCATAATCAGTCGGCTCAGAAAGTGCACGTTAAATACCTCAAATAAATAAAGATTGTTAAATGTTTAGTGTCATTATATTGACCATCTTGCAACCAATTATTACGTAATCAAAAACCTGTGCTCTGCTCCTGAGATAAAACATGTTCTGCATAACTTTGTGGTATGTGACCATCGATGGGCGCTGATGAAGGCAGGGGAAAAAACAAACTTAAACCAAACCAAGAGGAGAATAAATACGAATGTGAGACAGAGATTGAGAGAAAGACAGTTGGGTATTTTAACACTGGGAGATATAGATAGATAGAGAGAGAGAGAATAAGGTACTCTGACACCTGGGCAACCTCGAGTCCACTTAGCGAAGGCGAGTTATGAGCGCTGTCAATGTGTCTGTCACGATAAAACCCTCCTTGCCTCGGGAAGGGGGGGTACCATGAAGGAAGATAGGGGAGATGACAATGCAAACACTGATTATTGTTATCTGGACCATCATCAGCCATCCCCTTCTCCCCCCCCCCCTCCACCAGTACCGTGCCCAATGAAAACTTTTTTGGGACATTGATGAGGTCGCCAAAGAGGTCATCGTCATCTTCTGCCCGAAGAATAAAGGAAGAGTCATGCGGTGCATACCTCAGCGTCACATATTTGGAAGAGGGTAGAAGTTAAAAAAAGAAACCTCTCCGACCATATGGACCAATCACAGACCGTCTATTATTGCAGGCGAGAGAGAGGAGGAAAAAGATGAATCCTCCACCTACTTGATCCATATTAGACAAGGCTTTGATTGTGTGGCGATAATCCTTCAATTTTTTTTATTTTACTTCAGGACATTCCTATCTGTTGGTTCCTCTTTTTATTTTATTTTTTGAATGTTCCTCCTCAGCTCTTCCCACCCACGCTTCTGTCAGACGAACAAAGTGCGTTATAAAAATCACAGAGGGGCAAGGAGAGGGTGGTAGGTGTACAATAACACGACGGATAATGTATTCCGTTATTAAACTAATAATAAGCATGCGACCATCATACCATATCGTGTTTGGACGTATCAATGACGTCGGAGGGGGAAAGGTATCATTAATCGACTTGATATAACAAATTGATTTCAGTTTCCATTACGAATAATGAATGATACGTATGGCTTTTTATTTTTGTGTGTGTGGGGTTTTTTTTTTTACTAAGGTATATCAAATAAATATCTAAGCAGTGACTCGCCCAGAAATTTCTTTTGGAGGGGGAAAAACGGACTCCCCGCCTCTTACTCCCCCCTCCCCCCACAATCTCTTATTTCTGTATTTTGTTTTAATTTTGCAATCGAGAATTTTAGGGGCAATTAAAATCAAAACGTCGCGTCATGAGTCTATACGTAAGGACACGTTTTCAGTGCTCTAAATATGGTTTTGATTAATCTGTTTTAAGCATTTATTCAACTATTGGTGCCGTTTGGAACTGAAAGTGGGCATATTCTCAGCTCGTCAGCTTCAGCTCCACCTCCCCACCGGATACACCATTGAATAAAGGAAAAGTACTGAAATATACTTTTTTTACACATCTTAGCAATAGTATAGCTATAAGGTGAGTTTACGTGGTAGACCTGGTATCGATGTTAACGAAATGTTTATGACCAAGACGATATCAGAGCTCAGTTTGGTTACGCTTTCCTTGACCAGACTAAAAAGTGCGGTTACGAACAATGAGCTGAGAATTTTTGCGCCAATTTCCAAACAGCATCACCTACTATGTTGGATTCAAACGAGTATAGCTTCATAGTCAATGGATTTTAAGTTTTTGTAAGAAAGCAATTACTAGCTAGAAATACATGACGGTAAGTAGGTACTTAAAACCTGTTTATTTATGGATAAAATAAAGTAATATATATCTAGGCCTATTTAATATTACATACGTACGTCATGTTTTCTTAAGGTTATTTTTGGAAAGAGATGTTTAGCTTGACGTGTTGTGTAAATATTAGGACTAGACAAAAGAAGCACAAATCTAAGTAAGGATAAAATTAAATAGTAGTTCATTTTCCATCGATTTATAGTACATGTAGTATGCTTACATAAATTCGTCTACCAGCTGTTAGATCTACTCCACCCAAACCACCATTTTTGTTAAAGAAAAACGTCTCAAAATCGTTTTCGCACTCCACCTTAGTCAAAACCATTTGGTCGTAACCACTTGGTCGTAAGCCCTCGACACCAAGATGTGACCAAGTCAATTGCGAAAACTCCCTTTTTTTTACCATCGCTTTCACTAACCGCTCGGGCTGTACGCATATGTACTAATTACGCTGATGGGTTAGGGATCAGGAAGGTTGAATTCAAAGGAAGTGTACCCCCATTTGTATGGAGAGTGGAAAACCATTTAGGGTAAAACAACCCTCAGTATACCCCACCAGGATTCTGATCTCGGTCTCTAGACTATCAGCAATTCAGTCTGTTGCAATAGCTACCAAGGGTAGACAACTCACGGCCCGTGAGCCGTATTCTGCCCGCAAGACATATTTAAGCAGCCCGCTTTTTCTTCAATATTATTAGGCTATATTACTCTACGGCCTGCAGTCATTTACATACACAATATATAAGAGTTTAATTTAAGTGTACACACAGTTTTGAATTATCAAGACATTTAAAACTATTTTAAACTATTTTTACTAAAACTTTAAATACTTGAGTGTGAGAATTTTTATTTACTTAATTTAATAAATAGCGCTTTGAGTATTTCGCTTACCCACATCTGATAAAATATAAGTTTTTAAACAGCTAGTGTAGACCTACATCGGTGGTCACGCGGATTAAACGTCAGGCTATTCTGTTCTAGCTTACCGGTGTCGGGAAGGTCAGGGTTTGAATTCCAGCTGAATGTACAGAGAGGGCGGTTTTACCTAGATGGTTTCCAACATTCTCTTAGCTCAAATGTAGTTGCCTTTCTTCTAAATTATATCTTTATCATCCCTTACCTATTAGCGTGATTAAAATGTGCATAGTCCGGACGGGTAGTAAGACGCGCTACAAAAACGAAAGTATGAATTAAATGTCTATAGTCTCTGGCCCGCAGCACGCCCTGACTTTGTAACTCTTTCCCTTCGAGTTTGTGAAACATTGGTCCAAGGCGTCACTCTTGAGTTGGAACTACCCGCCTCGGTGGCGTAGTTGGCTAACGCGCTAGTCGTGTTGAGCTCGACTGCCGAGGACGGGGAGATCGAGGTTCGAATCTCGGTCGGGTGAACTGGGGTGTTTTTTCCTAAATGGTTTTCCACTCTCCCTCCACGCAAACGCGGCTTCACTTCCTTTAAATTCAACCTTCCCAATTCCTAATCCATTAGCGTAATTAGTACTTAACCGTATAACCCGAACGGGTAGTAAGACGCGGTGCTAAATAATAATAATAGGTAATAATAATAATAAATTAGTTGAACTGGTCTGCTGATGGCGGGGAGATCGAGGTTCGAATCTCAGTCGGGTGAACTGGGGGTGGTTTTTCCTAAATGGATTTCCACTCTCCCTCCACGCAAATTCGGGTTCACTTCCTCTAAATTCAACCTTCCTCATCCCTACTCCATTAGACTAATTATAATATATGCGTATCATCCGAACAAGTAATAAGACGCGATGATAAATAAAATGTCTGATATGTTGTGTCGATATTTTTCCAACTCTGCGGCGTGAGGAGGGAGGTGGTTACTCAGGTCTACTCTTGACGACTCTCCACACACACGTCACATATCCTCGATACAGGGTAGTCTCCCTTCACACCCCTTACCAAGCCGTAGCAGGTCGTATGTGCTGAGTCATAACACTGAATTAATTATGTTGGACATGGCGGGGCTGGTTTTAATTAATTCCCAGCACGAGTCCAGTAGACCCCTCTCCCTCTTTACCTACAATCACCCCCAACCACCCCCGTCCCCAATCAAACTGCCCTCGACAACAACAACAACAACAACAGGCCAGCATTGTTTTCTCCTGGCATGCCCATCTTCTGTCAAACAGTTCAGGGCAAAATCGAGGTAAAGGGTCTTTACTTCGAGCACCGCCAGAGTAGAGGATCACCCTTGAGGTAGGTGTGTAAGGGACGCTAGTTGAGGGCGGTGTTTTTGTAGTATTAGTAGCAAAACCTTTTTTGGCCAAAATAAATAAAATATTGCTCCAGTAGAAACATGTCTTTCCATGGTGATGTCAACAGTTCCTGAATATCCATCATGAGCATATTATTATTTAGCACCGCGTCTTACTACCCGTTCGGGTTATACGCTTAAGTACTAATTACGCTAATGGATAAAGGAATTGGGAAGGTTGAATAGAGGAAGTGAACCCGCATTTGCGTGGAGGGAGAGTGGAAAACCATTTAGGAAAAACCTCCCTCAGTTCACCCGACCGAGATTCGAACCTTGATCTCCCCGTCCTCGGCAGTCAGGCTCAACACGACTAGCGCGTTATCCAACTACACCACCGAGGCGGGTATCATGAGCATAGCGACATCAGATGACAAACTTTTTTAAGGAAGAGAAAAAGCTGTCATTAAATTCCAGAACACCCTTGATGGATACTCAACAACTGTTGATATCACCATGTGAATAAAATTAAACCATATTTTTCTACTAGAGCAATATTTAATGTATTTTGACTAAAACAATGTTTTGATATAAAAACTACAAAAAACACTTACCTTTTCTCAAGTACCCTTCGCACCCACCCTGATTATTCTGTTATTTTTTTATATAAAAAATATGTGTTTTATAAAATATACGATCAAAGAATTGACACGTCTTTGATAAAATGTTTGTCAGTAAACTACATCATGCTTTCTTCAAAGTTTATACAATTTAATTTGTGTTAACGAAAATGGTAGCGAATTATGTCAAAAATATTATAAATAGGCCATTAAAATTTTGATATTTTGGTCGCCAAAGCTGGTCTTAGGCCTATCATAAGAAAATCATACTTTGTGCTATGGCCTAACTGTGGAGTTGTCTCTTAATTATGGGACACATTACTTTTTTAACTGCTTAGCATGTATGGGTGAATCTTTCATATTCCCTATTTATTGTAAAATATATTATTCTATAAAAACGTGTTAGTGGACTGTCAAAGCTACATCATATTTATTTTATCAATGAACTTTTATAAGAAAATGTGGTATTACAATAACACCTTCAAGGATGCCTTCTACTTTAAGGGAAATATCCTCCCACTGCATCATTTATTTTGGTAATGGCAGTTCCTTAACCTTCAAAACCCCTAAAACCATCCTCAGATATCTTAGGATGTTCTGTTGTGACCCTGTTTAAGACTGACTTTATGTGTTTGAGGAAGGCTGTGTGTGTCTATGTTTTTAACTATTTACTCGTAATTTACGTGAAACTCTTCGACTTTTTACCGTTTATTTTATTAAATTAAATAGCTTAAAATGTTAGGTTTTGTATTAATTTATTAATTTGGTTATAAGCCATATTTTGAAATAACAACTGTTTAAATAACGAGGAATTTCTGTGCCTCTACAACACGTCTCAGCGTTCTTATAGAGGTAACTTTTAAGTTCCGGTCAAAAGACAACAATAGTTAAATGACTATTATTGTTTGTTTTGATTAAAAAAATTCTCCAAAATTAACTGGAGAGGCGGTCCAGTTCAGACTTGTAAAACTATCAACAGTTCTGTTGGACTAAGGCCACAAAAATGGAGTTATCCTATAAAAAAATCTGGGCATTTTGAAGTTTAAGTTATGTGATGTAAAAGAAATGCTGCATGTAATAGCACACATTAATGCTGACATTTCCAAATTTTAGTTCATGAAAAAAAAAAAAACCTGCTGTGTCCTACTACCCATGCAATCCATCAACATGAGGTCACAATAATGAGAGTAATACGAAAAAGGTAAAATTTGAAAGGAGCTGTACCCGTATTTTCTTGGGAAGAGAAAGTGGACAAAAAAAATTATCACTCTCAAATGGGATTCGAAGCATGATGGGTATACAATATTTTCGTATTGAAATAGCAACTTTTAGTCTCAGTTTTAAAGAGGTAAATCAAACACTTGTGTGTTGGATAATTGGAGTAAATTAAAACTAACTTATTTTAGAAAACCAGACAAGAAAGGTAGATCTTAAGGAGATGCAAGAACAATCACTTGAATAAAGATAGAGAGAGAGAAACGAAATTAAATGAACGTTTTAATGGTTGACCCCCAAGCTGGGGTCTCATTCGAGAGCTAGAAAAGTTACTAAATCTACTTTCACTCAATCATACGTCAAGTCATGTGATCTGCAGCTACCACTTTTGCTGGTAAAATATATAATTTTTTTTTGTATTTTCTAAAACGCTCTTCCTACGAAAAATGGACTTTACCCGAGACCTTACGATTCGAACCAAGGTCCTCCCTAGTTGGTAAGGATGTTTTTAAGACCTTTACGCCACCCTTGCACGGTGTGTCACCTCAACAATAACCGCTGGAAATCGTGTCTGTTTATTGATTTGAAAAAGAGTTCAACTAGAACCGAGTTAGAAGAGTGTTTTTTTTTTACAACCCCCCCCCCCCCCCTTTTTCCTTTCTCTTCTCTCTTAATGAGAGGACAGCTTGTTATGTCCAGATGGAGATAACACATGCCTAGTAATTATTGCTCTCTCTCTCTCGCTCTGTATGTCTGTCTATCTATCTGTAGTGATGACAATTGTATCTGAAGAATCGAGAGGAGGAACACTTTTTTACCTGAAGACACCATCAACACTATTCAAACAACACGCTTGTTTTTGGTTGTTTTATTGCAGGTGGGGAAGGGGTGGCTTGACCGCCACCTGAACAGTCGAAGAATTGAAGGCGGAGATACTCGAGAATCCTGTGAGAGAGAGAGAAAAAAAAACACGTGAGAGGATAGTATCCCGGTTTGAATGAGACCTGTCTTGATTTTATTTAAAAGGATACTTACAAATTAGGGTTTGATAAATTACGATGGTAAAAAGGTAGCGATTTATGTTTCTAGACAAAACTATACTATAATATGTATTAAATATCATACCAGCCCTGACGTAATATCGGGGAATGAGGGGGAGGGGGGATTAATAAACTCTTTTACCACAAAATATTGATACCGTATTTTAAAAAACCTTGTATCACCACACGTCTAACTACTTGTTCAGGTTATGCACATGTATGATAATTACTCTAATGAGGTAGAGATGAGGAAGTACGATTTTTTTTTTAGAAATCTACCCATATTTGTGTGGGAGGAGAGTGGGAAATCATTTAGAAAAAAATCACCCTCAGTAGACCCGACCGGGATTACAACCCCGACCTCCCCACCATCAACAGGCTAGTCCAACATGAGAATGACGCCTTAAACCATTGGCCCATTAAAGCTGGTTTTTAATAAAACTGATTGTATTTTGAATAGCGGTCGGTCAGTTTTCTAAATTTTACCGGTTCCTGTGTTGTTACACTATCTTATATAAAGGACCTCCTCAAGCATCTATTTGTACCCGAGCAAACTTTTATTTTGTCCTTATGACCTTGAAAGGAAATCAAACAAGACAAAAATTCGTTGATATCCGCATCCTTTGTTTTTTTTATTATTGATATAATTGGATATCCATGCAAGCTCCAAAAAAATATTATTTATACTGTGATGAAGGCCTAATAAACATTGACAAAAAATATGGTAATCGAATTTCTGTAAAAATTCGAGGTGAAAAAATTATAAAATATAATTATGACCCTTTGACAATAAAGTGTAATTTGTGTAACTTTTATTTCTAACCATTATTTGAGACAAGATGACCAAGTTTCTTTGACTTGAGTTTAAGAAGATTTACAAAATTCACAAATTCACTCAGTTTTTACTCAACTTAACTCATCATCGCAAATGTTCGGCAGTTTGGTTTCAAAATTGAGGTAAGCAAGTGTGCCAACTGTTTATGGAATAATAGACTTAACAGTGACAGAAGCTGTACTGAAAAATTAAAAGAAATTAATACAATATTGAGTATGTCTGAAATATTTATACAATTTTGAGTAAAAATTTTATAGTTTTAGTTTTTTCAAGTAAGAATTGTCATGGGTATCACTGCATTTGACCAGGAATTTTTCTCTTAATTTAAAATATTTCTCATCAAATGCCGCGAAGCTCATGAAAGATATTCAGGAACTACTGAAACTATGACGTGTAGAAGATTAAACTAAACGTATCTAATGAAGTAATATTCTATTTATTTTGGCCAAAACTGATATTTTTTTACAATATAAAAATTATTTAAACACGGACTAAACTCACATTTTCTTCCCCGCCACTTTAGGAGGATTCCGGACAAATTTATTTCCTTTGTGTGGTGATTGTTTTGTTTTACATTCATTCAATTTAAGTCAAGTAATTAGACCCCTGTAGTGGATTTTATTTTTACTACAACATTTTGTCTGTTCTAGGAAGTGACATGGCGTTATCTTTTGTTTGTCTTCTTTTTTTTTTTTTTACCTACCAACGACTCACTCCTTTAGGCCACACAACGTGTGTCTCTAAATACTTGGTATGAACCTAATAACAATTTTAGAGAAATAATTGATTCGTTAAAGTCTGTTCTTATCTTCCTTCCCCTTCTTCTCAACCCCCCCTTACCTACCGAACCCGCTTTTCCTAACAACATCTTCAGGACTGTCTCGCGTTGTGTGAGGTGCCCGACGTATAATTTCACAGTCATTACCAGTCATTTGGGCACTGGAAGCCCCAAAACGTTGGGTCACCCTGCCACCTACCCCCTTCCCCCCCTTCTACCCTCCACAGCCAGTTTGTACAAGAGTTATTACCAATGTTTTCCAATAGCTGGGGTGAAATTAGCGGGGCCTTGTGTGTGTGTGGTGAGAGAGAGAGAGAGAGGAGAGTGGGCAGTGTGCAGAGAGAGGTAGCCCGCACCCCAGTCACGGGGACACTTATATTATATCCAAAGTCGAATTAAAAGCGCATTAGCGGCACGACATAGGACATCGCTCATGGATTTCCAACGACGAGAAGCTCCCGAAAGGTGGAACGACTTCTATTTTTTCTTTTTTCCCTCCCTTTGTTTGACGACAATTAAACTCTTTTTACCTTGCCATTATTTGGTGGCAAGTTAATAAACCGGATATTTTGTATTTTTAGAGAAGACTGTCTTAGCTCCACGTTGTGTCCATTTAGAGGTGTTTGGGAAGGATGTGAATATTTTTTGTTACTTGTATCAACCGTCCTTCAATTACTTAAGCCTGGGGCCCCTCCTCTCAAATTCAAACCATCCTCATCTCTAACACATTATCGTAATTAGTATGGATATGTATAACCTGAACGGGTAGTAAGACACGCTGCTAAAAAAAATAAACAATATTCGAAGAAAATAATGTTGCTCAGTGTATAATCCTCTAGCCCCAAATATTATGATGTCCAAATCGGTGTCTAGATAATCCGTCCTATCCAGCCTTATGATAATGGAAACAAAAACATCTCAATAATTTTTTTTAAGGAAATTTTGTTGTTAAGGCTCTCTCGCTTAGTTTTTTTGAGGCCCACAAATACTTGAATAGCATGAAACATATTCCACAACGGCTACCTTTAATGACAAAGACTCAATTACTACTTTTGCGCAACGCTTTACAAAATATTACCTGTGTAATTACGGCAGGTATTAGACGAGCTTCGTTCACGTGTTTCAAATTATTGCCTGTGTTTAAATGTAGCGTAGGACGCTTTTTTGGTGACATGCCACACTGGAAAAATGGTGAATATTTAAGTAGTTAAGTGCTAGTTCACTTTGTCCGTGGGTATTATTTACTGTACGTGGTAATATGTCATAATCTTTAATGTGTAAGTTACCTACATATTGTCGAATTGGAGGCAAGACGTTTTCTAGGCACGAACCGTATCTTATTAGGCATTAAAAATGATGATGATGTGCAACAAATAATCAATAGATAGACTATGTTTAGAAATAAAACCTGGTGGATAAAGTTTGATTAGATTTATCTGCCTGTTAGGTTAAGCTTATGAAGGTTTTTGCTTGCAAAATTTTAAACCAAAAGGAAAATAATGTTCGAATTATGGAATATTTTGAAATACCAGGGTAGCGGAATAACGTAATTTATACTGTAGTTTTGAAAAATTGTTACACAGAAAGACATACACAGAAAAGTTCATTAAAAAATAATTCTACGGTGCACCGCACACTTATAAAAAAAAAATTAAATCAATCTACTTTACCTAAAAAATGAAGCATATTATAGTTTAAAAAGTATAGAAACTCCATTTCACCAAAGAGATAAACACATTCGGTAAAAAAGATAAAGAGATAACAAAAATGGCAACAACTCCCATTCCACCAAAGAGCATAGAACATCCATTCCACCAAAGAGCATAGAAAACTCACCATTTCTCATAACTCGATGTATAATATATTATTTATATTCTAAAACTATTTGTTTTTTAAAAATATATTTCAAATAAAAGTATTTTGTTTTAATAGCCCTTACAAATCTGTACTGATAAGTTATTTCTTATTTCAAAAAGTTTCAAAGAAATTATTAAAATTTAGACTTACACTAATGTAATTTTTCCGGAAAAAAAAAAATGGGAAGCCCCATTTTGTTTGTAATGTAAACAGGGCCTAGACACGAATTTAATCAAAACGTTAGTTGTCGTTATCAAGAAAATTGATTTTTTTTTCTATTCACCCTTATATACACTACCTTTAATTTTAGGATTAATATAGACAATTTAAAAAAATTATGAGGAGCTTATGAGAATCCTAGATACCAATTTAAACCTGTAGTAGAATTATTTCTTTTTTAGCCCGAATCTTACTACCCGTTCAGTTTATACTCCAATTTACTAACTACACTAATGCGTTAGGTATTAGGAAGGTTTTAATTTAATGGAAGGGCACCCACATTCACGTGAAGGGAGAGTGGAAAACCATTTAGGGAAAACCATCCTCAGTGCACCGACTGGGATTGAACTCCGATCTCCTCGTCCTCGGCAGTCCATTCTAACATGAGAATAAAGCGTTAGACCACGCGGCCATCGGAGCGGGTATTAGTAAAATTGTTTAGCTATAGGCTTAGATACAGACACAGATAGACAGACAGACAGACGTCATCATGAGGGCTCATGAAATGTAAAGATCCATCAAAATCCGAATTAGGATTTTGTTAACGATCACAATACTTCTTCTCTCGAGGGGTTGTAAAAAAAGTAAGAAAAAAAGGGGTTGAGGTTACAAAAAAAGGGGATGAGGTTACAAAAAAAAATTAAATCAACGTTTGGGCTAACCTTATGACTAGCGATGACCACTGATCCTGGATATCGTAAATTTGCTTATATCATTGTAACGGGTAACTGTACACCCCACCCCCCCCCAATAATATTTTCCCCTTGTTGGCCACTTACAAGACAGACTGGTAGCACGAGCGCCAACTGGTCCCGGATTAAATAAAGAGGGTTGAAACCGCGATCTTTTGAGGCATGCGGCGGGGCCTTCTTGGACCACAATTTAGTTTTTATTTTACATTCGCCTCTTTCCCTCCTTGGGCGCACGCGAATGAGATTCCTCTCTACGGCACACGTCACGTCACGTCAAGTCACGTCACACATATGTCGCGGTTAAATGGTCGTCACTCCTTCCCCTCCCGACATAATAACTATAAACACTCACATGACGATAATTATGTTAATAGGCTTGCGTTAACAAAGACTAGCTTCTGACTTACTTTGTGTCTCGTTCTTTCTTCTTATTACTATTCTTATTATTTTTTTAAACACTTCTTTAGAATTCACTAATTTATTGTAGCAAAGATCCATTTTATCTGCCGTCTTCTCTTAACTGGTCAATTATTTAACTAAGTTCGCTTCATTGATGTCAACATATGTTACAGAAAGTTGTGTTATACAGTTCTATACCTGGCTGTTATTAAAACACAGAATATATTTAAGGGTGTATATTTAAATAATTAGGCCTACTGAAGGCTGATTTATGTCAATCGACATTTATTTTGGTCACTTAGTGCCTTTCTTAAAAATTGGAATTAAGTAGAACACGAAAGGGTAATATTTAATCTTCTTTAGCCTCAAGGTTTTTTTAATGAACAATAATAAGATTGAAAGGATCACCATCAGAAAAAGGGTATTTAAATCTGTCACCGTAGAACAGTTTCCTTTATTAAACTTCAAGGTATCAACGTGATGAGTATAACTCGCATTCTTATCGTCAAGGTGTCTTATAATGAGAACTGTTTCTCTTCATTAAAAACGTTTCTCATCAAATGTCGTTATGTCATGACAGATATTCAACAACTGTTGATATCCCCATGTGAAGAAAATGAAACTCTATGTTTCTACTGTAACAATATTTTATTTATTTTGGCCAAAGAAAAATTTTGGTATAAAAACGGCCAAAAAAAAACGCCCTTCTTTCTCGTGTACCCTACACTTCCACCTTAAACGTCGCAAACCATTATTCATCGTGGAAGTTTCGATAAACTAACTACACATAAACCTCAACTCATCCAAGAACATCATTTCAAGAGCTTTTTTATTATCTCTGTCCAAAAAGTCGAAATATTCTCTCCCGGAATGTATCTACCACTACAGAGAAATACAATTAAGCTTGGCTATCTTCCTAATAGAATTTGTATTAAGTGTTTTAAATTAACTACATTCTTTAGGCGTCCCAAGGGCATCTCATTTTTATTAGTCGAAGTAGCTAAGCTATTATATCTGACTGCGTCATTCAAGGTTAACCGTGAATATGGAACCTACAATAATCTATATAAGGAGATTTAGTCTTTTAAAAAAATAACAAAGAATTGAAACACAGGACTTTTGGTAAAGATGGACATATATTCCAACTAAGTATATTCATTAGTTTTTTAATACCTGTTCAGGCTATACGCACATATGATAATTACTCTAATGGGGTAGGGATGGGTAACAGGGCATCGCAGGGAGGTGTTATAGGGTTGTCACCTCCTCCAATTTGGAGAAAAGCTTGAAAGTTGGGAATTTGTGGAGAGTCGAGGCTTGATTTGGGAAATTCTCTAATTACTGTGTAATATACGAAAAACTTTTGATTATAAAAGCTATTTACCAAGACTTGTACAACAAATTTTAAATTTCCAAAAGTGAACCTTCTACTCTTTAATAAGTTCCCAGCTTCATAACTCATCAAATATTGAAAGGAGATACCTTCTGTTGTAAGTGTATAGAAAAATTTGTCAACCAAGTAGGCTAGTAGCGCCATTGTCACTTACTACTAGTTTTAAGGCATTACTAACCTACTAGACACTAGTAGCCTTAAAAAGGTTAGGTAATGTTTGATGTTTAAGTTGATCACTCGATCAAGCTTGAATTTTTACAAGCTGAAACTTGTTAGTTATCCTACACGCAATGATGGTGACTGTCAAAACAAATAATACTTAAACTGGAAAAAGCCATCATTAACCAATAACTTTAAAAATACAGGGCCTAAAACACTGATTCAAGACCCAATTATTGCTCAAATTATACCATTTTCCGAAGGTGAAACCCTGGATATCATCCTTATCATTAAACCCGGTGGTTTCAACATAGCCCTTGTACTATCTCTGGTCACCTGGGAATTTTCTAATTTCAAAACGCCCAGAGTTAGATAATTCATTGTTTCAACTCCTGTTCACCCAAAATATAATTCACGTGACGCCCCTGATGAAAAAGGAACATTTTACAGGTGATTTACCGCATTTGCTTGGAAGAAAGAAATATTAAGAAAAAACACCCTTAATAGACCCGACTAGAATTGAATCCCTATCTCCCCGTCATCAGCAGGCCAGACTATTGCGAGAGTAGCCCCTTAGACCATGTGGCCACCGAAAATCGGGTCTTGGTGATCTTGACCACGGAGAATTCTTATGGGTGTCCATAATATCAGTAAGAGGGAGGGAGTATTCCACTACATCAGCGTTTTTAAACCCCGTCTTCGAAAAGAAGAGAGCAAAATCCGAGGATTAAAATAAATCCTTTAAAATCCAAAGATCAACATTTAAAGAAAAAATAACCAATGATTAGAATTTTAGCTACTAAAATTTTAAACTCAATCTAGTAGCCTATTCATCTTTTTTAATGATAAAATCTCTCCTTAAAAAAGTATGGTGTTCCTTGACAATTTTAGCACGTTTTTTAGTGTGCTGTGTGCTGTAGTTGAAAAAGGTTGAAAATCACTGCACTGCATATGACAGGGAGATTGGGGTTTGAATCCCGGTCTGGTGTAATGAGAGTGTTTTTTTTAATGTTTTTCCACTCTTCCTTCACTCAAATGCTGGTATCCTTCCTCCTTCATCCCTAACTCACTAGCCTAATTAGTACATTAGTGTATAACACGAATGGGTAGTGAGAAGCGGTGATGAAAAAAGAGATAAAATCCATCTACAACACCTCTTACTATGTGTGCTTAGATCCTGAACGCGCGTGTTTGTATACCCTTGTGTGTGTCTGTTTACTCCTGTGTGTTTGTATACCCATGTATGTGTCTGTAAACCCCTGTGTGTGTTTGTAGACCCTGTGCCTGTTTGTATACCAATGTATGTGTCTGTAAACCCCTGTGTGTGTATGTAAACCTCTGTGTGTGTTTGTAGACCCTTATGTGGGTATATCCATGTGTGTGTTTGTATATCCATGTGTGTGTTTGTAGACCCTGTTTGTTTGTATACCCCTGTGTGTGTTTGTAAACTCATGTGTGTGTCTGTAAACCCCTGTGTGAGTATATAAACCTCTGTGTGTGTTTGTAGACCCTTCTGTGGGTATATCCATGTGTGTGTTTTTAGACCCGTGTGTGTGTTTGTATATCCATGTGTGTGTTTGCAAACTCATGTGTGTGTTCGTATACTCCTGTGTGTATGTAAACCCCTGTGTGTGTGTTCGTATACCCCTGTGTGTGATTGTAAACTCCTGTGTGTGTTCGTATACCCCTGTGTGGGATTGTAAACCCCTGTGTGTTTGTATACCCCTGTGTGTGTATGTAAATTCCTGTGTGTGTTCGTATACCGCTGTGTGTGTATGTAAGCCCCTGTGTGTGTTCGTATACCCCTGTGTCTGATTGTAAACCACTGTGTGTGTTTGTATACCCCTGTGTGTGTATGTAAATTCCTGTGTGTGTTCGTATACCCCTGTGTGTGTTTGTAAACCCCTGTGTGTGTTCGTATACTCCTGTGTGTGATTGTAAGCCCCTGTGTGTGTTTGTATACCCCTGTGTGTGTTTGTATACCCCTGTGTGTGTTTGTATACCCCTGTGTGTGTTTGTATACCCCTGTGTGTGTTCGTATACCCCTGTGTGTGTTCGTATACCCCTGTGTGTGTTTGTAAACCCCTGTGTGTGTTTGTTTCAGCACGTGTCTGTAGAACCTGGTCCACTTGTAATTGAGAGTATACTAGTATAGTCTGTTCCCTGATTTAATGGGCACACACACGAACGTACAACTACACTCAGACCAAGGCAGGGGAGAACTATTTTGATAAAAGTTACTAAAACAATGTTCATATATTCGTACGTTAAGTCATGTTATCTGCAGAAAAACTTCTCGACCTACTGCCACGTGTTCATACGTCAAGCCATGTGATCTGTATCTGTCACTATTCATATATATTATCAATACCTATGAAATTATAATAATAATATAGTAAAATGTTATCGATATTGACCACAACAAAAATTTTTTAGTTTCCAAACTTTCCTTTTACCTAAATTCTACCTACAAATAAACCATATGGCTTTATGTGTTCGTCCTATTACACATATATTAACATTTCCTCGAGGACGGGGAGATCGAGGTTCGAATCTCGGTCGGGTGAACTGGGGGTGGTTTTTCCTAAATGGTTTTCCACTCTCCCTCCACGCAAATGCGGGTTCACTTCCTCTAAATGCAACCCTCCCAATTCCTAATCCATTAGCGTAATTAGTACTTAAGCGTATAACCCGAACGGGTAGTAAGACGCGGTGCTAAAAAAAAAAAAAAACATTTCCTCATTCTATACGTTGGGTATTTAATGTCATATGTTATCGTCAAAGGTTAAACTAGTATATAAGACAGGTTTAGAAAGACAAAGTTAAATTCTTAGAGAAATAATTGAATTACTCATGCATTTGAGCAATGTTGTTAGTTTATTAACTATTTTACATACATGTCCACACTCGTAAAATATGAAAGAACACCCCACTTGACCCAGGGATAGTAAAATATAAGAGTGGAAACATTATAAAGTATTTAAATTAAGTTGATGCATTTCTTAAGGGCCCAGCCTTCTAAACACTTGGCTTAGACACAATCATACAAACTTTCTCAAATAGTAAACTACATCTTTGAACAAAATTTGCAAATAAAGGTTTTTGTAAGCTAGCCTTAAGAATGTTTTTCTTAGAAAAACAAGCATATTGTCTTGTTAAACATAATAAACACTCTTAAAATATAAATTCAAACAAGATTGTTTACACCATCTTAAAAAAAATTTCAAATTTTCATAAATTAGTACTAGGTAAATTACCTTCAAACCATTTATATTTTTTAAAGTATAAAAACAAATTCTTAACTATCCTGAAAACAAATTTCAAGATACTCTATTTTTTGAAAGATTCCAAATTTTCTAAGATCTGCCAAATTAAACTACCTTTAAATTAATTTATTTAAATAAATTAATATATATATAATATTATGTATCACGTAATATATTACCCAGATACAAATTTGGATCAAAATCGTTAGAGTTATTTTCAAAAAATACAATTTTTTCAAAAATCATTTAAAAGTAAACTACCCTTAATTTAAGGACTAGGGGCGAATTAGAAAAGATTCTCGAGGTATAGCCATAAAACATATAAATATAAAGTTTGAACAAAATCCATCAAACAATTTAAGATCCAAGACCAGGGACAGACAGACACACAAACATGGGGATAGATATAAGTGTGAAACCCACATTTTGGGTTCGGGGTCACATATAAAACGTAAATATTCATCATAATCTCTAGGTCGAAAATTTCTCACGATTACAATACTTTCTCTTTAGATGAAAAGTAAAAATAAAACAATATTTAAAAAAAATTATTTTAAAATGACAACTTTTTTTTAATCAAATTGATATAAATATCAGTGTTGCCACCAGAAGAACGCAGAAAACTCGCACTTCGGGTACGTTTTCTCGGCTTAGCTATGGTGTATTAATGTCTGGATAATCGGGTGTGAAACAGGCTCTTGGTGAAAAAACATGACTCACCCGCTTCTGTGGTTATGTTCTAGGGCCCCAAAGGCATACTAGACTGGGAATCGGGTTCAAATCCGGGTCCAGTGTACTGAGGGTGGTTTTGCCTGAATGGTTTTACACTATCTCCCTCCACGAAAATGCGGGTAAATTTGCTCTAAATTAAATCTTCTTCATCGCTAACACATTGGTGTAGTTTAGTACATATTGTTTCTAACATAAACGGCTAGTGAGATGCGGTGCTAAAAAACAAACAAAAAACGTGAATTAAACTGACTGTACTGACTCTCCCACCTGTCCTGCGTGTGTGACCATTAAACCTCACGAGACTCCCCTTACACACACACACACACACACACACATCACTCACTCACACATATATGCCACATCCCATAGCTAAATGACAGGGCACCCTAAATCATCTCTGGTTATTATTATTAAGGAAACTTAACAATGGCCATGAAAATTTACAAAAAACTTTTTTTTCTGCATTTTTTATTTTCCAAGGAACATATGGTGGACACCTCTGAAATGCGACATTGTAACTACAAACAACATCTAGTTGTGTTCTTGCTTCGCCTTAAGCTACTCGTAAACTAAAATTAATCCTTTACTTTTTTCTTTTCTCGTTTCAAGATAAAGTATTGTAATCGTGAAAACTTTTGACCTCAGGATTATGATGAATATTAAAGTTTGATGTGCGTCCAAACAAAAAAATTGGATTTTAGAATCCTGTATGTCCCCCATCCATGCCTGTCTGTAGTTGTCTGTCTAACCCTGGCCATAGATCTGAAACGGTTTGAAGGAGGTTCAAACTTTATATCTAGATTTTACAGATCAATGCCTCGGAACATTAAATTTAATTAAATTAAGGGTAGGTACAAAATGGATATTCAGGGATTGTTTGGCCTCCTAAATAACACTGTACACTTGGTTTTTGGTTAAAAAAAAATTAAAAGATAGTTTACTAATGAATGATTTTTGAAAATTCTAGATATTTTTAAAATTGATTTACCCACTTTGGTGGCTGTGTGGTCTAACGCGCTCTTCTCGTGTTGGACTAGACTGCCAAAGACGGGAAGATCGGGGTTTGATCCCAGCCGGGTGCACTGAGAGTGGTTTTCTTAAATGGGTTTACACTCTCCTTACACGCAAATGTGGGTGCACTTCCTCTCAATTGAACCTTCCTTATCTCTAAGCCATTAGTGTAATTAATACATAGACGTATAAACCGAACGGGTAATAAAAGGTGGTGCTAAAATAAAAGCTTAAACGATTTTGTTCAAATTACATATGCCTGTTTGACATGACACATTAAACTGTATACTTTTTTGGGGGGGATTATCCTAATGAGAGATTGATGGGCCAGTTATGGCTATCCACGCGTCTAGGACACCCCTGAAGGCGCGTGGTCCAAGAAGAGATCGCGGATTCCAGGCCCAGCAACAACATTCCCGGCGAGTCGGTCGCCGACTACAGAATAAGTCGATTAACCGCGCGTTATTAATAACACCTGCACACAATGGGGCTGACGTCATAGTACCACTCGCCGTGTAGATAACACTTGGCTTGTCCGTGCTAAGAAATATTCAAAGTGGACCAAACATAAAACCGCGAACATTGGCTACCTGGCGTTCTTTTGTTTCATCTCGTTTTATTTCACAACGAGACGCTAGGATGTTTCGCTTAGCGTCACTATTCGACAATAATTCGGACAAGAAAATGTTCACATGCAAGAAAAAATAAAATAAAGAAACTATGTTATTTATTCACATTATTTCCAACACCACGTCTTACTACCCATTCGGGCTATACGCTTATGTACTAACTACGCTCATCGTTTTAGGGGTTAAAAAGATTATATTTAAAGGAGGTGTATCCGCATTTGCGTGGAGGGAGAGTGGAAAACAATTTATTAAACATCTTCTTCAGTACACCCTACCGGGATTCTAACCCCGATCTCCCAGTCATTGGCAGTCATAATCTTTTGTGAGCGTGACGCCTTGGACCATTGTTTCTCAAACTTTTCTCAAGGAGGATCACTTGATAAGCGTTCTATTCACACACGGACTACCGACGTAATAGACTGGACTGCTGATGATGGAGAGGTCGTGGTTCAATCCTGGTAGGGTGTACTGAAGGTGGTTTTACCTAAAGGGTTTCCCACTTTCTATCCACTCAAATACTGGTACACTTCTTCTAAATTCAATCTTCCTCATCCCTAATCCATTAGCGTGATTAGTCCATAAGCGTATAGCCCAAACGTGTAATAAGAAGCAGTACTAACAGAAATTAATAATGGAGTGTGTGTAGCCCGGATGGGTAGTAAGACATGATGTACAACAATGTAGGATGACCCTGAGAGCACAACTCAGTAACATGATGTACAACAAAGTAGGATGACCCTGAGAGTACAACACAGTAACATGATGTACAACAATGTAGTATGACCCTGAGAGCACAACTCAATAACATGATGTACAACAATGTAGTATGACCCTGAGAGCACAACTCAGTAACATGATGTACAACAATGTAGTATGACCCTGAGAGCACAACTCAGTAACATGATGTACAACAATGTAGTATGACCCTGAGAGCACAACTCAGTAACATGATGTACAAAAATGTAGTATGACCCTGAGAGCACAACTCAGTAACATGATGTACAACAATGTAGTATGACCCTGAGAGCACAACTCAATAACATGATGTACAACAATGTAGGATGACCCTGAGAGCACAACACAGTAACATGATGTACAACAATGTAGGATGACCCTGAGAGCACAACACAGTAACATGATGTACAACAATGTAGGATGACCCTGAGAGCACAACTCAGTAACATGATGTACAACAATGTAGGATGACCCTGAGAGCACAACACAGTAACATGATGTACAACAATGTAGGATGACCCTGAGAGCACAACACAGTAACATGATGTACAACAATGTAGGATGACCCTGAGAGCACAACTCAGTAACATGATGTACAACAATGTAGGATGACCCTGAGAGCACAACTCAGTAACATGATGTACAACAATGTAGTATGACCCTGAGAGCACAACTCAGTAACATGATGTACAACAATGTAGGATGACCCTGAGAGTACAACACAGTAACATGATGTACAACAATGTAGTATGACCCTGAGAGCACAACTCAGTAACATGATGTACAACATTGTAGGATGACCCGGAGAGCACAACTCAGTAACATGATGAAAGAGCCCAATTTTACTGGAGACGGCTACCTTTCAAGGTACAAAGAGTGTACTTTATAGACATTGTAACGATTCAACGAACCAAAGTAGTTTTATTAATTTGCTGTATTCCTTCTTACAACCTCAACCCATCTCTCCATGACACATTATTAAATAAATGTTTACTAAAATAAAAAATAAAAGCCCCAGAACAGGCTTGTTCAGTGAAGAACGTAAAAAGACGCCGAAATGTAGCTTCTAGACCAGTCCCATTACTTTACCTCTGACAAAATTGCGTTATCTGTCTCACTAATTGCGTTCTGTGACTGCCGCTCGCATCAGATGATTCCGTGTAACTCAGGTAGGCAGAGTGTGTGCAAGTGTGTGTAAGTGTGTGGTATTTCCACATACGTATATCACGAGTCTCCCGTCTGTAATGGGGGGGAAAAAAACAGGGGTATGCACTTGGGCAACCAAGACGTGCAGGATTGAACTGCCTCTGACTATTAGGCAAACCCATAGCCGGGCCCACACTTGTATCGGACTATCGTATCTTATTCTCGTGTCATATCTTGAAAGGGGTCCTGTATCCTCGACGCGATCATGAGAGCGAAATGCGTATCAATGCGCTGCGTCTTGTTCCTAGTCGGTATTTCACCGTCGCATCAAAGGAATCTACGGGTGTGAGGATACAATATATCTGGAGATGCTCCCGAACACTACCTCCTGAAAATTTTCAGTTTTTGAAAATTTCCAATTATTACTATTATTATTGTTTTTAATACTGTCCGTAGCAACATTTCTTGTAAATTGGCCCTTGATCATGTAGGTATTCTTGTCCCTTCTAGGGCCTCTCGTAATCCAAAATTATTTTCTCTCGACAACTCTTACAAGGTGAGCCCTATATATAGGTCGTTGTATCCATAAAGATAATTCTAAATTTGCCGAATTCGACTTTTATCACACACACACACACACACACACACAAATCCAAACTTAAGAGAGTTATTTAAGGAATTTCCTTATTAATTTATTCAAAAGTTGTTCTATCCCAAATATTTAAAATTAGATTATTCTGCTTTTTTTTTTGTTTATTGTTCTTTTTTTTATTGATATTAATCCTTTTTGAATGCTTATAATTTTACTAATCCTTTTTTTTATAATAATAATTATTATTATTCCCTAATTTTAGTAGCAATTTATCTGTATGTATCATTATTTAACTATGATTTAGTTTATTTTCTTATGTTATTATGCTCACCTGTCTGGTATAGGTCTTGTGACTGTTGGACAGCACTGTAATAAAGGAAATTGAAATAATTATTACAGTGGAGCCTCATTAATCCGAACTAATTAGGACCAAAACTTGTCCGGATTAAATAAAATGTGGACTAACTGGGGGAATATTCAAAGGTCTACGGCAGTGATTTCCAACCTTTTTCAGCTGATACCCCCCCCCCCCTACCTTGGCAGTTAATCAAATTCCCAAGACCTCCCCCCTTATTTTTTGGATTTTTTTAAAATACACTTATTTATTTCTGTACCATGACGACTGTACACTGTACAGTGTACAGTGTACAATGAAGTGATCAATCCCCGCCAACAACCATTACTATGGATTTATCCCATTTCATCGTTGCTTTCCCGACCGACGTCCAGGTCATGTAAATTTAAGAAAAATCACCCGACTGACGGAGTTGTACACAAAAACATTTGACCAATGTGTCTACAGTGTCATAATATCCTGCCATAGCACAGTCTCCCCTGGGTCTGGTTTGGACAACGCGCAAGCATCGGAGCTAGGGGAAGAAAACTATTAAGTTATCCTAACTGTCCCTCCCCCCCTCCACCCCCCCACCGTGCATTGCAGTGCGCATGCGTCTGTATAATATCGCTTCATGAGTGGACGTTGATGACCGCATCAAGAATGAAATCATGTGTTCTCTACCCCTACCGACTTTCCCAGCTAAGAAGGACTATTTAAAAGCCAGTGATTATTTTTGTAATTTACTCTTTGATGTCCAGCGAGTTGTAGGGTTGTAGGCACTTATTCGTGTTCTATGTAAGTTAAAATTCATTTCCGGCCTGTTTATTTATTTTATTTTTTTAATCAAAACTACATTTTTAGGTATAGGTATTTAAGACTATACAAGGGAAAGTACTTATTACGTTTTGGCTCAGTTTTTTTATACTAATTTACATTTTGGTCTGATTTGTACGCTAAATTTATGTCTGGGTTCAGTGAGGTATCAGACTTCTCATCCATGTGTATACTTCACATGTAGGTAGCTCGCATTTGATGCATTCTTTATTTTTTTCTAAAATCTATTTTATATGCCAGTATGAAGAGTAAGTTTGTATGACATGTAACTTTATGATTAACTTAAATTAGGTATAGCTTTGCTAAATAACGTCTAGGACGATAATATTCTGTATAGTTGTCATTATAGGAATATTAAACTTTTTTATGTGCATAACTTAAATAAATTTGTCTGGTATTGCGACTTGCCCGCCTCTCGCCTTTATATGGGGCTTCTATCTTGTGTTAGAATTAGATCATCATATGTCGCTTATTAGCCTCGATGGCCCATGTTAATATATTGATTTTTTTTTGTAATACTCATGTTTCAAAGATTAGAGTTTCAAACGATATAATATTTTTAAGGGGCTTATGCGTATCCCCGGTCATTGTATTTACACCACTAATTTTCCACATTTGAAAACTTGTTGTTTGAGATTAAACAGGTTTGTATAGCTTATTGCCAATGTTTATATAACCTTTTTTTTTAAACACTTGTATATCATGATCCATTACCCTCTATCTGCTTAAGGTTCATTTTCCTACTCTCCGCTATGATTACTAAATTTGTGGGGGAGCCAACATGGGCTGGTTATATAGTGATATTCAAATTACGAATCCCTGTGGAATGTAATTATTTCCATTAGTTCTGCTTTTTGAATGACTTTGTACACTGATCGGTTGCTGGCGCCTGCTATAGATGTAGACTCAACCAACCGAGTTGTCGGTATATTTCATACAAAAATCAATGCAGCACTGGCAGAATAATGTTAGAAGAAAATGACGAAGATTATCGTTATGGTTGGAACTGTTTTGTTTTCTTCATCAGTTCTTGAATATTGGGTTTGATGTTTGACAGAGCACACCGCAAATCGCTATTCACTTCTTGTCGACAACGCTGTTTAATTTTTCTTATGAGAGTCAAAGAGTTGAAAATTCGGCGGTGTTACATGAAGGCCGCGACGGTAGCTTAGGGCAGCGTTTTTCAAACTGTGCTCCACGAAGCCCTTGAGTAATGGACCTTTGCCAAAGGTGCAGCCAGAACATGTGTGTGATTTTCCGTCTGTTGTGTACTTTTATACTTGTAAACGTTAACTGTATTTATTGAACGTTCAAAATATTGGTGTAAAATGAGAGCTCCAGCACGTATTTTTTTCTGGTGCAAGGGCTCTTTTGGTCTAAAAAGTTTTAAAACCTCTGGGTTTAGGGGAGAATGGAGAGAGGAATTGTGGGGAAGAACCCGAGGCTCGCAAGCTTGAAAATAAACACGTGCATGCACAATTTTGGCTGGTCACCGAATTTAATATAACTGGTAGGCAGTGTTGCCATTACCGTAGGAAATAATTATCATAATTACTTTGGAAAAGTGATTGAAATAAAATCAACCTTTTTTTATGATTTTAAAGTTATTTCTTAATTATTCCACTACCTCAACCCTGGAAGTGTTTCATTCCCTCCCCTCCCCCCAGTTTGGAAACCACTGGTCTACGGAGAGGCAGAGTATTTTAACAAATTTTAAATTACACTTGAATGAGTTTTATAACATTTACATTAGTTACCAGGAAAACACATTGTGTTGACTTCAACACGTAAACGTTAAGTATTTATCATCACTGTTTCTTTCAATAACTCTGAATTTGTTCACCCTGCCCCCACCCCTTCATTTTACAAAGATGTTTTCCGGATTATCTACTATTTCGGAATACCGGGACTAGGCCTAACAGGGCTTTACGATATCATTAGTAGTAGTAGTAAAGAAACGAATGAATGCGAACCTTTGTTGACCCCACTATATTCATACGTCTATATTTTTATCATCAATAAGTTAATTAAAATAATTTTAAGTTTGGCCCGAGTACTCGCTATCAACATTTGCCCCCCTCCCTTCTCCAAAGTGCCCCCTTATAGACACCCTCTGTACCCCCTATTTACTTCCTATCCTTATCAACATATCCCCTAACACACTATTTGATGAATATATAATAGGCTATAGGTGCCACCCCTACAATTCAACCCCTACATCGCAAACCGCCACCGCGGAAAATTTTCCTATTCAAAATTTCCCGGGAAGTTTTAATTTCTATCAGGAACACACAGTTAATGATCGGAATTATTGATCTGTACGGAACGGGTATTTGATCTCAACCTTGTCCGTATTTATCGTCACCCACACTAGCCCTAATCACGACGGATACGATAAGAGGATTTAATACAAGTGTGGACCCGGCTTAAACGGTCGTCTAGGCTGCAAAGAGCCTTAGGGCGGATTCAAACCAAATGCATTTCATTTTAGTGTTTGAAAAAATATTTTTAAATTTAATAAGAAAATAATAATTTGGAAATAAAGAAATAACATCTACAGTTTTTATCTGATATTGAGAATATTTTTTAAAATGATTGACTAACAACATAATAACTTTATGGTTTTATGACATTTGGGGTCACTTTGTCGGTGAATCACTTTGATATTTAATTAAAATCTTCCAAAAATATTAAGAAAAACGTAAAGTAAGAAGGGGTAATATTTTGGCACATATAGGGTAAGATGTGTACCATTTAATATTTTATTTATTTATGGTCTTTTTATCCCCAAAGCCCATCCCAGAATTCGTGATATACGCCATTGTTACACACAAATCCTCTATCAGAAGTCACGAAATACACTGCTGTTCCCCCTAAAATACGTCTCAGTATTCAAAACACATAGTTGTTCCCCCTAAATCAGAAGTCACGACATATGCTGTTGTTCCCTCAAACTCCTTCTCAGAAGCCAGGACATACGTTGTTGTTCCCCCAAATCCCCTCTTAGAAGCTAGTACCTATGGTGTTGTTTCCCCTAAATCCCCGATTAGAAGTCACGTCATATGCTGTTGTTCCCTCAAACTCCTTCTCAGAAGCCAGGACATAAGCTGTTGTTCCCCCAAATCCCCTCTTAGAAGCTAGTGCCTACGGTGTTGTTTTCCCTAAATCCCCTCTCATAATTCAAGACATAGGCTGTTGTTCCCCCAAATCTGCTCTTATAAGCCAAGACATACGCCATTGTTCTCCCTAGTTACTCTCTCAGAAGCCACTACATACACTCTTGTTCCCTCAAATCCCGTCTTATAAGCCAGGACAAAAGCTGTTGTTTCCACAAATTCCCTATTAGAAGCCAGGACCTACGGTGCTGTTTTCCCTAAATACCCTCTCATAATTCAAGACATACACTGTTGTTCCACCAAAACCTTGTCTTAGAAGCCAGGACATACGCTGTTGTTCCCCCAAATCCCTTCTTAGAAGCATTATCGTGTTCCAGTGCGATATGTGGACAGCTTCAGCCACTAATAAACAGCCCTACCTCGCTACCTGGGACCTCTACCTGGTGATCATGCACACATGACCTCCTATAACAGGATGGGAGTAGCGGGTTCGACTCCTTAGACACCTTAACAACACATCTTGCGGTAGTTCAACTTATAATATTTGCCCAACGGTGAACAAACCTTTTCTTTTAACAAAAGTTAGTAAAATAATATTTTATAGAATATTTTAAAAATTATTATCAACTCACTTTATTTTATTATTATTTAGTTTTGAAAGAAGAAGCATGAGATTTTAAACGAAAAACATGATTTTTAGTGATTTAATCAACGAAGGTGTTGATAATGTTCTTACTTTCTCGCTCTCGTACAGATAGAGAAATTATTTTGATCGTCAAAAATATTGAACTCAAGATTTTGATGAATTTAGAAGTTTCATGACCCCCCGAATCCAAAAAAGTTGTTTTTGAATTTCCGTCTGTCTGTCTGTCTGTCTGTACCTCGGACTAAGGGGGCGGCCAGACTGAGCGCGCGAGCGACTAAAATATAAAATAGAACACATGGGTTGTAATGAGAGGTGGCCAGACTGGAGCGCGCGAGCGAGCGAGCGAGCGACTGAGCGCGCACGCTTGAAAGATAGAACTGGTTCTATTTTTCAAGCGCGCACGCTCGACCCGGTACAGTCTAGTTTACAGGCGCTAGGCAATATTATTGTGTGTTGGTTCATCGAGTGCTAGAAAAACTTCTCATTTTGACATTTTTATTAATTTTTTATTACTATCGATAGGTTTAGCACACTTTCTGGAAATTGAAAAATGACACCTGGACACGGGAATCAAACCCGGTACCTTTAGCTTAGTACGTCAATGCTCTAAATACTGAGCTATCCAGGATTCGTCCCGTGCCCAGGGTCATTCTTCACTCATATTTTAAGACGGAGCCTATGATGGAGTGCGGAAATCGTCAGCTACAAGTATGTGATTATATTAATATCACGAGCTATCTATCTGATAACGCAGCCATCTTCGACTCGGTAGTTGGCTTATTGCTGCCATTTGTACAATTATTATAATTGTACGGGATTTCATACTAAGAATTAAATAGCCAAAGCTATTATTTATGCTTTTAGTGAGGATTACTCCATCTAGATATCATATTCTGAAAAGTGAAAAATGACACCTGGATAGCTCAGTGGTTAAAGCCTTGGCGTACAAAGCCAAAGGTCCCGGATTCGATTCCCGTGTCCAGGTGTCATTTTTCAATTTTCAGAATATGATAGCTAGATGGAGTAATCCTCACTAAAAGCATAAATAATAGCTTTGACTATTTATTATTATTATTATTATTATTATTATTATTATTATTATTATTATTATTATTATTATTATTATTATTATTATTATTATTATTATTATTAGCACCGCGTCTTACTACCCGTTCGGGTTATACGCTAACCCTAAAATTAAGAGTAGTTTAATAAAGGGCGAAGAGAGAAACAAAAATCAATTTTCTCAAAATCGGCTCTAACGATTTTGATTAAAATTCGTATCAAGGCAGTGATTAAGATTATAAACAAATTGGCTATTTTCATTTTCCTATGAAAATGACTTTTAGGGTACTTTACAGAAGCTGAAAATTTCTTATCTACTCAAATATTCAAGATACTAAATAACTTATCATTGCAAAATTGTAGTACTATTAAAAATAAAACACTTTTATTTAAAATATAGTTTTATATATAATCAATAGATTCTGAGATATTGGCAAATATATGAATACCATTTTGTGATCTTTAGTTGTACAGAGATACTACTTAATTTTTAAATCAATAATAACTAATTCTATATAGTAAGTAGATAAATAAGTCTCTCAAAAAGTGTATATTCCTTTTTCTTTAACCTCTAAGGAGAAATGTTTGTACAGCGATAATTTATCTTTATCATTTTAGACTCAATAGTCAATATTTACCTTTTTTTATTGGTCTAAATTTATAAATGAGGAATTTAATAAAAATTAGATAACCAAAGTTGTGCAACCCCTAATAAAATTTCAAAAATTTTAACCAGAAGTTGAAACTTTTATACTAAGTGTTGACCCTTGTGGACACAATATCGATCTTCTTTTTTGTTTGAATATAATCGTGAGGACTTTAAATTCTTTAAAAAGAAAATCATAAAATTTAAATTCAAGAGTCAGAAAATGTTTAACGTGAGTACAACCCAATTTTTGCTCGGGTTTGCTAGTGTCTATTATTTCGTTTCACATATATTACGAGTTTTGAGTAAATGTCTCCATTTTTAAACAATAGAGTGAGAAAGTCCGCGCGGAGTTCCGTACCATTTATTTATTTTATTATATGTATTTAGAATTGTTGTATTTATCTAGTAATGAAAAACCTTTTTCATTTTAACATTATAATTTTTTATTCACAGTTTATTAAATCACTAAAAATAATATTTTGTCTAACGTACAATTTTCACAGGAAGAAACTTATTTGACTGCTAGAAAAACGACCAATCATCTTTCACGTATTCATACGTCAAGTTATGTGACCTGCAACTGTCACTTGTGTTATTAAATATATATAAAATAATATTAATCATATAGCATAGTGTTATCAATTTTTCCCGCAAAAAAAGTTTGTATTTTGTTAATGGCCCTCATTTCCAAACGAAGCAGCAGGAACTTTTAGTCAGGCTTTGAGAGTTGGGTATAAAAATATTACATTACAACTATTATTAATAAGTAATCTGTCTCTTGGCAGGTCCATTCCTTTTGTCAGTACACTTAGACCGCCAATGCACCCTGCCTCCTCCTTCAGCTCCCACAAGTTTTTTCTTTCCTTCAAGTCATCCAATATTCGAATCCTCCTTTTTTTCTAAGCTTCTCTTTACCTCAACCTTTCCTTCTATGATATCATACGGAAGACAGCTACTCCTAAGGATGTGTCCGATCCAGTTTGCTTGTAACGAAGAATCACATCTAAATCACATCTCTTCTCACCCACTCTTCTTAGGACTTCTTCATTTACTGTCACCCTGCTAGTCCACCTGTTCTTCTCAGGTATTCTTCAGCACTACATTTAAAAGCTCTACAAGTATTTCTTAAACAACAAATGATTGTTTATCTCGATAGCGGAGTTTTAAGTACTCAAATGAGTATTGAAATTCGAAACAAAACATTGAGTTAAAGAGAGTTGGTATCGAAAGAGAAATTTTGATATAGTTTTTCTACATACCTACTTTAATTGCTGTTCTATCCAAATAAATCGGTATTATGATACAGCTTTTTGAGATTCTAAATGTATAACATAGTTTCTCTCTAAGAGTCATAAGTCAGCCGTAGTCAATTGTGGCGGAAACACAGGGGTGCAGGGGGGACATTCTTTCCTTTAGAAATAATCCCTTTTCCCCTTGTAATAAATTAGGCCCTTCTTCAATTTATTTCACAACTTTCTGATCTTCTCGAATATGAATCTTAAATATAGCCTTGCCTCAAAATACAAAAAATTTCAAGAGGCATTACATTTAAAAAAACAATCCATGTAGAGTCCACGCTAAATAGCTTCTAGAGGAATAACATTTTCAGAGTCTTACTGGGAAAAGATTACTCCAAATAGCAAAATTTCTCCCCACTCTCTCTCCAATATATACACATTTGTATTAGGTGTATGAATAATTTCAAATGCATGCAGTAAATTACCTATCAGGGGAAAATCTTATAATATCGGACAGTAGGTAGTATTGGACGACTTTTATTTGGATTAGGTACTGTTAGCTATAGCCCCCTCTTATTTATAAGATTATTGTTCTTGCCTGCCTTTGCAGACAACAGTTAGTTGAGGTCGCTTCATTGATCTGAACAGATTACACGAATGTTTATGTAGTTTCGGTCCTTTGTTTCTTTGTTTAAACTACATTTTCAAGTCTTCTCGCACACACGGTAGGTACAATTGGTTAGTTTATTAAATTCACAGCAAAAATCAAACTCAAAATCAAGTTTTGATATTGGCTTGGCCGAAAAAGAACATATTATAATAGTGGCCGCCATTGTTTGATTGCCATGCAGATCGGCAAGTACCAGACATTGTTATTTGGGCCAGTACCACACAAACTAATGAATGCAATGAATAGATTTATTAGCACTATTGACAAGTAATTCTTAGACTACAAATAAAACATCTAGCGTTACGCTAGGTAATGTTGCTAAAATTAGGTAACATATATATATATATATTTTGGTTTTATTTATAGGTATTTTTCGTTCGGGTTAAATAACTTTGGAATTTCACACTATGCCAAAGTTAAAGAAAATGGAAAAAGGAACCTTGCATGAAAATTGGAAAGAAGAGGACACGAAGTCATCTGTAGAGCATGTTTTAAGTAATAAAATGACAGGCAGCAAATATATATTTTTTGTACCTAAACGCTCTTTAGGAGACAGAATAGCCAAGCTGAAACTAGGTAATGAAGGTAAAATAGGTCCAGAAATGGGTATATTTAAATCTACTTTCTCACAAAATTTTGAAGAAGAGCTTGTAGCTCACGTAACCATGTGATGCCATTAAGTCGTAAGGAGTTTGGGAAGTTGGTATTTGATGTGGTTGAAGCCTTGAAACTTGATCACCGTTTCAACAAAGGAAATAAATGTGCTAGTAAAGACTTGTATTACTATTTTATTAAATTACATCCTGAACTCACTCTACTAGCAGCTAAATCTACTAGCATGCAAAGAGGAGTTGGTTTTAATAAACCTCAGGATTCTAGACTTTTTGACAAATTTAAGAACTTCAAAATAAATATTTCCTTCTCTGCATGCACAATTTTCAACGCAGATGACACCGGAGCTACGCACGTTCATTCAAATGACTCAAAAGTTATGCCCATTTAAGGAAAAAATAAAGATGGTAAACTAACGTTTGGGGAAAGAGGTTGAACAGTCACTGTTATGCTTTGTGGTAATGGATCTGGAGACTTATTTATCCTTCCTTTATTAATATTTACTATACAGAGGATGAACAACCGTCTTATGATTGGTGCAACCCCAGGAGGTGTGTTTGCAGCTCAAACTAGGGGATGGAAAACTGCTGAGATATTTCTGAAGTGGCTTCAAGAGTTGGGAAAGCGGGTCTATCCTACTGAAGATGAACGTGTGCCGCTCATTTTAGATGACCATTGCAGCCAGAAGAAGCTTGATGTGATTCTGTTTGCACGTCAACACAATATCCATATGCTGAGTTTGCAGCCACACACCACACACAAACTACAACCATTCAACAGGTCCGTAATGAAGTCCTTAAAAAATTCCTACAATGAATATTATGCTCTATGGATGTGATAACATCCTTTCTCCAGGATAACAGATAATGATGTAGTTGGATTAGTCAGCTATGCTTTTACCAGAATTTTCCGAATGATGTAGCTAAATAAGGGCTTGAATTTACAGGAATACATCCATATAATCCACATAATCACATAATCCACAGATATTCACTGACTTGGACTATTTTCCAGCGCAAAGACTTTTATTCCCGACTCTTTCTATAAAGACACAAAGCTGCTGAAAAACGAACCAGGAAATCTACAAACAGCATCCTAAAACTTCACTCCATTAAATTCTGGACATGCAGATTTACAATCAACTTTTGAATCTCCAAGAGCTTCAACTTCTGTACCTCCACATCCGTTGACGTTTAGAACAACATCCCAACAAATATCAACTTCCACAAATCCACCACTATCAACTTCAACTGTACCTCTCTCATAAGTTTTTATTACTGGACAATCTTCAACATCACATACTTTACAGTCATCAACTCCTTCAACTGGAATTCTCCACATAATAACTGATAAAAGTGTCACCAGTGCCTCCAGATGCTGAACGCAGGCTAAATGTTAGACGAAGATGTGGTGCTCGGAGTGAGAAACTGAAGTCATTCCCTTACTAAATTCAGTTAGAATAAAAACTAACGATGAAAATGGAGAAATCAAATAGTAAGTTAGAAGAAAATTAAGAGAAAAATAAACTAAACAAAGGAGCAAAAAAGTTAACAAAACCTTTGCACAACTTCAAAAAAACAAGTTGAAGACACAAAAGAGTGCATCATATTTGGAAAAAGCTTTGAGGTAGATTGGATAAAGTGTGACTTTGGTCAAGGGTGGGCCCGCGAGAACTGTGCTAACACAATCAAATTCTTATATGTACAAATGTGATGCTTATGAGAAATCAGAATGAGACAATAAGAGAATATTAGTGAACAAAGTTGATTCGAAAGTTCTAATATTGTCTTATGTCTGTTACTAGCCGACAGTATTTTTTTTAAAAAAACTAGGTTTTTTTTATTCGTGAGACTAGAAAGAAGCATATTTTCTGCAAACTATGTTAATAAAGTTGATACATCAATAAAAGTTTAAATTTTATTTTGACATTCATTTTACTAATTTTCAATGCCCTAAGTGTCCAATACTACACTACTTCCCCCCAACGAATATAGGTGTAGCTCCGAGGTCACTTTTTCTACAGGGGTGAATTATATATATATATATATGTATAAATATAACATTTCTAGGCTCACCCCTGCAGAAAAAGTGACGTCAGAGCCACACCTACCTATGCCTGGACTTGGGCCTCTGCCTCAGATGGTGTGGTCAACCTCTATCCAAACCGCCTCCCTCCTCACCTAATAATGTATCCTTTTAACACAAAATCCCCTTCTCTTACTATCACCCTGGATCTGCGCAAGAAGGAATGGCAGGCAAAATAATTATGTCCAATAGAAATCTTCAAATCAATTTCAGCGCATTAATGATCCAATAATTTATATACAAGTTTATAAGCTCATTTCCGGTAATTTAAATTAATAGAAGCCCGCTAAACCTATTTTGACAAACTACAACTTATTTGAAAAATTATGGGTCCAAGACCTCGGGAAAAAATCGTATCTTCCAACAAAAACCACGATTTTTCTAGTGAATTTCCAGATTTTCTGTTGTGTACGCAGTGGCTCATCTGTACAACCATTCTTTGTTTACATCACCATGGAAACAATGATTTGTGTACGAGTGTATATGGGTGGATAAAATCTTTTTCTTTGGTTAAAAATATTACAACTCAACTCTTGTTTGAGTGGTACTGTGTAACATTTAGATAGATACCCATGAAAGAGGTCGTTTTAAAGTTTTCGTCATAGTGTAAGGGTGGGAATCAGTACGTTTTGCTTAGAACTAAACACCTTAAGTTCAAAATGTATGGAAAGTATAATATAGTCTTTGACGAGTAAACTTTTAACTAGAAAGTTGAGCCAAGCCTCATCTTAATATATATAATTCTTCTGTACGTGTGTATGTCACTGAACTCCTCCTAAAAGGCTGGACCAATTTTGATGAAATTTTGTGTGTGTGTTTGAGTGGGTCCGTGAATGGTTTAGATTCACAATTGGACCCGGTAGGTGGCGCTGCAATCGGGTTATAGGATTTTTTTATTTTTTAGGGAATTTTTTGGGTGGATTTTTTAAAAGATTTTTTGCATATCAGAACATATTATAACCTCAACATTTCACCCCCCCCCCCCCCCCACCACCACCACCCAATATTTATATTAATGAATATAATATTAATAATTGACCATTAAAAAAATTAATAAGTTCATCAATAATTGACCGTTAAAACCTTCTGAAAAGTTCATGAATAATTGAACTTCTGAGAATAATTCATAGTTATGTTTGTTTTTCGATACAGCTGATATTTGTGGAGTTGTGGGTAAATGCCAAAAATGAAAAGATGTTTTATTTTGTATGTTATCTTGACAAATACTGAATTTGTAATATTTGTGTTACTCACTAATTGGAGTTCATTGTGAATTTGTAATTGTGATGATCACGTAGTATTTGTTTTATTATCGAAATTAATTATGCCACCCAAACGAAAAGCCAAGGTTCGGGCAGGACAACGTCTGTCGGGTCCGCTTGTTCTATATAAATTTATAACTTTTCCCAATAAAAAGTTGTGAATACTTTTAGGTCGATAATCTTCAGCCATCGCTACAACGATCCATTAGTATAATAATAGATCGTATACAACTATTTAACTAAATAGAATGCATCAGCTATATTTGAATCGCAACAAATTCAATACCAAGGTGTGCACTTAACACAGTAACCCGACTATCTAGATATAGAACTAGATGGAAACAATGCGTCGTAAATATCTCAAGTAAACTTTTTTATTTCAATAATCCCCGCACAAGGATACGATCGTTTTCAATTCATTTCGACCTTGAAACAAAAACAAGTATTTTAAAATTACGTATCATGTTTATCTTAAATAGATGCATCCATGTATTTTTTTTTATGTTTTAAGAAAGAAAAAAAAAAGAAAAATCTCCGGTCAAACTAGAACATAAGTGTAAAAAGAGAAATGATAAGTTTTTTTTTCTCTTCTCAAAACAGTTACACTTCTATCAACGCCCAGAAAAATGTGTACGGAACTAAAAACATGTTCCAGGCAGTTTGTAGTCCAAACTATTGTGTGGGCGTCCATCTAGAAACTATAAAAACATCTTGGATAAAAAATAAATTACCGAAATGTTAACACCCAAGCCTCAAAGATTGTGAGGGACGTTAGCACAGTTTGCCACAATTTTTTTTCCCCTCTATTTTTTCTTTTTTTCTCTTAGCATAACTTTGATTCTTTTTTTTTCTTTTTGCTTCTAAGAAATATGAGTAAAATAAGATGATGCTATATATATGCCTAGGCCTATATAAAAAGAGGCGATGGGCTGGAAGTATATTTTAAGTACGCGTAATAAAATTCGTTTCACGGGTTGTTGTGAGTGTAAACAAACTCTCGGGCCTAAGAACAGATGGGGCTGCGGTCGCGTTTTGTTGTTTTTATGCAGATTGGGACAGGGCCCTTGTGTGAAACACAGGACGGTTTAGTTAGGATGTGGTCCAGGTAGACTAGCACGTGCCTTCCTTCACACCTCCACAGCATCCGATACTCTACTAGCATGGTAGCAAACATTTGCTGTACTCTACTAGCATGGTAACAAACATGTGCTGTACTCTACTAGCATGGTAACAAACATGTGCTGTACTCTACTAGCATGGTAACAAACATTTGCTGTACTCTACTAGCATGGTAACAAACATGTGCTGTACTATACTAGCATGGTAACAAGCATGTGCTGTACTCTACTAGCATGGTAACAAACATTTGCTGTAGTCTACTAGCATGGTAACAAACATCTGCTGTAATCTAATACCACGGTAACAAACAGCTGATAGAAAAATCTAAATGACATACATTTCTGAAAGTCAAAACAAATATTAAAATCACTCTTTTCCCATGCCAATACAAATAAGCATTAAAAACTTGATAAATTATTAATTATTATCTTAGCCCTTGCATTGTCCCGGTGAGAACGTGGTCTTAAGTGTGATGCCCACAGTAAGTTAGATTGTCTATGTCAGGGAAGTCAAAGTTCGAATCTCAAACCAAATGATTTCCCAAAGTTAATTTTATTTTTTACTGCTTTTGTCATTCTAGCAACAGCCTTCCTAATCCTTGGCCCTTAGACTTAACCGTGAACGTAGTATTTAAAAACTGGTTTTATGTTTATAGTACCATTTATAAATAATACTTTATATTATGTAATAGAAACTAAGTTTATTACAATCCTATAACAAGATATTATTCATTCAGCTACACAAGACACGCATTGGTGGTCACGCGGACTAAACGTCAAGCTCGTTCAGCCTGGTTGCCAGCGTTGTAGAGGTCGAGCTCGGATCCCTTTCTGGATTATTGAAGGTTTTTTTTTTTACTTAAATGTAATCTTACTTTTACAAGTAAATGCGTGTACATTTCCACATTAATATCACCCTCCTCCTTACCTCATAATGTAAATAAATGCAGAAAGTCTGGATGGATTGTGAAAGGTAGTTAATAAAAACACAATTAAATAATTTTTTTGTAATAATTTTGTCAAATTTGAGTTATTTATATAGTCATTTAAACCACATATTATACATCACAGGGCGCCACTTGCCTGGAAACTGAGATAGCCGGCAAAACACAAATATTTTCACGAAATATTTCAATCTACAAAATCTCGTCATAATCTGTGTTAATTTGTTAATAACTATAGGCCTACAGGTTTTCCACGCACTTGGAAAACAGAGGATTTCACAAATCTAGTAAAAATTATTAGGGTAATTTATCTGAAAGCTTAACATAGTCTTTCGATGGATGAAAAAGTGAGCTGAAGAATTAACACGCTGATTTCAGACATGTCTTATTACTGCTTAAACAAGGGCTGTGAAGCGATAGAAGATGTATTCCCAATCACTTTTAAATCATCCTGTTTTAAACATAAAGTTAAATGACTTCACTCTTTGTCAGGTTAACGTAAAATGAAATAGTTTTATTATTTTCTTCAATCTAAGTTGCCTGGAAAAATATAAATTCCTTCTGGAAAACCTTAAAAAAAACAGGGAATTCATTAATAGCAAACCTAATATTAATTATGTCAAAAATATATATTATTAGGAATATATTTATTTGATACTGTCACTAACGACATTAGTGTTGGCCTAATTATATAGTTGATTACAATAACCGTTGAAAATAAAAATGCATCAAACTTTCATGTTGATTTTTCAAACTAAATGAAATTGATCATGAATGTATTTCAGAATATTCTTATGTCATTAATCGTCATTATATATTTTTTAGACTTAATCTATACATAAACATTTTCACATACAGAATAGCTTCGAAATTTGTGTAAAGTTATTTCTCTTCTTGTAATATGGTACCTAGCATGATTTAATTAAGAAAATGTTATACTTGTTATTTAATTACTTCATAAAAATATATTTGGATATACTTCGTTTATAATTAATAAAGGTGTAGTAAGCTTACCTTACATGGTTCCCCTATGACGTAGCTTATAATCACGTCAAGGTGAGTCATCTTTCAGGATGAAGTGAGCTTACATTGTTGAATAGTAAATGTTTTCAGAATAGTTAATACATAACAAAGAGACTTAAACTCTTGTCATGCAGACGCGTGAATCAGAAGATGTGAAAACATAGCTAGAGAGAGAAAAGCACACAACACAAAAAAAAAGAAGAGAAAAACCAAACAAGAAAATTAAAAAATAGACAAAAATGAGAAAGCACCAAAACCTGCCACGGACAGGTTTGAAATGAAACACACACACACACACACATACATATAGAAGAAAAAAAATCATATAATATAAATAAAATCGTACCCAGCGAGGCATCCAGCCAGCGAGCGAGGTGGGGAAGGGATACCGTCTTAGGCCCGTGGGCCGGTTAACACGTAAACTTACACTGCAGTCGATAATTGAGCCCCACCCTCGCCAGTTTAACCTCTCACCTCTAGTACACTCGCAGACCGACAGCAAATAGACCACACAGGTATCAAAAGCTCGTAAGACGATGACGTGATCGAAAAACAAACTTGTTTTGTTGTTCTTTTCTTGAGGGGCACTTTCACGCGGTTTATAAAACCAACTTAACCTAGAACAACTACGACACTAGTTCGTTATCTCGAGTTAGTTCATTAACGCGTTTGTCTACTTGATTAAGGATTCAGGGTTTGATTTCCGGCTGGTGTCGGGGATTTTTCTCGAAAGGGGAATAATTCACATGGGCAGCGGAGTCTGATTAATTAGGTTTAGGTTGGGTTAAGATCTTCACACCTTCATAATCATTATCACCATCACCTTATCTCATCGGGACATAGAAAGAGCCTCCATGGAAAGGATGTACGATTAGTATATTCGGGTATTCCCTGGGAAAAGGTACATTAGTACTGGCTCATATTTCCACAAACTTAGCTACAGATTGATGTAGGCCAGGTACACCATTATTATTAATAGTTGAACACCAAATAGAACACCAGGAAAGTGTTGTGTTTGGGTCTGAGAGTAATAACATTGTAAATTATTTAAAGCATAATATAGGACAGCTCGAGGATATAAATTATATATATGTAACTAAGCGTGTATCCGACATATTAACTCGGTCGGTAGTGTGTATGCCTACTAAGCTAAGGGTCATGGGTTCGATTCCCGGATTGGCCAAAAAAATTATCATTGGTGAAACATGGGTTTACATTTTCACATGAATACATTAACGGCTGGGACTGGATGTTGTGTCTGACCTAGTCTTAAGTTAGATTAAAAGCCATATGAAGCTACGACAGGCCTAGCAAGTCGGTAGTGGAAAATATATGGCTTGAATAAAAAACTGACCCAGACCATATACTTGTCCTCTATGCCCCTGGGCAAGTAGGAGGGTATCAAGTTTTTACTTTCACAGACGAGTTAAGGATTCGAATTAACACACCGTGACTTGAGGATTATATCCGACTCTTACAGATTAAAAAATATGTATATATTATATTCGTTTGTCAAACAATATTTTAAAAACATATTAAAAGAAAAGTTGTCATAAACTTCGTGAACGGTTTCACATGGTTATTTTTAATTTGTGTGAAATATTAAACAGTTAAGTAGTTCCCGTTAAATTACTTCAAAATAAAAATATCGTGATTTTATTAGAGTTGATGAAGTAAGCTCCCTCATGTGCCGTCTACAAGTCTGAACTTTTTCATAAAATGTGTTCTTAAAGTAAAAATAAGTAAAACATACTATACATAAAACCTCCCAAAATCAGAAGACAAAGCATAGCATTTCTTATAATCAGAATAAAATAGATACCCCAGGGGTGGGAAACCTTTTGGCACTGAAAGGCCCTATCACGTGTCCCTTGGCGGATTCCCATAAGGCCGCACACTTCAAATAAAGTCAATTTTGGATTCTTTAAATTGAAAAATGACACCTAGACAGGTAAATTGAGCTCGGGACTTTTGGCTTAGTACACCAATGTTCCAACAGACCACTGAGATATCCAGGGATCATCCCGTGTCTAGGCTCATTTTTCACTCACATTTTGGGCAGATTCCTGGATAGCTTATTGGTTAGAGCTTTGGCATACTAACCCAAAGATCCGAGCTCGATTCCAGGTATCATTATTCAATTTAAATAATATGATATCTATACGCGGCTATAACCGTAATTATAAAATATAATAGCTTGGCTATTTAATCCATCTTAACAGTAGAGTTTGCCAAAGTTATATATACGTACTATACCTAAATATAATTTAATCTCTGTTTAGTAGCCCATAAATTGTTTTTACTCTACTATTTTTCCCTTTCTATTCAATTAGAACAGTTTGCAATTTTATAGATATTTTGTATACATTCATAGAGGAACACTTTTTTTTAAAGTAATATAATATAACTTATAAAATATTTGAAAGAATTTTTTTATCTCACTTTTCCTCGAATGTGTTCTTATTGGATCTTGGTTCATTTTAAAATTCAACTGTAGATATAATATTGTACATTCATACTTAAAAAATATATCACCATGTAATAGAGATAATAAAATCTAATAGAAAATCACTCAAGAATGAAGTTCTACTAATTAAAATCTCAACAATAATAATTACTATACACTTAATTTTATTATATTGTAGGAATACAATTTGTGTTTGAGAATGTATAATCTACAAACGAAGAAGATAAATAATTGACAAAATATGCGAAAGACAGCACTGAGCACCTCAAAAGGCCACATGCGACCTAAAGGCTGCAGGTTCCTCATCCCTGGATATAAAATGCAAGCACAAAAAAAATTAATTCTGTAATGCATGGAAAGTGGAAATGTGTAATAAAATATCTAATATAAATTTGATTTGATAGTTAAAATAACAAGCAAATAATAAAGTGTGGTTTCATTTAATGGAATGTGTCACGTGCAACGTCAGTCCTAATTCCATCCCCATTAATTTGTCAAAGAAATTTAGTTTTAAAATCAAAACTTTTTGAAGTAACGTACCCTTAAGTCGTGAAGGATTTGTTTTAATACTAAGGCTACAGTTATTATATTTCTTGGGTTTGTTATAAACTATAAAGTTTATATAATGGAAGGTAATATTTTAGCACTGCGTCTTAATACCCGGTCGGATTGTACGTTTACAAACTAATTACTCTAATAGTTTTAGGGTTTATGAAGGCTATATTTATAGGAAGTGTGCCCACATTTGAGTGGAGGGAGAGTGAATAACAATTTTGAAAAAAACACCCAACTGAGACTCGAACCTCGATCGCCCCGTAATCGGCAGTCTAATCTACTGCAAGAATAGCGCATTAGGCCATGCGGTCACCGAATCGGGTTAAAGGCATTTTGGTTCCCTTGACTAAATATAAAAATAAATTTACAAATACAGCTTTTTTTAATTAATTTGTTTGGTTAGATACATTTTTTTCTTAACTATGCAACTTTTTAAGAATGTTTGAACTAGAAGAGTCGTAAAACTTAATTTTAAATTATGTTACTAGTTGTTTAAAGTAATGTTGATAATATATATTGTTTTTATATATTAATAGTTTTAAACTTAACTTAAGTTTGATTTTATGTAATCAGAGTTTTCTTGTATAAATAAAGCTGTTACACCGAATAACATTAGGACAAATATTTGAAAACGTGTTCTTTTATGTAAATCCTCCATACCAATATTTTAGTACTAGCCTTCAATTTTATTCCAATACTATTATTAGCACCACGTCTTACTACCCGTTCGGGTTATACGCACTTACGCTAATGTGCAATGGTAGGGTGATTGTGAGATGAAATGGAGGACCTATAGTTTAACGTGGAATCCGAACCACGGTGGATGCCTGGCACTCCACACATTCACAAGTTGTGATTAATACACGTCCTCTCAGAGGTGAAGGAAGTATTTGGCAATCAGATAAATCTGTGCCAGGACCGAGGATTTAACCCCGGACCCCCAGCACTGAAGTCCAACACCTTACCCCTAGACAGCCAGGTCACCTTTTTTTTATTCCAGATAAATAATAAAATATATTACTAATTTCTATCAAGTTAAATTTAGCTTGATTTTAAATTGTTGAGCATATTTCATAGTGATCAAACTATGAGATTTGATAGGCCGATAATTAATTTTTTTAAATTACTTTTTATGTTTCCATATTCATACTTTAAATGGCACGACATATAAAAGTAAAGTATATAAGGTGTTGCAAGAAATGCAGAAATTTTATTATAGAGGCTAGTAAGGAAATGGGTTTAGAAGTGAATGCTGAAAAGACTAAGAATATGACCACACACAGAACACAGATTAGAGACGATAATTTAAAGATTACTTCGAGCAACATATCATTTTACATGTTTAATGAGCTTAAATATTTAGAAATCATTTTAATTAGCAATAACGATACTATAGTGGAAACTAGTAAAAGAATACAGTCGAGAAATGCATGCTATTAATCGGTCAGTAAGTTATTAAATTTACTAGCCTACCTCCTTTTGTCATGAAATATTAAACTCAGAATATACAAAACAATAATTTTACCAATTTTTCTCTATGGGTGTTAAACGCCCTTGATCTCTTTTCATCCATTTACATGAGATATTCGAAAAGAGGCCAATATTAATTTAAAGGGTTTAGTATAAAGTTATATGATCAAGTCTCAAAATTTTGGGTGGGAGGGACATGTATTGCGAATGGAAGAATCTACCTCAGGGATGTGCAAACTTACTTACATGAGGTATAAACTTAAAAAAAGTTTGGTAGGGCAAAGATTTTATTCATTAATTTTTCTTAAAAATTTTATTTAAAAAAATAATAAACACACTTAATATACTGACATGAATAAGTCTAAATGCACTTGAGAATGTATAACAATAGTATTGAGTTCGTTCAGAAGAGTTATATGATGGGTTGTGAGATGAGAGAAAATTGAATGAGCTTCCAGTATTTTTCATAATATGGGTTAAACTGTGAGGAGTATTCTCGAGAGAGAAGACAGATGCTCATCAGTAAGTTGGTTTCTAAGATCACTTTTACTAAGTTTCACGGTGAAAACACTGCTTGCATATATATAGGATGCAAACAATGACATGTATTTGTCGACGTGATTTACCAAGTTTGTAAATGTTGATTTTTCCATGGTTTTACAAAAATACAGTTTTGTTGTGTTTAAAAAAGCATACTTCACAACACAACACATTTAAATATTTATCCCGCGTGCCGGATTGAACACACTGTGTGCCTTGGGTCGTAGTTTACCCATCCCTGATCTAGAACCGTGTTCAGGGTATTGACTATCAAACCCAATGGGAAGAATCATTGGTAAGTCCCTGGACGCGGATGAGAGGATAACATTAGAATGGACCTGAAATAGATAGGTTGTAATGATGTGGACTGGATATAACTAGCTTCAAGAAGGAATAGGGTGTAATAAAAGGGACTGATATAACTACTCAAGATGGGATAGAGTGTAATAAGATGAACTGTATAAAATACCAAATAAGAAGAGAATCGAACAATATGATATATACCTAATAGAATGTAATAATATGATTATATATCAGTCTTATAGATATAAATTAGGTGTATGTGGATTGTATCCACTAAATTTGGATAAATAATTAAAAATACGATACTAACTAACTCAAAATTGGATTTTATATATGGCACGATATAACGTAGTTTGATAGAATAGGTGCTTAAGATACCTTTTAAATATTCAAAAAATAATTTATTCGGACTATATTTACAAAAAGAAGAATATTGCAAGAAAAGATGGACTGGATACAACTAACTCAAGATAGGGATAGGATGTAATAGGATGGACTGGATATAACTAACTCAAGATGGGTATAGGATGTAATAATATGGACTGGATATAACTAACTCAAGATGGGGATAGATGGAGTACTTTTGTAATTGTGACAATGAAATTTAAGAGTTCCTAGTGCCATGGAGTAGGTAGGTGTATATAATAGAAAGTCATCTATACCAAATTAGAAGAGAATCGAGCCACACATTTAGTCGCTATAGAATTGAACATACACACACACACACACACACACACATATAATATATATATGCGTGTTCATTTTTATAGATACTAAATAGTTAGGCCGATTCTCATCAAATTTGGCATAAATAATTATAAGAAATCATACCAATTGCCAAAAACTTTTATTTTATCTATGCATCGGTGAAAGTACATTTTCATCAAAATCTTAAGATAACCTTTTTCAATTTCAAAATAATTTGATTCCGTTTCTTATATTTACAAAAAGAAAATACATTGCAACAGAAAAAAATTCCTCTCGTTTCTTTAATATTACTGAAAATGTATTTAAAAGCCATATGTTAATTAATACACGTCCATGCGTCCGTTAATTACTCCGGAGATACATCTACATGAATCCAACATCGTTATCAGAAAACGAATACAACGGCCACAATAAATTGTCATCCTTAAAAGCAATATTAACAAATAATTATTAATTTACAACCCTTGCTCATTTGGGATTCGAAGATATTTGCGAAGAGGTTTTGCATCTTATCTTGACGTTCCTAAGCACTTTAAGCACACTTGTGTTGCCTTGTAAACATTTTTTTGCCTCGTTCTTAATCTAGATAGAAAAATGCGTCCAAGGACTTTTTTTTAATCTACATCCTAGCAGGAATATTCCTACTGGCCATTTTCTGAATAAACCAAATAGCCTGAGCTGTAGATGATTTTAAAAAAAAATGCATTTAACAAAACACTACTTAAAGATAAAAAAAATTCTGTAGTTATGTAATAAATATTTTTAGAATTATTTTTATAATGTATGGTTTTTATTTCAATCTTTTAAACTCTCCGAATAAAACCTGTGAAATCCTAAGTTACTTGTCTGACGTCACAGGTAAGCAACGTCTCTTAAGGAAAAGATCTCGTTATAAAGATACTTCTGTATCGCCAACACAAAGTGTTGTCTTAACCCCTCTTAAATAATACAAAGTTTTTTCCTTCTTTTTTCATACAGTATATAAATAACCTTTATTTATAGCAAGAGCCTTACTCATTTTACCGTAATGTACTTTTGGCCTGTTAATAGGCTGTCGGTCGTTTCGAGAGGGCTCCAAATGTAAAGTTAATTTGTTTTCGCTATTCTCTCCATCAATAAGAATGGCCTGTCAAATAAAATACTAGGTACGCCCACGTTTATTGTGAAACCGAACTTGCGATAAACGTAAATAAAGTTCACTATGAAATTGCTCTCTTGTTACAATCGTAAATTTTAATGTTCAAAAGGGAAAAATCTTGAAATTGTAAAAAAAAAAAAGTTAAAATATTGATAATTAAGAGGGATTTGTATCTTAAAAAGAGCTGTTATAATTTCCTTTGCTCTTGAGCCGTCAAAGCTCTCTTACTTGTGATGGTAAATGCATAATTGAGCTACAACAATATGTAGCTCTGTTTGAGGGAAGATTAGTCCTTACTAATGTACGTTGTCCAGGGGCCATCCGAATTTACTAATCGTACATAATTTTAGGGAAGCTCTTTTCCATGTTCCGATGAGATGAGGGTATAGTGATAGTGAATATGATCTAGCTTAAGCTTAAACTAACCAAACCCTGGCGACCATGGGAATTATTCTCCTTTTGAGCAAAATCACCTAGTCCCATCCGAGTATCGAACCTGGACAGCTAACAACCAGGGGCTATGATCACCATACCACGAGGTCATGTGCTTACTTGTGTGTGATAAGAGCTCTTATTATCTATTGACAAGGGGGAAGTTAGAGTTGGATGGTCCTATTGAGAAAGAAAGGAATAAATAGATAAGTTTTCTATAAATAAAGTAGTAGAAATATGATCAGGAGAGAGAGAGTAGTTGAAATAGAAAACTGTAGAAAGAGAAATCCTATATAAAGGGTCTAATAATTGAAGAAGAGAGATTTAAAGATAAATTAACAGAAAGAAGCAGTAAAACCTGATAAAGAAAGAATAATTAATGAAAAAACCGTAGAAAGAAAAATCTGAAATATGTGGATTAATAGTTGCAAAGGAGAGACAGAGATAAAGTAATTATAAGTAAAGCAGTAGAACTATAATAACGAGAGGGTAGTTAAAGAAGAGAAAGAGGGATTGGTAGTTTTAAATGAAACCAATTAAATAATGAGTAATTAAAGAGAAAGCAGATGTCGGGAGAAGGAGTGTAAATAATTGAAGTAGAAAAATATAGAGGGGCAAAGAAGCAGTTGCCAGAAAGAAAGTGGTCGAAAGAGGATACAGAGAGGGGTAAATAATGGAAGTAAATGGAGATAAATATAGGAGCAAAGAATGTGAAAGGAGATGCACTGAGAGAGTATAGTATGTAGAGAAGAAAAGTACGGCAGGCCTTTAACAAAATAGGATGAAGAAGATTGGAAAAGGAGGTGGGTGTATGAGAAACTGGAATAGAGAGAAGGGAATACGGAAGGACGTGTGTGGAAAGGGTGCAGGTAGAGCTTGGAGGAGATAAAGAAATACAAAGTAATTTATAGAAAGATATGTAAGCCTAGTACGCACTTGGAAACATTTTCTCAGAAACATTGTTTGCAAATATGTTGTTCTTAGTTTCCTAAATGTTTCCGGAAACTGTTTGCAAAGTAATAGCAAATATTTTGTTCGTGTTTTCTTTGTGTTTCTCAAAGACGAAACAATGTTTCTTGTAATCCATTTTAAATAGGTTGCAGGAGATAAAGTCTGCGTGTCTGAACGTGTTTGCCATCATTGTCGACAACAAATAACGTGGGCCAGGCCAGTATTTCATTGTCTTGGGACCAACTATTTGTAAAATATGTAGGAGACGTACGAGTGAAGTTCTTAAAAACACTGCCGTCTTCAAGCTTAATTTATTTCAGCTTATTTGCATAGTACGAACCTTCTCATCTGTATTCTTGAACAGTTCATAACCACTTACAAATCACAAGCCTTAACGGCCTCTTCCTCGGCAGACATTTCTATTCAACTAAAGTTTGGACAGGAAACAATGTTTCATCATTGGAGTCTAGACGCGAAACAATGTTTCTCATGTTTACAAATTGTTTCCCTATGTTTGGGAGCCACAGGAAACATTTCAGACAGATTAAGAAACAATGTTTTCAAGTGCGTACTAGGCTTACGGAAACAAACAAAAGAGTTAAACTTGTAACTGTAAGGAATCTGCAGAACTATTTCATGTATACTATACAGTAAAACCTTGGATTGCGAGTAACTTGGTCTGCGAGTGTTTTGTAAGACGAGCAAAAATTATCAATAAATTTTAACTTGATAAACGAGCGATATCTTGCAATACGAGTAGTACTATGTCTGCCGAGCAGTGTCATTGGATAGGTTCTTTGTTAAAGTCGCACAAAAAGAAAAATATTTGAGTGAGCCAATTTATAGCGGTGATTCCGTTAGTGACAGTGAAAGTCGTCCTAAACAATAACCCACCTCCTCCTCCTCCTATCTCTCTCGTCTACCTCACACCAGCCACCATTAAATTTAATTAATAAATTTGATTACAGCAGAGTTACATATAAATAACGAAAAATAAAAAAGGTATTAATCATTTTTAGATTAAATATTTTTGGGTTGTGGGACGAATCATCTGAGTTTCCATTATTTCTTATGGGGAAATTCACTTTGATATACGAGTGCTTTGTATTACGAACACGTTTACGAAACGAATTATGCTCGCAATCCAAGGTTTTACTGTAGTTTGAAACGTCTTTTGATATAATGCGTACACACGATATCCACACTCACTAGTACCCATGCCGCAAAAGGCTGCCTTGGGACACCCCTGAGTGTGATCCTTCAAAATTAAACAATCCTGGCAGTTTTCGAACGACTAAAGTCCATATCCTTCTTGTTTAAAAACTTATGTAAATTCGTCCCGCTTCTGGCCATGTTTTCCTATTTACTTCCATTCTATCCACACACCACACACACACACACACACACACACACACACACACACACACACACACACACACACACACACACACACACACCCCACACACACACACACACACACACACACACACACACACACACACACACACTAGTCACTTCAACTGTGTACCCACTTTTACAGCTACAAATTACATTTAACTTGAAGATTGCTTCGTCGGGCGCCTTCAATTACAATATAGCAGTGAGAACTTTTCAACAGTTGGAGGGGGGAAAAAAATAATAATGAAAAAAATAAATAAAACCTCATCTTCCATCTTGTTACCAGCTTTCAGATGTAACACCTCATTATTTTAGAGGCTATTTACAAGATGTCTTGTCCTGTCTTGTACAAATATATACACTCTTGTTTGCAATTATCGTGAGAGGAAGAAGAGGTACAGTCCAGATCAAAGCGTTAAAGAAACGAGCGTGGCATTCCATAGATAATTACTTTTTGAGGGTCCGTTTTATTTTTCACACCTGGGGGACAGAATATTTGGCCTCCACGAACACTTTACATCAGTGGTCTAGTCTGACAACGAGTTTGGGCAACAAGTGGGCAAGTACATTAATTGGTAGAAGAGTGTATCGTTTATTTTTTTAATTAAATATAATTAATATACACCTTATGAACCAACTAGAAAGGTACACCAACTGTTAAGCAATTATATTTTTTAATTAAAGGTATTTAACTTACTTATGAACCAACTGATTAACATTTGAAAAAATACACTAACTGTAAAGCAATTATATTATTTTAATTAAAGGTACACCTTAGAACCAACTAATTAATATATGAAAAAATACACTAACACTAAGCAATAATATTTTTTAATTAAAGGTATTTAACATATAAATTATGAACCAACTGATTAATATTTGAAAAAGTACGAGCCGTTTCACACGATGCAACTGTCGTCTGTCAACTATCGCCGGTCAACTACCACTCTGTTGATCAACATAAAGGTAGATTGGGGGTTTTACACGAAGCAACTCAGTTGCCTGCTCCGTCAACATTCGCTCAAAATTTGCACGCCAGAACAGCTATCGCCCACCCGGTGACTGCTTGGTTAATCATGTTTTTATATGCAAGGCCGTAGCCGGGGGGGGGGGGGGGGAAGGGGGGCTTTGGGGTTCAAACCCTCCCAAATTTTACGAACAATATATATATATATGGCTTTATTTATGGTTCAAACAATATCAAAATTAAGATAAAAGTTTAAATTAGGAGGTTATGTTGCCATAAAAAAAACACTTCAGATAGCTTCTAGAGTTGTTTAATATTTATAATTTTTCTTAGCCTTCGGAAGTTAGGAGGTTATGTTGCTATAAAAAACACATCAGCTAGTTTCTAGAACTGTTTACCATTTAGAATTTTTTCTAGCCTCCAGCAATTGGGGGATGTGCCCACCAAACCCCCCCTGAAATTATTGGCTGGCTACGGCCTTGTTTATATGGTGTCATTCACACGGGGCAACAATCGCCTGCCAATACCACAAGTGATACAAACCTGCAAGCAGCTGTTGAATTTTATTCGTGGTACGGAAGGTCATCTGGTTATTTACTGTCGGTTTGTTTTTGACTGCATACTCAAATCTTGAGCAGTGATTTTTAGATGAGTTTACCGGGAAAAATCGGTGATTTTATATTTGAAGTGGAACAAAGACCGGAAATTTGGAATTTATCAGCGGATGATTACTCAAACGGGATAGTAAAGAGGGTGGCCTGGAAATATATCATCAGGCGATTTGTTCCTGGCTTTGTCTAAAAGAATACACTTGGTAAGAAAATTTAAAAATACATTATTATTAATCTTGTTTATTATTTTTTGTGACTTACTTCTTTAATAAATATTTATAATTACTGTACAGTATACTTCCCTAGTAATTTATTTTATTTAATCATAAGAAATATAAAGTTATTAGGGGTTTTCCCCCATAGCTATCAACCCTTTTCAAGGATATTTCCACTCTTTTTTACTTTTAGATCCTATTATTAAACACCTAGATTAAATTGTTTTATATTAGGACTTGAAAGTGCCATCAATTATAATTAAAGAATATTCGGATAGTTAATGGGTAAATAAAATAAATATCGTTTGACAAATTAGCTTATCGAACGTCCAAGTTATATCAATGCGAAATTTCAGCACAATCATCACAGTGGTTTGGGTGTAATTGAACAACAAACAGACAAACACACCAGATTTAATTTTTATAATCTATATACCCACCCAATCCTACTATCGACCGTTCGGGTTATACGCTTAAGTACTAACTACACTAATGGGTTAGGAATTGGGAAGGTTGAATTTAGAGGAAGTGAACCCGCATTTGCGTGGAGGGAGAGTGGAAAACCATTTAGGAAAAACCACCCCCAGTTCACCCGACCAAGATTCGAACCTCGATCTCCCCGTCCTCGGTGGTCTAGCTCAACACGACTGGCGCGTTAGCTAGCTACGCCACCGAGGCGGGTACAGGACTTATAAACTAACTTAATTCTAGAACCGATCAAATATCCAGTCTCCGGAATATTAATTCAGCCCTGTGTAAGGAGGTATCCTATTTCACCATTGATAGATGTTTCGGTCAAACCAGGAATTGAACTTAAAAGACTCTTAGCTCGCTGGACAAAAGCGCTACAATCCGAGCTAATGAGTCGGACGATTGGAATACAGCAGACGTTTGAATAGCAATATGGACGAATAAAGTAAATAAATATACCGACTCATTCATTAAGAGACTTCGTGACAGAGGTTTTGAAGTCAACCTCTGCATAATTTATAAAAAAACTTTTTATAAAATAGAATGTAAGCGTATTTTTTAACACACATACCTAATATCTAATTTTATATAAACATTGTTCCTGTCTATTTTTTTTATGCAGACTATATTGCAACTAATAGAGACAATATTTAAGGTGGGAATGTAGAGAACGTTAGAAAAGTCAGTTTTTTGCAGTTTTTATAGCAACAAAATTTTGGTCAAATAAATCCAATAGTGCTTCCATAAAACATAAAGATTCATTTCTACACACATTGTTATCAACAGCTGTTGAACATTTGTATTAGCATAGCGGCACTAGATGAGAAATTTTTAAATAGAGATAAAAAGCTGTCATTAAATTCCACGACACCCTTGACCGATATTTAACAATTGTTGAGGTCACCATGTGCAAGAAAATTAAACTACTATGTTTGTATAAAAGAAATATTTGATTTATTTTTACAAAAAAATTGCTATAAAAAATTGCAAAAAACTTACCTTTCCTCGGTTCACTGCATTCCCACCTTAAGCACGTAAAAAATATTGTTTTTATATATATATATAAATAATGCCAACCTAGCCCAACCGGGAATAGAGGTGAGTGTCATGTGGTCAGCAACAACGAAACCTCCTGTCATTAATCCCCAGTTTTCTAGACCGAAGCCGCCACTTCTTTATTTAGCTCTCATTTGTCCTCACGAGGCTGAGTTGACCCCGTTCAGAACCACAGTCTCATAGGAAAAATCTGGAAGCGGGGGAATCGACCAGGGACCTTGGATCTGTAGCCAGGAACCTAACCATTAGACTATTAATATAAAACTAAATCCAAATATATAACTTGGGTGTGTCAAGCGTTTAAATATTGCAGCATAACGTCAAACTTTCTTTGCTTTGACTTCTACATCCACAATAACCTTCACGGACGGTATTTTCGAAATATTTAGGAAAGAAGAAAACGTCAATATATTATGAACTGATTTTAAATATATTGCTAAATATGATATATTTAGAACAAAAATTAAATGTAAACTTAGAAAAATTTTGATATGTCATCATAAAATAATATAGTGGACTCTGTTTTTCTCTCCAAGCCTTTCTCTTTAAGTATATTCACTTAAGGTCATTCGACTATACAAATCTTATTGCACAATTTCAACAAGTGTATAATTATAATCCATAAATAATGATTCAATAATTTCAAATAATTAAAGTTCATGAATTTATGGGATCATACTTGATATTTAAGAGTTTTGCTTACTATTGTAAGGTAGATTATATAATGTATATGGATGATATTTAGTACAACTTAGACATTTATATGAGGTGTAGGACCTACACGATTAATCAAATTACTTAAACTTATTTCTGAAATAAAATACTCAAAACTACAAATAAGAATTTCTAAATATCCTAAAAATAAAAAAAGTATGTGAACACAAAAGATTACTTGTACAATGAGGATTAGGTTTCTAAGCTAATTTATATATGCAGATTTTTTAAGGGGCTTTTAGCACATCAACTCTACCATTGCTATGTTTTTCCCACAGTGCAAATTGTGGGTATGGCTTAGTTTTTCTGACATGGAACGATTTAAATTACAATCAACCATCCTTCCCCACCCCCTCACCCCCCTAGCCCTTGAAACACCCCCCCCCCCTCTTCCACTCCCACCCTTATCTTGACCAGGTGGCCGTATGGACCAGCTCTAGTAATGAGCAAGACTTTATGCAGATGTGCAACCAGAGCTCTTCAATGAGACGCTAGCGAAGCAGTACAGCCTCATTCAAAAAAACTACCCCCCACCCTCTCGGATACAATGCGTTTCTGATCGTCATTAGATAAAGACTGCGAGATAATGCACGCAGACTTTTCTCTTCAATACATACACACGATATTCTAGGGGATGAATGTGTAATTAGTAGCACACAGTTTCTAAAAAAAAAATAGAAGGGGTGGAGGGGAGGAATAATAATAATGTGACACAATGAAATGAGACCGGAGGGGGGTGGTATAGACAGATGACGGTGATGATTATAAGACCCGGTGGACGCAGCCAAGTGAAATGCTGCCCAGATTATGAACCTCCTCTTCACCCCCTCCTCCAACCCCCGATCACTCATTGAAAAGAAAGGGGTTTGAGGGAAGGGGGGAAGGGACACCCTCACTAAACCTAATTCAGATGACGTCCCTATGAAACAATGACGTCGTAAGGAAGCGCGCACTGTTTCTGACGTCCTGATTGTTAGGTTGTTGCGTTTCCACACCAGACTTCTCTTTGTTTGGATTAATATTCGGCGTCGTTCACCGACCAACCGACCGACGCCCACCCCCCCATTTTTTTTCCTCCAACGGCTGTTGTCTCACAGAGACGACGTCGGACAGAAGAATTAAATGGTGGGGATCAGATATATCTAGCGGGACGTGAGATTAAAAGAAAAAGGACATTGTTTCTCGACTCAACGTTTTTGGACAATGGTTCAACCCCCTGCCCCCCTCGGTGTATAATATATGTAGTTTTTTTAATTGCCTCTTTTTCTATTTAAATGTTTTTCTTTTCAATCTCTTGTTTATGAATAAGTATCACCCGCTCCTGTACGCATAGTTCTTAAACACACGATTAACTTACCCTGATAATCCGTTTCGGTGGTTTGAGCAACTGAGGCAAAAGTCGGTAAATGGTCGATATCTCGGCAATTTCCAGTCGATCGTGTAATAAATCTACATCTTCATTAAAAGTCGATCTTTGAGTAATATTCTAAGCTCGCAAATACATTAATTACTTTCAAATAATATTTTAGTTTGATCAAAATCACCTTAATCGGCCATAATCGGTAATGTTATAAGAAAATTAAATAGTATAATATGAAAACATACATCTTATTTATTCAACATTTTTTCCTTGAAAGGTGGTTACAAAAAGTATTTAAGGAAAGGTTGAATTCAAGGAATATATATATATATATATATAAGCTTTATAGACAGAAACAAATCAAAAGTATTGTTTAGAAACTACGGATGCTCATGAGAGCTTTGATAAGTTTATAAGACAATCAGGCCCCGAAAAGGTTAACAACCCTTGGTCTAAGGTGTAACTCTCGCCATGGACTGGGACTTCAAATGATGGGGAGATTGGGGTTCAAATCTCTGTTGGGTCTACTGAGTGTGGTTTTCACTCAATAGTTTACCGCTCTCCTTCCACGCAAATTCATGTAGATTACCTCTGAAACGCTTCATTCCTCAGCCCTGCCCTATTAGAATAATTACTATGCGCATAGCCTGAACAGGTAGTAAGACGTGGTAAAAAAAATAAAAGCTCTAACATAGTATTTAATTCTACGATGCGTTAATTCAAAATAATGGTTTACCCCAAAATAAAGTAGAAATAATATTTTTCCTTAACAACTCTTAAATTGAGTTTTATTAATAGAAAAAAATTTATGAAAATGTGATATTAGCTCATTTTCAACGTCTTTTTTTTAAGCATATTTGCGAAGTTATGAGACCAAGCTTGATGAAAAAGCGCTCTAAATTTAGCCTTCTTCAAACAGATACAGTAATTTTTTGATAGGCTCACAACAGAAAATCTCAAGATATTTGGGAACTAGCAGCGAACTTTCTTCTTTACCTTGAGATAATAAATTTCTTAGTTTTCTTTCCCCTTTTCTTATTGACATGACACAGTCTGGTTGTAGTTGAGGGGTGAAATGGAGTATAAGCTTAAACAGAATAGAGTAGTTCCAGACAACGTCACAAACCATTGTATTTTAAGTCGTGTGGCCTGAAAGTGATTGATACTTTATCGCTGACCGAGGCGGCCATCTTAAGGGCAGTATTTTTGCAGTTTTTGTATTTAAAAAATGGCAAAATAAATAAAATACTGTTCCAGTAGAAACACACAGTTACATTTTCTTCACATGGTGACCTCAACAGTATGTTGTTGAATATCTGTCAACGGTGTCTTGGAATAAAATTACATCTTTTTACCCTAATTTAAAATGTCTCTCATCTAGTGCCGCTATGGTCATGACAGATATTCAACACCTGTTGATACCATCATGTGGAAAAAAAAATCTAAATGTTTCTACTGGAGAAGTATTTGATTTATTTTGGTCAAAAAAAATGTTTGCAATGAAACAGTAAAAACACCTTTTCTCTTATCCCCTTCCATCCCACCTAAACGTTCTGCATCGGCATTTTCTTTGGGAAGGAGTAATAAACCTTTAAGAGAACATACTACTCCAAATAATAGTAATTCAATAGAAGCAACCAACTAACAAACATTTGTAGGTGACCTGGCGGTCTAAGGGTAAGGTGTCAGACCTCTGTGCTGGGGGTCCGGGGTTTAATCCTCGGTCCCGGCACAGATTTATCTGATTGCCAAACCCTTCCTTCACCTCTGACAAGACGTGTATTAATCACAACTTGTGAATGTGGGAAATGCCAGGCCTCCACCGTGGTTCGGATTTCACGTTAAACTGTAGGTCCTCCATTTCATCTCACAATCACCCTACCACTACACATTAGCGTAAGTGCATACAACCTGAACGGGTAGTAAGACGTGGTGCTAGTAATAATAATAACAACATACATTTCAGGGCTACGGATGGGAAACGAACCACTAGCCTCTAGACCTGTAGTTGGTCTCGCCTACCACTAGCCCTCACGGAAAATAGGGGGGTGGGGGGTTCTCTTGAGAGTTGTTCTCGGAGGTATCCGACAGATGCGACGGCCCCACTGCCCTCATTAATTCCACAGGAACAATTAAATGCCACCCCATGGAGAGTGAACTCCCAACGAGCAGAAATCAAAAAAACATTTACTCTCGAGTGCTTCGCTATAACTTCAGTGAGATACTTTAAATAATATATCTTCAGTTTTAATTTTCAAACTTAACGGAAATAAGAACTCAGTGAATCGTTTGTGTTGACAGAAGACAAAGGAGGTAATCGCAACATGTAAAAGGATGTGTTATACATGCATGTGTTGGTAGGGGATTTGCATGAAGGAACTGTTGGTGTTGCCAAATTTACTTGTGGACTACCCTAAAAAAAATGTCCAATTTTCATAGGAAGGGCCTTTTATAAAATACAAACATTAATTTTTTGTGGTCAACATTGATAACATGTTACCAATGTATTAGTTGTTATTTTATAGATATTAATAGTATATATTGAAGTGACAGCTTCAGATCATATGACTTGACGTATGATCACGTGAAAGTAGAGTTATTAACTTTTTATAGCTGTCAGATACGATTATTTTATTGAGAACTGGATTGTAGCTTACCTTGTTAGTGAAATTATTTAGGCTTATCTGGCTGGAGCTAGATTTGTTTGTTTACGATCACAAAACTTCTCTCTACGTCAGGTTGATAGAAGGTAGAAATAATATTCAATTTGAGTTAACAATTGGTTTTCTACCAGTTCTAATACATTGGCAGTATTTTGCTCGAGCCTGTATGCTCCGTTATTACGTGAATCCTGATCATACTATTATGTTTATTTACGTTACGTGGACGTTAAGACGAGATGGAAGGAAACGCGAGATAAGATCAGTAGTTTTGCACTTTTTACAGAAAAAAACACACAAACTATTTGGCTAAAATAAATAAAATATTTCTTCAGTAGATAGGTTTAGCTTAAGGTCATTCGACCATCAAAAATTTTATTACACTATTTTAACGAGTTTATAGCTATTAGTTAAAAATAGTTATTCAATTATTTCAAATCATTACAGTTCGCGAGTTATAAGGGGTAGAACTTGCTAATTTATATTTTCCCCGTACCACTGTTAAGCCAAAGTAATTAATGTATGGAGCTGAAATTTAGTATAACCAGACATTCATATGAGCTGTACTCAATGAAATATTTAAAATATGTTAAATAAAATAATTTTTAATGCACAAGCAATTTAAAAGTGGTAAAATTACGTTATTTTTAATCATATATAAATACTGTTATTTCATACTCCGATAATCTGTTTTTGTCTCATTTTGTAGTACACGATGTCGTTATTAAGATTTTTTTTATCTAACGCTACTCGCTAATTTTATTAATAATAAATCTAGTTTTAAATATAATAAACACTTTACAACAAGCTTCATATTATGTAGATTATTTTAAAATATGAAAGCCTGTGTATTTTTGCGAACTAGAGTCCCAACTTCCTGGGACGGAGTCAGATCAAAGTTAAACAATCCAGTGAAAAAATTACAGAAAAAGTTAAAATTAGCACATTATAAGTCTTGGTAAATGAAGAGAAGAGAAGTGGCAGTTTCTTCTGAAGCTATTTACAAACATGTAAGATAAGCTCTAGCACAGTGAGTGTCGGCTAGTCACATACACTTGCCTCCCCCCTCTCCCCCCGTTGCCACCCTATTTTACAATTACTACCCAAACATTATAGATTTAAAAGGTCTTTCTTATCCTCAGATATGCTTGCTTGTTGAATGACCTTAATTTTATAATAATAATAATAATATTTAGCACCGCGTCTTACTACCCGTTCGGGTTATACGCCTAAGTACTAATTACTCTAATGGATTAGGAATTGGGAGGGTTGAATTTAGAGGAAGTGAACCCGCATTTGCGTGGAGGGAGAGTGGAAAACCATTTAGGAAAAACCACCCCCAGTTCACCCGACCGATTAATTTTATAGATATTGAAATTTTAATAGGTCTTGAATATTGGCCATAGGCATCACGGAGTTTTACCAAGACTTTTATCGTAATTTTAAAAAATCCTGTTAAAATCACGTGGTGCCTATAGCAAATATTCAAGAACGGTTCAGATAGCTCAGTGAATAAAAGTAATATAAACCCATATAACGGAGCAATATTTGATCAATTTTGGCTAAACAAGATTTTTTTTTGCTATAAAAACTGTATAAATACTGAACGTTAAAAGTTGATCGTGATTCCGGAATAAATCACTGGACTGACGCTTTAGGCCGCTTACCAAACGACACGGGTAAGATGCTTAATTCTCGCTTAAATTGTTAAAAAGTGACAATGACAGAGCTCGGGTGACAAATGAACTTCCATAGAGAGAGAGAGAGAGGTGGAGGATGACCAACGGTGAAAACAAAAAGAGGGGAATAGTTTGTTTTCCATCCGCTAGGTGGTCAACACAACATGAGTTCTACCCACCACACCCACAAAGCGGTCACAGGATCAACCAGAGTGTCTTGGAAGGTCGACAAACGGTATGGATGACCCCGGTTTGATCATAAGCTAGAGGGATATAGTATAATTTTGGTTGAAAGAATCTTTTTAAAACTAATGAACATAATTTTTTAGGTCAAAATTTGTTAAATTGTGGTATATTATTAGTGTTATTTTATAGGTCTTGATACAGTAATATCTATAAAATGTGACAACTGCAGATCACATAACTTGACGTTAGAACACATTAAATTTTAATAAATTTCTAGGAATAAGCTAAACGAACCTTGATAGAGGTAAATAAAGGACCATTAAATTCCATGAAATAACGTCAAAATATGGCTTAATTTGTTTGACAAACTTACTACTATCAAAACATATTTTATTAGTAATAAAACTAAGGTATTCGTCGTGTGTCTCCTAAATTCCTTCCCATACCCACTGGGGGGGGGGGGGGGTAACCACGTACCACAGTTTGGGAAACATCAACCTGATGAATCCTCTTATCTTAAGTAAGCATATACAGGACCCCTTTTAAACCACATTCTTGTCCAATTTGGCAAAGTGCAATGCAGGGTGTTTCCGGTCACTCTGTATAACTTGGCGGCAAGAAGGATGATGAATTGATTCAGATACTTAACAAGTTTTTATTACATCATACTTAGATTCATTCATATCCCCTTTTATCCCTCTCCCTTACCCGCCTTACCCCCCCCCTACCAACCAATAATAGTCTAATAGGTGCCTCAAACCGGGAATTAAACCTAGTACCCTGAGCTCCGTACAAAAAGTTACTCTACTCTCGTTGAGACCCACACAAATGGTCCACGGTTTAAGACGTCAGTCAGGCTTGCAATGGACTGTATCGTAGGTGCTGGGGGTTTTGAGGTTCGAATCTCGGCCTGAGTGCGTTGAGATCGGTTTTATTTCTCACGTGTTTTTACCCCTTTGCCCTTTGTTCACGCTGATGTGGGTGCATTTCCGTTAAAACAATTCTTACTCATTGTTACACTATAAATCAAGCCAAGAATGCTATTTTTTTACCTCCGCATCTTACTACCCATCCGAGCTATACGTATTTAACTAAACTGATAGGGTAAGGTAAGAATTTAGAGGAAATGTATCCCCATTTTCTTTAAGGGGGAGGGAAAAATATTTAAAGGAAAACCTCAGTACAAACAGCTGGGACTGAGCCCCAACATTTTCGTCACCGAAAAGTCAGACTAAATGAGCTCGACATTTAGACCACGTTGCTTCCGATGTGCTTAACTTATGTGTTAAATCGTATCTCTAAATGTGTGGTGCCAGGTACTGATAGCCCTCCTATCATCACCTATACAACGTATGTAACAATGTAACAGTGACAGCTCATAGGTTGTTACCGAGGTAAACAAGATTTGATGGGACTATACTAATAAATTGTCCCCTTCCCTTCAGTATAAAACTTGACCCTTAAAGCCAAATAGCCAAATAGCCAAATAGCCAAAGCCAAATAGCCAAATAGCCATTCATTACATTATTTTGTATGTGGTTGATAAAAAAAGGGACATTGTGTGGGAGAGAACAATTTACTAGTACAGTCCTGTCAAGCATTGCTCACCATGGCAACAACCCATGTTCTGTAAAAGAAAAATTAAAATAAATACTATTCTTAACTACGATCAATGTCAATCTCCATCTCGGGTTTAAATTTATATCAAGACTCCGGTTTGAGCGCCGAAAATATCCAAAGTAGTTTAGTGTTTGTGCATAATTTCTTCCAATCGTTCAGATTTTACAATTTTGTAAGCGAAATTAGAGATAATCCTCCTGGATAAAGTTAGTTTGTAAGTTCGTGATGATAGAGCTAAGTGTTTAGAAAGTACACGTCAACATATGACAGAGCAAGCAGAAGAGTTGGCTGTACTTTCGTTTAGTCGGAACTCGGAAGGTATAATTGGTGACTTTGGCTTGTGATGTCATCGAAATGAAAGAGTTTTTAATCGAAGAATGTTGATGGAAATTAAGGTGGGAGTGTAGGGGACACGGTAAAGGTAAGTGTTTTTGCAATTTTATGGCAAAATATTTTTGTCAAAAATAAATAAAATATTTCTCAGTATAAACAAAGAGTTTAATTTTTTTTTTCATATAGTGATATTAACAGTTGGTAAATGAATATCTGTCATAGACATAAAAGCATTTGATTGGACATTTTTAAATGAAGATAAAGAGTTGTAATTAAATTTGAGGACACCCTTGATGGATATTCAACAACTGTTGATATCACCATGTGAAGAATTTATTTAGTTGAGATATTTAGAGTGCACTTTTTGAACCGACTGATTATATCCGTACACGAGAACTTCCATGAATGAGAGCGTAAAGGCTTATCAATTTGGGGAAAGTATTTTCACATATTACAGGTTTTTTTTTTCCATATCATAATTGACATGAGACAAATGGCTTTACTTACCCTCCGAAAAAATTTGTGCTACGAATTGTTATCGCTTAAGAAAAATTTGTAGGCCCCGACTAGGTTTGAGCCCACAAACATCTGGTTCTGAGTCGATCTCTTTACCCCAAGGCCACCGAGGTTGACCATGTGAAGAGAATTAAGCTCTGTTTCTACTGGAGAAATATTTGAACGTCGCTGACGTTTAGAACTCCCATATTATTTATGAAGTGGTTTAATAAATTTTTTTATTTAAATGTAGGCAAAAGTTCTGATCAGTTAACAAGTTTAAATCTTAAAGTTAATTTTTTTTAAATGTGTAATAGTTCACACAAAATACCCTGTAAAACAATCCCACAATATATTTTATTTTATATTGATAGCTTACCAAGACATGACTTTATTTGATAGAGCAAGGTTAGATCTTCGTTTCTAACTTTTTATTTAATCTCGAAGTACAAATTTTCGCGTAAATTAACGTTGAATTATTTTTTTAAATCTTTAAACTAAAAATTTAAACTTTTTAACTCGTCAGAAACTTGCTTATAATTTTCTCCTAAGTTTAGTAGAAAACAATATTTAAAAATATCGAATAATTTCTTAAATAATGTGTGTGTTCTAAACGCTTGTAGTTCGTCTCAGTGATATACAATACAGCCCTCTTTATAATACTTTCTAAAACATGTTATAAATGATCTGACACTCAAAGGTTTATTGGTCGTTTCATGGTTTTTTAAATGCCAGTTGACTGTCGGAGCATTTAGTTATATCGCCTTAAAGTCAAGATTCAAGGAAGTTAAACATAAAAACAAAACACCTCACCAGTATTCGCCTAAGGGGATGTTGGAAAAACTCAATGCAGAATAAATCACCACTCATTCAGCCGTTTAGAATTTTAAAAAATATTACCACCTCACTTGTGCCAACTACTCACCTAAACCCTTGTCGGTGCATTTAAAAGTGAATATTAAACCACCCAATAAAATTAAATTAAACTATAACATCGACGGTTAGAAAAAAGATTTCTTCTCACTATAATATAATTGCAAATTTTATGGTCGTACGTTTTATTGGTTCAATTTATGTCTATTATTACTATCATAAAATTAGGTAATGAAGTCATTATTATATTCACGTGTTTCGCTATTTATTTTATTTTTTATGTTATTTCCCTCCCTCCCCCCCTGTTGTACCAGGACATAGTTCTTGGATGTGACTGTACCTTCCGCATCTTGGCTGCAATTATAACCTTATTATATGGTCACGAGTGTATTATAGCTGGGAGCTAGGTCATTAACTCAGGGCTAAGGCGCAATCTTAGAAAGTTTAAACATCGCCTAGACGCTGCTGTTGGTCGTGTGGTTAGCGAGGCTAGCTCTCAAACACAGAGGATGGACTTGCATAACTGCCGACTGTATTTAGATTAGGGGAAAGAGGGGGTTGGAGGTGACAGATTATTTTTATTCCTTAAGAATATGATAAGTATAATTATTATAGTTATTTCATTTTTTCAAATATTAATATAGTTTAAATATTTCCACAACTAGTTTATAGTATAATTTCCATAGGATATCAGAAAAGCTATTAGATATACTTTCAAGTATTCATACGTCAAGTCACGTGATATTCAGCACTCACTTTTTAATAGTCTAATATCTTTTAATACCCGAACGGATAGTAAGACGCGGTGCTAAAATTAAATTAAATTAAATATCTTTTATTATTATTATTTTTATTTGAGGTCTTATGTACTTTCTGGCCGGACTGATCCCCCCCACCCCCCCAAAAAAACTAAAATCCAGACCAGACACAACATCCATTCCCCCGGGTGTTAAGTTATCACTTTGAATAGGGAAGCCCCAATTCTACATATAATTTCACCCAGTTGGTTGCCGCATTATATCTAAGGCGCCACTCTCGTAATAGACTAGACTGTTGATGACGGGGAGATCGGTGTTCGAATCCTGGTCGGGTGTACTGAGGGTGGTTTTTCCAGAATGAATGTCCACTATCCCTCCATGCAAACGCAGGTACACTTCCCCTAAATTTAACCTTATTCATCCTTAACCCACTAACTTAATTGGTGCATAGGCGTATAACCTGAACGAGTAGTTTAAAAAAAACTCTATGGCATCAGCCCACAAGCGAGCTATACCGACCAGAGTGACCCCTGTATGTTGGCGAAGATAGCCAACAATCATGGATAGAGGGTGTAATGTGGTCAGCACAACGGCCATTAATCTCAAGTTTTTAGACCAGAGCTGCTACTTATTTATTAAAGTACCTCCTCGTTTGTCCTCACAAGGCAGAATTTACCCCAATCCAGACCCCCTGCTTCACAGAAAATCTGTAAGCACTTGGGATCGAATCCGGGACCTTTGTACCTGTAGCCAGGTAGAAAAATATTGTGCTAAAAACAAAAAATACTTTTCATAAACAAACTCGGAGATCTGAAATGTCTACTGTGAAAATTTGACTGTACAAATCACGATGAGAAAGCTTGTGCCATGTATTTTGCACAATTTTGTGTTTGCTTAGCGCGTACCTGATCATTAAAAAATGCAAAGTAGGTACCAAAGTTTGCAATGATGCGGTCACCCGAAGTTCGACTAATCCCAGTGGAACGGAATTTCCCGATCATCGTTTCGTCATCTATCCTCGCGAATCTTGTACGTGTGTGAAATAGAGAGAGCGGAATCAACTCTTTTACTTTTCCCGACTGAGTTGAATCCGTAATTGCTAATCAACTGTCGGAGGGAAATACCAGAAGAATGTGGTGTGTTTCGGGCGGCAGAACGCATCAAATCGCGTTGAGGTGGACTGGAAAGGGACGCGAGTTAAGGTTGGGTGCTAGTGAGCGCGAATTTAGTACGCTAATTTTGCAGTTTTTATAGCATAAACATTTTTTGAACAAAATAACTCAAATTTTTCTTCTATAGAAACATATAGTTTAGTTTTCTGCACGTGCTAATCTCAACAGTTTTTGAATATTTGGCATGAGCATGGTGGCATTTGGTGACAAACTTTTTAAATTAAGAGAAAAAGTTGTCATTAAATTCCAGGACACATCTGACAGATATTCAAGGACTGTTGAGATTAGCATGTGCAGAAAACTAAACTATATGTTTCTATAGAAGAAATATTTGATTTATTTTGGCCAAAAATGCTTATGCTGTAAAAACTTCAAAAATACTTCCCTAAACTCACGCTCACTAGCACCCCATCTTAAGGTGGCCGCCTATGTAAGTGAGAAATTGCCGCGCAGGCGTTCAGCTATTGAGATGAGAGGTCTCGTAGTTTTCTTTCTTCTCTTTCTTATTGACATGAGAAAGGGTGGTTGTAGGTGAAGGGCGAAAGGCACTATAAACTTAGACATAACAGATAATCAGTGCAAGAAACCTACACAAACCATTGTATTTTTAAGCTGTGTGGTCTGACAGTGATTGGCAGTTTCTCGCTGACCGAGGTGGCCGTCTAAAGGTCAGTGTTTTTGTAGTCTTTATAACAAAAATAATTTGGACAAAATAAAATACTGCTTCAGTAGATATATAGAGTTTAATTTTCCAGTCATGGTGATAACAACCGTTTTTTAAATATTCAACATGATCATAGTGGCATTTGAACAGTAGGCCTACATAACTTAAACCGCTTTTGCGCTAAGGCGTCACTCCAGAAATAGACTGGACTGCCGATAATGGAGAGATCGGGGTTAGAATCTTGGTCAGGTTTGCTTAGGACTTTTTTTTTCTAAACGGTTTTCCGCTCTGCCTCCACGCAAATTCGGATACACTTCCTTTTAATTCAACCTTCCTCGCCACTAACGTCACTTTTGTAGTTAGTTCATATAAGCATACGGGTAGTAAGACGCAGTGCTATTTAAAAAAACGCATATTTTTTCTTCCTTTAAAAAGCGTTTGTTCGGATGCCACTCTGCTCATGACAAACATTCAAGAATTGTTGATATTACTATGTGAAGAAAATTAAACAAACCGTAACTACTGAAGATTTTTTTAATCTTGGCCAGAAACTTTTTTTTTTATAAAAACTGCAAACATCGACAAATTTATCTTACGCTCCTTTATATCCTACTTAAACACTTGATGCTCTTTTTTGTAAATTAATCTCACCAATTCTGGACGTTTCTATGATAACAGTAAAGGCCTTAAGCGACAGCTTTTATTGACGACTTTTTCCCATTCAATTTGACACTATTTGAGGCGTGCTGCGTGGAGAAAGCGGGGGGGGGGGGGGTTTGATTAGTGATTAGGAATTCCTGACCGGTGATGTTTTTAATCGTGCCTGCGTGTGATGCCGTGTGTGTGGCGCGGTGCATGATCGGGGTGTGGTGTTATTGGGACCTCCAGGTTAACTATATAGGAAAACCGACCACACAGGATGGCAAAGGGCCAACATAATATGGACAATCTTTTATATATATATATATATATATTAGTTAGTTCATATAAGCATACGAGTATTAAGACGCAGTGCTATTTTTTTTTTAACATTTTCTCTTCCTTTAAAAAGCGTTTGTTCGGATGCCTCTCTGCTTATGACAAACATTAAAGAATTTTTGATATGATTATATATATATATAAACGGAGTGTCCATATTATTTTGGCCCTTTGCCCCCATGTGTGGTCGGTTTTCCTATATAGTCTATAGATAGTTTATATATTTTCAGATGCACTGTAATTTTTAAAAAAATCGTAATCTTACTCGTGAATTTTATTGCAGTAATTCTTAAGAAACCCATCTCACCAACCGATCAAACGGGATATATATTAAGGATAAGCTTACGTTTGAACCATAAAACGTATCAAAGAATGGTTTTATGCATCCCACACCAGACAACAGCGAAATTTGGAAAAGTTTAAAAGTTGTTGTTTTTCATTTAATTTTTTTTTTAATTTTGCTTTTTTTTTAATTTTGCTTTTTTTTTTTTTTTTTTTTGTAAATAAGGTAAAATAATGTTACTGGTCTAAATTCAACTTTTTTTTTAAAAGTAGACTATATAAAACTACACCACTATGTGATGCCTTGTTCAAGCTGTATTACCTAGAGTCACAGTTCAATTTTCTTAAGAAAGGACTTATCTGACAGCTAGAACGTTACTAAATATACTTTCATGTATTCATACGTCAAGTCATGGGATCTGCATACCTTATTTTTTATAGATTTATTAATACCCATAAAATAATACAATATAGTGAAATGTTATTGATGTTGGCCTCAAAAAGATATGTGTGTACTTCTTGTCCTTCCTGTGAAAATTGGACTGTATTCTGTTATGTTATTCATTTGAGGTACTATACGTGCACTTTCTGAACCGACTTATTATATCAACATACGAGCTAGAACGAAAGGGCCGACCAATTTTGCCCGGAAAGATATATTCCCATACCTTTCATGATTATTTTACATGTCACAATTATTGACATGGGACCGATGGCTTTACTTACCCTTCGAAGGAGGTTGTGTTATGGAGTGTAGACGCCGGCTGGGCTTAAACCCACGAACATCGGGTTAAGACGCGAGTAATTTAACCCAAGACTACCGAGATCGACCAAATTGGAATGTAGGTGTTATCTGTGGGGTGAAACGGGCTCTAAAAATTACCCTTTCACCTTCTAGTAGAGAGTAAAGAGTGCTTTGGATTATTTTATTGGTCAAGTCTACTCTTCTATTGGCCTCCACGGATTTTTATAGGAATGAGATGTAACTGCGATTATATTCAAGAATTATTTTATTGGTGACTTTTCAATGAACCACGATGTTTCTAAGCTGTAATATATAGTTCTTTGGTAACTGTTTCACAAGATGGGTCATTATAAATCGGGACCACACTTGTGAGCTCCGAATCATTCCAACCGCACCTACTGACGAGTGTAACCGCAACCGTACCTTGGAATCCGTAACGAGGCCTCTCAGAGTTGGTCTGTTATTGTCAAGAGGCGCAATGCCTCGACATTCTTGACTCCAGTCGGGGTCCGTATTAGTTGGATTTTTTTTAACAAGGGTGCAATCCATTAGGTTTGAGTTAAAAATGGTCTACATTCATAACAAAACTATCGGTGACGTGTAGTTTGGGATTTGAATCCCTGCCAGATGTACTGAGAGTGTTTTTTTCTCTACACATCGTTTTTCGTTCTATTATGAAGTAAAATGGGGGAACAATTCTTCTAAATTTTCTTTTTTATTAGTTACCCAATTAAATGCTTATAGCTATGATGCAGAAAATAAAATCCACGCTTCATCCGCAATCTAGGTTAGTATAAACTAAACCCTCTGGTAGACCAAATCATACATCATACTGTACCTTCTTATATATACATTTCAAAGTTTAAAAAATTCTATAATCAATAAACTACCTAAAATTAATTTTATTTTGAAAAACAAACATAATAATGTTTTTATAGTGTAAAATAAAATTACTCCTTAGAGGTACGTTTTGAACAAAATCTTAAATTTCATTTAATATTTAACATTTTCGAAAAGTAAACTACCCTTGTATAAGTATTTTTTTTGAATTCTCATTTTTTAATTTAAAAATTCTTGAATTTTAATTTTCAGCCTAACTGTTAAAGCCATTTTCCAAATTTTGAAAAATCATTAGTCGGTAGATTTACATCCCCCCCCCCCAAAAAAAAACACCTCATAATGTGATTTATCATGTATAATACTCCCAGGATTTCTAATTTGAGCAAATTTGTTAAAACCATTTTCTTAGAATTTTAAATTTTCAATACTCTTGTTTAAAGGTAGAATCATAATCGTACTCTATAACCTATAAATATCGAGATTGAATGAAATCCATCAAATCATTTCGGCTGTAAGCCCGGATACAGACATATTGTAAGACCCCCTTTTTTCTTTCTCTCAACCCCTCGAAGATTGTGATCGTAAAATAAATCGAACGCTAGATTTTGCTCAATCTCGAAATTTAATGACCCCCTTAAACTGAAAAAGTGGTTTTCGCGACGCCATCTGTTTGTGTTTTGGCCTAAAACCCTGAGTAGATTAGACTGCCGATGACGGGGAGATTGAGGTTTGAATCTCGGTCGGGTGTACTGAGGGAGTATTTTCAAAATGGTTTTCCACCCTCTCTTCACGCAAATGTGGCTACACTTCCTCTGAATATAACCTTCCTAATCCCTGAAACCAATAGCGTAATTAGTATATAAGCGTGTAACCCAAACGGGTAGTAAGACGCGGTGCTAAAACTAAAATAAAAATAAATAATAATATTTTAGTTACGAAATAATATACGAGTAATTATAACCCTATCGTTTAATAAAACATTTTTAAATTGAAATTGATTTCTATGCTCTTTGGTGAACAGAGATATTCCTCTTTCTCAGTGTTGTAGCGGTTTAAAAATGTATTTATACTCTTTGGTGGAATATTTCTGCAACAATGTATATTATTTATTTTCACAAATATCACGAGTTTTTAGTAAATGTCTTTTTTTTTTTAACTAGGGAGAAAGTCTGTGCGGTGCACCGTATCATTTATTTTTAGTTTGAAGGTCACATAATCATTATCTCGAGTGCGAGAATGTTATGATTAAAATACTTTCTCTATATGATAGGGAAAAAAATCTCATAGCTTATTGAAAGGCACTCACCGATTTTAAAAAAAAGGCCCCTCGCACAGACGGAATAATCTAAAGAAGGCGTTACGTTAAAATAAATGCATAGATAAAACTTGAAAAGCCATTTCAGGACTAAATAGGACTTGTTTCCCTGAGTTATGTGGTTATTGTAGCAGGGTAATGAAACCAGGGCCTCGAGGAAAAAGAAGAGAGGAACAAGCACCGAACGGACGGACGGACAGTCGGGCACATGGCAGGTCGACACCCACATTCCTGGGCGGCTATTAACAATACACGCGTGACGTCAGCTTGATTAGGGCGGGATTAAACAACTAACACACTTCTGAGAGAGAGAGGGAAACGAGCTGGTATGTCACGGAGGGCAACCAACTCGCGACCCGTCGCGTCGTCTTGAGGAGTAGGAGGGGAGGGATTGCTAGAAACGTTTGTCAGCCACCGAGGACTGCGCGGAGAGTGGGACTGGATCTGACCGTCTCACGACCGGTTAACCGGGATATTATATATATACAATTAACCAGGATATTAGATACACGATTAACCAGGATATTAAATACACGATTAACCAGGATATTAAATACACGATTAACCAGGATATTAAATACAAGATTAACCAGGATATTAGATACACGATTAACCAGGATATTAAATACACGATTAACCCAGATACCGAGACACGATTAACAGTAATAATTGTACACTATTAACCGGGATAATGAGTCACGATTAGCAAGGAAAATGAAACACTACTAACCGGGATAGGGAAACACAATAAAACGGGATAATTAAATATGATTATTCGGGATCCCGATTAACCGGTATTGGGAGGCACTATTAATAGGGATAAGAAGACAGAAGAAATCATGTTTATTGGTTTTTCTAAACTAAATTAATTTAAGGGTAGTTAACCTATAACAAGCTTTAGAAAATTTGAAATTTTCGAAAATGGCTTTTAAAATAGCTTTTAAAATGCGTTTCTGGGAGTAGATTTTCATGATCAATAAGAATATATTTTTCTTTTTACAAATATAAATCATCTGATGTTAGTTTACAAAAATTACTTAAGTTTGAAGCTTTTTACGAGCTTTAATACACTATATGAGAAAGTTTGTACAAGTGTATTGTACCATTTATTTGTTTATACAACTCATATTTATACCTTAAATTAAATTTAGCCTCAAATGTGTACGTCCCCATATTTATGTAAAATATATAGATATGATAAATAACATATAATTTTTAATATAGCAAACTATTCAATTATCGTTTAACATTACTAATTATAGCCGAGCAAGGTAGCTTTGGTTACACTCAAATGTTATTTGAAAATATTTGCGAGTTTAGAAAGCATAAATATCGACTTCTAAATGACGATGTAGTTTTATTCTACGATCGACTTAAAATGGCTGTGAGATCGATAGGTCGATCACTATCGACCAGTGGCCAACCTCTCCCTTAGAGCAGTGGTGTTGAGCTTGGGGTACGCGAACACATCTTAGGGGATACGTAATATTTAATATAATACATACACTATATTTATCCGACACATTAGCTCAGTCGGTAACGTGTCTGCCTACTGAGCTAAGGATTCTGGGTTGGATTCCCGGCGTGTATAAAAAATGTATCATTGATGAAATATGGGTTTACCCTTTCACATTGATAAATTAACAAGTGGGGACTGGATGCTGTGCCTGCCCTAGTATTAAGTTAGATTAAAAGACATATGAAGTTACGACAGGCTAGCCAGCCGGTAGTGGAAAATATATGACTTAAATAAAATAAAACTGACCCAGGCCACAGGATGCAAACAGCAATGGATGTAAAAGAAGTAAACACGCATTATATTTATAACCAAAAACTAATTATTTAATATATTATTTTGGATGTGATTTATCTTAGATGTAGATTATAGGATATTTATACTTGCGTTATATACCAACAACTTTGAGGGGTACAAATTTTAAGAAAAATTGTATCAAGGGGTAAAAAAAGAAGTCAATACCACTAGCTGAGCCCATTCAGACACCAAAGCTATGGTATCCCATATCTTAATACGGTGTGTGTTAAAGAGAGAGAGAGAGAGAGAAAGCAACAAATCCAAGAGAAGATAACGTTTGTACAGCGAAGAAAAAACAACAAAGAAGATCCTCCTCCTTACGGGAAGGTGTGAAACCCACGCACTCCTCGGATCAAGTGTCCTGAATCCCCCGACAGAGAGAGAGAGAGAGAGAGGACAAAAGACGGTTGTTGATAAATGAAAAGAAGTAGCAGAACAAAACTCGAGCCTCACCCCGCCATTACTCAAAAAAATAAAAAAATAAATAAACACGGTAACACGGTCCGTGGCTAGTAATTAATTAAAAGTATATCTGCGCGGACAATCACGGAAACCCGTCCATTGTGCGACGACTCACATGTGTGAGGTGAGGTCCACACACTCCTACACACTCGTGCATACACACACACACACACACAACACGCGCGCGCGCGCGCGCGCGCTTATTCGTCTTTCTTCTTATTTTATTGTTAATTAACAAACTTTCTGGGGCCTTACCTGTTTAGAAGGCCAGAGAAAGGTGTGACTCGACTATGGGCAACAACCGCCTATGTCACCAGGACATCCCAAAGATTGGTTTTTCCGTGGGCGAGATCGTTTTAAGGAACATTATCATTAACGAGGCTGGCTTCTTGGAGACTTCGAGTCTATTTTGCGAAGCGGGTTGCATCTTAACTTGACTCACCTAAGTACTATCACACTTAGACACCAAGGTACCAAATAGAAAGAGAGATAATTTAATGAGCAATTCACCCTACAAGGCCTCTTGTTTATCTACTAATAAAACTTCCCCTCTTCCTATGACGAGTTTACACAATTACTATATTATTAGCACCTTGAAAACACTGACTTTCTTTTTAAAATTACCTTTTTCTTTTTTCCTATTCTAGATAAACATAAATGCTTCCACGGACATTTTTAATCTACATCCTGGCAGGAAGATTCCTATTGACCATTTTCATGAATAGGATTAATAAGCCTATGTTCTAGATGATTGATAAAAAAAATACGTTTACCAAAAAACTACTTCAAGATAAAAATAATAATTTTTCGACACTGTAGGACTATTTTTAGAATTATTTAAGATTTTATGGTTTTTGTTTCAAAGATTTATCTTTAAAACTTGTTGAATAGGAAAACGTGAGTTCATTAATATGATAAATCCTATCTTGACCTGCCGTGACGTCACAGGTAGGCAACGTCCTTAACTTCCTCTCCTGAGTATGTATCATAAGGCTGCGTGTTTGAATCCAGGCCGAAGACATCAGGGTGATATTTATCGGGCCGAATAAGAGGTGTCCCAGATGCACAAAGAAGAATGCTCCAGTATCCATACATCATACACGTTTTCAATCACATTATATTCCCGGCTATCCAAGATTAGTGGGATCGAGGCATCCTTGAATAACCGAAATCTTGGATAGTACGAAACTAAGAAATACCCGCTCTTATATAATTTGGACTCTATTGTAGTATAAAAATTACACCTTGACACGGGAATCCCTTGGTCTTGGCGCGCCAATGTCTTACCATTGAGATATCCACTATTCAGCCCCTTGCTCAGGGTCATCCACTCAGTAGTTTAAGGCAGAGTTTAAGATGGACGTGTGGAATTCATCGTCTACGCGCATATCCGAGTTTTACAATGGTAATATAGGTAGGGAACGTTTTCAATTTTGAGGGTATGTGTAGGAGGGGGGCTAAATTTGGTTTTGTACCTTTCTTCAGGAATGAAGTTGTTCTTCTTGATAAATTAGAGCACTCCATCTGTAATAACGCCCCTAGCTTACGTGCAAGGCAATTTGAGCTCATGAAGAACCATTAGGTGTTTCCAAGCTGTCACTTTCAGTGCACATATCAATTTTAGGGTAGAGGGTGGGGGTTCAAATTTACTCCACTTCAAACATTCATAACTTCTATCCCACCCTCACCGTCGGAATTATTTTCTTCATTAGTATTTTTTTTAGCACTGCGTCTTACTACCTGTTCAGATCATACGCATTCCTCCACTATTAGTTTCTAAAAATTCTTCAGGAAATTTTTTAAGTGGAAATTTGTCTGAAAAATTTTCCGCAGTGGCAGCTTGCGGTGGAGAGGTTGAATTGTAGAGGTGACACCTAGAGCTTATTATAAATACATCAAATAATGTGTTAAGGGACGAGTTGGTTGCTAAGAGGGGTGGTTGATAAGGGGTAAGGGTGTACATAGGAGTACAGTAGAGAGGGGAGGGGAAAATGTTGTTAGAAAATAATCGGGCCAAACTTAAAATTATTTTAATTAACTTATTGATGATAAAAATATAGAAGTATGAACATAGCGGGGTCAACAAAGGCTCGCATTCATTCGTTTTTTTACTACTACACTACTACTACACTACTACACTACTACTATACTACTACTATACTACCACCACTAATAATTATAATACTCACCTCTGTGGCTGCTTGGTTCAAGGCGCCACTCTCACAATATACTAGACTTCTGATGACGGGGAGATCCTGGTTTGATCCAGGTCGAAAGTACTGAGGGTGTTTTTTCTTAAATGGTTTCTCACTCTCTCTCCACGCAAATGAGGGTACATATCCTCTAAATCCAACCGACCTCATCCATAACCCACTAGCGTATTTAGTATATATGCGTATAGCCCAAACGAGTAGTAAGACGCGGTGCTATAAATAATAATAATAATAATAATTTAAGATTTCTCAAAATGGAAAATGTTCCATCGCTCATCTCTACACGGGCCCCTGAATAAGATAATGGCTCGTCTTTGACCTTCCCCCTCGACGTCGTGAACTAAGGTCCAATTCCCCGGGTCAAACAAAACAGACTGCGCCTCATAGTCAGTTTTAATCCCGAGACGGGGGTACCTAGGTGTAACGTGTGTCACTGTAAAGTGATATGTGACGCGGGTGAGGGCGTGCCTCCCTTGGAACCCATTGTTGAGGGTCGCCCCCTCGCTACCGACCGCGCTGATTGCCGGGGCTCCCTCAACAATCTAAGGGACAGCCTCCCGGATAGACCCCATAAGTCCCCTCGGCGGCCCACGCGACGTCTAGTGACTCCTCTGCAGACAGGGATGACGAGGGCCGTCGCCCGGAGCAACACCGTCATTGGTTGTCTCTTTGGGCGGGAAACAAATAGCTCGTCAAGATCAATCTTTTGAGAAAGTTTCAAACTATTTCGTAAGGTTTGGTCTTTTTAAGCAACCTGGGTATTTGTGCTTGAGACCTTCTAGATTATTTTTGGTCAACACGTCTTACTACCCGCTCGGATTATATTACATGCATGTGAATTTATTTCGCTAATGTGCTGGGACTGAGGAAGGCTTAATTTAGAGGAAGTGTACTTGAACTTGCTTCTAAGGAGAGAGGAAAATAATTTAGGTACCAAAAAACAGTACCCCGACCAGTATTCGAGCCCTGATCCTCCCCGTCATAGGCAATCCAGTCTATTGCTGGAGTAACGTCATAGACCATATGACCACCGAAGCTTGTAGCCTACTAATTGCTTACTTTATCTTATAGAGAAATTATTGTAATCGTGAATATTTTCTACCTCGAAGTTATGACGGACCTTTAAGTTTTATGTAGCCTCCAATCTCCTCCCACCCAAAAAAAGTTTTTTTTTAATTGTGTGTTTGTACCCATATTTCTTTGTATTTCTGTATCTGGGGCTACAGCCAAAACGGTTTGATAGATTTTGTTGAATTTTGTTGTAATATGATTATAGCACAAGGCTAAATCTTTATTTTGATTCTATTCCTAAAATTAAGGGTAGTTTATTAATAATATCCCCGGCTGATTCGAGCAGCAATTTGTACTTTAAGACGCTCCTTCCAAACGACATTTACTGCCCTGTCTGGCTCGTTACAGTTTAATTCACTCGTTATATTATTCGAGCGTCATTTGTCGCTCACTTCAAGCGACATTTACTGGCCTGTCTGGCTCGTTACAGTTTAATTCACTGGGTACATTATTCCAACGTCATTTGTCGCTCACTTCAAACGATATTTACTGCCTTGTTTTGCTCGTTACAGTTTAATTCACTGGGTACATTATTCCAACGTCATTTGTCGCTCACTTCAAGCGACATTTACGCCGTTCTTCAAGAAAGTGCTACCCCCACCTAGTGGTCAACGCCGAACACAACGTGAGCGTGATCGCACCCCGCGCTCTACAACAGGTGAATGGTGAAGCGCATACCAGAGTAATACCTGGGAAATACCTGGGCGTATCCACCTGCCTCCTAGATCCAGGGGAATTATGTTAATAACGCTACGGGAAACAATGAACCTTCTAGTAATAAAGATCCGCGGTCCATTGTTTCCAGTATTGCGACGGCGGATGGATCTGATTGTGTTACGAGTGCAAGCGCCTCTAGGGCTCAGCGAGACGATACGGGAAGTAAAAGGGGGTGAGGGGGAGGTATATTTCACCCCTCCCAGCAGATGAGAGAAAGGTAGGAGAGCACATAGCCGCATTCAATACCGTGGCGGGTAGCGAGCGTGGACATTTCTGAGATCTAGAGAAAATAAATGGCACGACAAAATCTTACACACTATACATTATCTATAGTGGTAGGGGTTGTGAGTGACAGCTAGCAGAAGATTCTTTATTGCAAACACTGGTTGAAAGTAACTAATGCCAATCTTTATTTTTAATTCATTACTGTTTTCAGCCTATGGTCTGGGTCAGTTTTTTATTCAAGCCATATATTTTCCACTACCGGTTTTCTCGTCCTGTCGTAGCTTCCCATGCCATATAATCTAACTTAAGACTAGGTCAGGCACAACATCCAGTCCTCGGCCGTTAATTCATCACTGTGAAAGGGTAAACCCACATTTCACCAATGATACATTTTTTGGTCATGCCGGGAATCAAACCTGGGACCCTTAGCTCTACAAATAGACACGCTACCGTCTGAGCTAAGGTGTCGGATACAAATGTAAAACTATTTGGAAATAATTGTTAGTAATATAGTATAGCTAAAAAATATATTTAATTTCCGAATAGGTTTACGTTAGTGACCTTAAGACAATGTTTTCAATAAAGAACCTTCTACTATCTGTCAGTTACCACCTCTCCTACCGTAAATAGGGTGTATCTCACGTAAAATACATAGATTTAAAATTTTCAAAAAACATAAAAATACCCTAAAATTAATTTTATTTAATAAAAATAAGAATACAATGTTGTTTATAATCTAAAACAATATCGATAATATATATATTGATCAAAATTGCCAAGCCCATTTTCGAAAACATTTATATTTTTAAAAAAATCAGTAATGAATAAACTAGGGCTGTCAAACTCGATTCCTCGATACCTCGATTCTTACTGGTATCGAAATAATCGAGAATCTATCTTAATATTACGATTCTCGCTACCCGATTCTTAGCTTTAAATAAAACTGGCAACTAAACAAAACGGCAACATATGAAATAGGTAGGCCTAATAAATAATAATCGATTATCTCTCATATTAATTTAGTTTCCGTTTCATGCTAGCAAATTGTAAATATACCGTAATGACTTTACTATAGTACGATCCCAAATATAGTACGACCGTAACGTTTTGAGGTATTCTATATGAAAAAAAATTGTCTCGAATATAATACTCCTGACATTATGAAAGTATCAAGAGGTAAAAACTTAAAAATTTTGACAAGATATTTTAAAAGTATAAGTTAAGTGAGACTGTCAGAATATATTAATCGATTCTAAACAAACAATCGATATATAATACGTAGACTAGGGATGGCATTTTACCGTAATGTATAGATATATCTATCATTAATTGATATATCACAACGTGTATATCGAAATATACGATATTTATATCAAATTAAAATGGCTGCTCTCCTGTAATTATATTCTCTGTCACTTTTCAATTTTTTATTTTTTATTTAGCCCTTTGAATAAGACAAGTTTAATAAAAATATAACAAAAATTGACGTAGTTTATAAAAATGGAGCAATACAATTTTATATTTATTTTTATTCAATAGATTATCGATATATAGTTGCCAACACTTCATCAGTAATTTCTGGTGAGCTAACGTGCGTAGGATCAGTTATGGTGGACGACTTGAAATTTTTGTAACCTGTGAAATGTGTTCTTCTTTCCGTTAAAAAATCCTCAATTTATTGAATTAATTTAGAGTTTATTTGAATTTTTAGTTTTGAAGACTTTTAGTTTATTTAGTAAATATCTATAATATTGTGAGGTTAAAGTTTCAGGCGATCATGTATTGTAATGGTCGAGTCCAAGTTTCACATTGAGGGGGGAGTAGGGTATCTGGCACGTTAGATTTTCTATGCAATAATGCTTGAAAAAATAATGAAAAAGGAAATGTTCAAGAATCGGAATCGAAGAATCGAGGTTAAACTTAAGAATCGGAATCGAGAAAAATAGGTATCGTGAGATCTCTAGAATAAACTAAATATCTATGTTTCTAACTATTTACTTTGATCTCAAAACTGCGATATTTCTTGTGAAACGTTTCTAAATAAAAGATAATTTCGGCTCTTTTTTTAATTTTATATTTAACAGGATAAAACTTAACATCAAAGGCTTTAGATCTTTTTGAGATATGTTGATAACGTTTGCCTTCATTATGGCTGGAACTATATTTTGAAATAAGAAATCACTTCTTAAATAACGCAAAGTTTCAGGAGACTTCAACGTTTCTTAGTGCTCCGATGGGCGGCCCTCTTTAAGGAAACGATCTTTAATCAATATATTTCGACAATAAATAGCGAAAGGAATCAGTGATGTGTCGTGGAGTTATGGCAAGGTAGGCAGTCTGTTTAAACTGTACCGTGATATTATGTTCCCATCACTCAGTAGAACAATCATTGGTTGAGTATAAACGGACATACATTCCCATATGAGGTACGTATAACAGAGCTTGTGTATGATTGGTCAAATGGGGACAGAGTGGGTGATAACATACATTCCCATGTGAGGTGTGTAGAGCAGAGCCTGTGTATAGTTGGTCAAATGGGGACAGAGTGGGTGATAACATACATTCCCATGGGAGGTGTGTAGAGCAGAGTCTATGTATGATTGGTCAAATGGGGACAGAGTGGGTGATAACATACATTCCCATGGGAGGTATGTAGATCAGAGCCCAAGTATGATTGGTCAAATGGGGACAGAGTGTGTGATAACATACATTCCCATGTGTATAGTCGGTCAAATGGGTACAGAATGGGGGGGAAACGTATCACATGCACAGTTTTAACACTCTCTGATTACCCTGGCAGAACTTCGCTAACGACAGTGAAGTGAATGAATGAAGACTAAAGTAGTTAACAGAACTGGGACATGAGCAGCGGTAAAAACTCCACCGAAAACGTCCAAGCTACTCACGCTAACCTCGTGGATATCCCTGCAGGTATCATTCGGTCAGTTGGGGGAACAAGGAGGGGGGATAATGAATCATGTTAATTGTCGGGAGGGAAGGGCCGTGACCCGCGGTCAGAAGGGGCGTCTAAGCCTCTAATGGGGCCTTCAAGTTTTCTCTTCGTGCCTTCACGGGCTGAGGCAACATCACACCCTTTTCACAAGCATCATTTTAACACTCCAGGGGGTGTGTGTTCTCTGCGACTGGGACCTCCGCTCTTTTGTATTGGGTCTTGGGTCACACAAACAGACGGAAAGTGTATCCTGCCTGCTTGGATATATTCTCTATTGTGTTCTTAGGCCTGCATTGGATGTTTAGAGTACTCAAACACTTAGATAAGATACAGTCCAATTCTCATAGGAAGGACCTTTTAGAAAATACAAACATATTTTTGTGTGGTCAATATTGATATAATTTATATATTATTATTGTTATTTTATATGTAATGATAATATTTATCAGAAGTGACGGCTGCGGATCACATAGCTTGACGCATGAATGCATGAAATTAAAACTAGTAGCTTTCATAGCTGTCAGATAAGGTCCTCCTCGACATAAATTTGTAGTTTTACAAAATATGTCTCCGAAGCGTTCCAGAAGATTATTATTTATTAAATGATTTCGTCAATGAAAAGTTTGTTGAAAATTCAGACCAGCTTCGTATGTCAGTGGCCGCATGGGTCGAGATGTCACTTTCGTGTTGAACTGGATTGCCTCTGACTGGGAGATTGGGGTTCTAATCCCGGCTGAGTGTACTGAGGGGTATTTTTTTTTCTTAAATGGTGTCCCTCTTCTCCCTTCACACACATGCAGTACACTTTCTCTAAATTCAGCCTACCTTATCCCTAACACATTAGTGTAACTAGTACATATGTGTATAACCCGAATGGGTGGTAGGGCGCGGTGTTAACTAATAAGATAATATAGATTCGAACCAGTAAGTCACACATGCGTATAACTACTCCCAATTTCAAATAGTTAAATGAAAACGAAGCAAAAGCCAGACTCAGCGAAGTTCTTTCCCTCAGCCACACCGTGAACAAAACTGGAATCCCTCGAGTGAAGATAGAATCATCACCGCGTTGCCTTTGGTGGGTCTTGGACACACCCGAATTTGCATTTATCCCTATCATGTTAAAATGGTGGATAGAGAATACTTTGGACCAACCCAAAAACATCCAAATAGTCTAAAATAGAGCCTGCGGTGTCCCGAAATATGGAAGATCACAGGAATATGTCCCCAATGCAAAAAAACAAAACAAAAAAAAACACGACCAAACATTCATTGTTTTCTTGTTATCGTTGACTGAATTTATTGGCTCATAGTTCTTTATTGCTTTTATATTTTGCGTAGGACCAGGATAATCATTTAATGCTCTTTTGAATTCCTCTTGAATCTCTTCTTCGGATTGTCAAGATAAAGGGCTAAATTGAGGCTCTTATTTTCCCTCCCACCCATCAATCAAAAGTCGCAGAAAGGAAATAATGTTATATTGGGAGTTTTAAAGTTTCTGAATAAACGAATAAAATGGGTGGTGTTTGTTTTATCTCTTAAGTTGACGTTTCACTGTGTTTAAATAGGTCCTATGTTTTTTGATGAAAATATGATTCTTATAGCTTATGTTTTGGGACCAGGGGGCTAGGTTGGCCAATTACAGGTATAGGAGTCCCTGTGTATTTATTGATTTATTATTCATTTATAGTATTATTCTTGTATTACTAGGGCGAGATGTCTCTGACAGGTGCAATTTCAAATTTCGCGTGAGGTTTGTCCCCTGTTGTTTTGGTCTATATTTAGAATAAGATAGGTGGGGCCAATGCTCTAGATCTGGGGACATTTTAACCTTATATTACCTCTGTTCTCTTAGAGTGCGGAGGAATTTATTTCTGAGGTGGTGACACCATTAAGGCGACATCAATAACCCTCAGATGATAGGATGATATGTGAGAATGATGATATTGGAAAGCAGAGGAAACCTACAGTTCAACGTGGGTTCTGAACCACGATGGGGGCCTGGCACTCCACACATTTACAAAGCCTGAAAGCAAACAATTTGCCAGAGATGAAGGAAAGGTTTGGTAATCAGATAAATCCTTGCCTGGACCGGGATTTGAACCCCGGACCCTTAACACAGAAGTCTAACACCATACACCTAGACCATCAGGTCTCCTATTTTTAGAATAGGTTAATATTAATAATAAAACACAGTGTAAAGATATAATTGAAATTAAATGTACCTACATTTGTGGTAAGGGAGAGTGGGAATCTATTTAGAGGATTAAAAAAATCTCGGTGAATTTCTAACCACACACTTTCCCGTCACCAGTAAAACAAAGAAGATGAACTTGACGTTTAGTTTGCGTTCGATTTTGTTGTTAATAGCACGTAGGTTAAACGTATGACTTAAACAAGATTTAACCTTATTTAAAGACAAACAACTTGACTCAGTTGGTGTAGCATGTCTAACAACTGAGCTCGGGGTCCCATGTTCTGGTCCCTGGTTCGAGCAAATAATTTATCATTGGTGAAATGTTTGTTTTCCTTTTCACAGTGATAAATTATGGGCTTGGTGTTGTTTCTGCTATAGATTTAAGTTAGTTTATAAGTCATGTGCTGGTATATTCAGTCGGTTCAGAAAGTGAACGTTAAATACTTCTAATAAAATAATAAAAACCAACTTTGCTTAAAGAAATAATGTTGATTACATGTAAACATTGATGTAGGTAATGCCTCATTTTCCCCAAAAGGTAACATTTTCTTCCATTCAGTCTTCATAACGACGCTAATATAAACCTGAGCCTCATAACCGCTGGTGTTAAACTTAGAGAGAACCGTTACCCCAATTAAGGAACCCCAAGGCTTAGCCCCCCTCCCTACCCCTGCCCTACCCTATTAACTCCATCATCAACAACCTTCCCCTAATTAGCACCCCCTCTTCATGCCCTACTTTATTATTCATAGAGCTTGAGATGAGGGGGAGTCCACTTGGAAAACATGTGGAGAATGAAACAATTATCCGAAGATTACGGCAAGGCTTCAATGGCCTAGATAGGCCTTAATTATTTCCCTCCTTAAGTACAGTCTCGCTATAGCACTGACAGAACAAACGCCTGTGATCAAGGGGTAGTTTTACCCGTTAAAAGAAGGTAGTTCTTTTTATACAAAGCTGAAGATAGTCTTTAAGTTGGGGTGGTATAAATTGCGAGTTAAGGTCAATAATTATTTAGTTTTTAAAGCAAAAATAAATGTTTGGATAAAATAAATCAAATATCGCTCCAGTACAAACATGTAATTTAATTTTCTTTCCATGGTGATATCAACGTTCTTGAATATCTGTCAAGGGTGTCTTAGAATTTAATGAGAATTATTTATCTTAATTTGAAAAGTTTTTCATCTAATGCTGCTCTGCTCGTGACAGATATTCAACAACTTTTAATATCACCATGTGAAGAAAATTAAAATCTAGGTTTCTACTGAAGCAATATTTTATTTATTTGGCCGAAAAAAAAATTGTTTGCAATAAAAATTGCAAAAACATGGACATTTTCTCACCTCCTTTTCCATCCAACCTTAAAAGAGGCTAGTTGAAGATAGCCTTTAGGATTTAAAATGGTCGAAATCAGTGGTTCCCAAAATGTGGGCCTTGAGTTGATTTTTGGTGGCTCACAAAAAGCTTTTTTTAATGCGAAAATTGTGTAATTATTTAAAAATAGAAAATTATGAAAAAAGGAGAAAGAGAATAAATAAAAAATTCAATATTATAAAAGATTGTATTAAAAATAACAAAAAACACCTCTCACCACCATCCCCCTCTATCTTATCCTATGTCCGCTAAAGCTAGATGGCTCGCGAAAATTTGTCGTTCTAAAAATTGGGTCTTAGTTCTAAAAAAGGTTTGGAAGCACTATTCTAAATAATAGTTATGTGTCTATGATTTTGTTTAGGATTCACAAGAAATTCTTTCATAAAAACTGTGATTAAAAAAAAGCTATTTGAGCGATGATTTATATTATTATTATTATTATTATTATTATTACGTTGGGCCTTTAAATATGTAGTGCTAATAGGCTCTTTTTTTTTTAGTATCACGTAATACTACTCGTCCGAGACCATCCGTATTTAGTTATACTGAAAGGGTAAGGAATACGGAAGGTAGAATTGAGAGAAAACTCATTTGTATTTTCGTGGAAGAGGAGTGAAAAACCATTTAGGAAAATACACCCTCAGTCAAGATTAGAACTCTGAACTCTTCATCACAGGTAAAAATAGACTAGACTAGCTTGACGTTTAGTCCGTGCGCCCACCAATGCGATTAAAAGGACCTACTGTTTAATCAAATAGTTGAGTTTTTGTTTATAATATTTTTTTAATTTTTATATTATTATTATTATTATTATTATTATTATTATTATTATTATTATTGTTGTTATTATTATTATTAGCACCGCGTCTTACTACCCATTTAGGCTAATGTGTAATAGTAGGGTGATTGTGAGATGAAATGGAGGACCTACAGTTTAACGTGGGATCCGAACCACGGTGGAGGCCTGGCATTCCACACATTCACAAGTTGTGATTAATACACGTCTTGTCAGAGGTGAAGGAAGGGTTTGGTAATCAGATAAATCTGTGCCGGGACCGAAGATTGAACCCCGAACCCCCAGCACAGAAGTCCAACACCTTACCCTTAGACCACCAGGTCACCTTTTATAACAAAACATTCAATTTTGAGCTATTCTAATTGAGAAAAAAATTAAAATTGACATCTTTCTATAAAATAAAGCCCAGGTAGTGGTAATTACTATCGCAAAATTAGTTCCAGGATCAGAAATCCGGATGAAACTGATCCTAAGATGATAGCTTACGCTCTGGTTTGTTCCCACTCCCAAGACGCGAAATGAAATGCCACTTAAGGACATTTGAGTAGGTTTTCTAGTATACCTGCAAGTTAGTAAATACATTTACAAACCTACCTTCGAACCCTCAACAGTACAACTACAACGATTAGCCATTACAGATTGCTTACTTCACAATAAATAACAAAACACCGTGGTAGATATTTATTTACTTACTGGTAAACTTAAAGGCCGGTTCACACGACACAATTTATTGTACAAGACGTTGTAGGCACAGGTTTGTGTCGTCTGAACACACAAGATTGTATACAAAATATGCTTTGCACAGATCATTTTATGCAATATATTATTATACCTTGTGTCCTACGCAAGCATTTTTTACTGTACAGCTTTTGAGCTGTAAGCTAGTAAACTTAGTCTGTCAGACGCTTACTTATTTTACGTTTGACTGAATGTAAAATTATTAACCAAAAATACTTGATAAAAACAAATTTTTTATTTTAGTTATTTAACATGCACTTTCTGAACCGACTAATTATATCAGCACACGAGAATTTCTGTGAGCGAGAGGGAAAAGCCTACCAATTTGGTCGAGAACGTTATTTTCTCATACCTTCCAAGGCTCTTTTACTTGCTACAATCGGCATGGGACTGACGGCTTTACTTACCCTCCAAAGGAAATTGTGCTACGTATTTTTATCGCTCAAAAAGAATTCGTCAACCCCAGCTGGGTTTGAACCAAAGAAAATCAGTTCCTGAGGCAAGCATTGCACCCCAAGACCACTGAGGCCGATGAAAAAACCAAAAATAAATTATTATTGTAGGAGGTTTAACCCCAAATATAGAAGTGTTCAACTGTTTAAAAATAAAAGAATATACAATTTGAAAATAATCCTTTATTCATATTGAAACTCTTTCGGGATGATTAGGGAAGTATTTACCGTAAATACTATTTAAAAAACTATTAGGTGATTACTTAACAATAAAAAGGGCAAAAAAAGAGGTTGTTATATTTTTCAAATATTTTATACAATCGCATGTGACGTGGGAAATCACTTTGGTAAAACTTGTGTGCAATCAATGTGGCAGACATCTTATAACCTGCTTCGGTGACAGCATGGTCTAAGGCATAACTTTCACAGTAGACTAGACTGCCAATGACGGAGAAATATTGTTTCAAGTCCCTGTCGAGTGTACTGATTTTTTTCTAAACGGGTTTCCGTTCTCCCTCCACGCAAATGCAGGTACACTTTATCTAACTCCACCCTTACTCCTACCAAATAGCGTAGTTAGTATAATTCTTATAGCCCGAATGGGTAGTAATATACGCTGCTAAAAAAGGTGCTATTTCTTGAACAATCTTTTTTACAAGAAATTGTGTCGTGTGTACCGTCCGTGATTTGCATGGATTCATTTTAAAATTAAATCGTGCTTTTACAATCGTGAGGATTCAGCGAAATGATTGGATTTGAGGCCTACCAAAGCTATTGGGCATATCTTCACATTTACATTTCTAAATAGAATAGTTCATGGAACGAACGATAGGTGTGGCTGTGATGAAAGGAATGTAATTGCTTGGCAGAGACCCAGGTACTGTACATAACAATGGAGGGGACATATCACAGCAGAATTACATATACGAGGGCCCAATCAATTATACGTACAACTGTCAATAAAAATATATTTAAATCGTGTAGCAAATATAGAGTCAAATATTCATAGGAAAAAACTTTATATAACAGAAAATTTACTAAATGTATTTTCCCGTATTCATACGTCAAGTCATGTGATTTACAGCTGTCAATTTTGATACATATTTTGTCAATACCTATAAAACAAAAGTAAAAATATAATAAAATTGAACATTAAACTATGTGTTTGTATTTTCTAAATGGGCCTTGCTATAAAAATTGGACTGTATATATACATTTTATGGAAAGTAGACTAGAACACCTTTACCCCGGCCTCAGGGATTAAAGCCAGGTACACTATCTGTGTAGCTATTTCAATCCCCAGCATAAAATTAATTAAAACAAAATTTAGACCATGATCAAATATAATTATAGACTCGTTACAAGTTGATAGCTTAAGATTATTGGAAAACTAGCAGTTTAACTCTAGGGCAAATAAAACTTTTCCTAAAGGAAAATTATTATTGACGATGCATCTAATAACTTTCAATTCAAGATTTAAAACCTGCCAAATATAGTAGCATATCAATTTAGTTCATTTGTTTTAAAACTATTCAAACATTATTTCAAATTTTCTTTAAGTAACAACATATACTCGCATCGATGAGCACGCAGACTAAACGTCAAGCTCGCCTAGTTTGATATTAAGATGACGGGTAGTTTGGGGCTAGAATCCCGTCTGGGCGTACCGAGATTAACCTAGATATTGTGAAATTTATTACTATTGTTTAGTTATACATAAAGATAGAATTTAACTAACGAGATAAACCTAGAAACCAACCAAAACGTTTGGCATGAACTAATAGTATTTAGCGAAAATTAATCAGTGTTAGTGTATAAACAAGATCTAATATGTGTTACTCTCACAATAGACTGGACTGCTGATGAGATCGGGGTTCAAATCCCGGTCGGATGTATTTACGGTCATTTTCCCCTAAATATATTTTTATACTCTTTCCCTCCACGCAAATGCGGGTACAATTTCTCTAGATTAAATCTTCCACATCCCTAACACATTAGAGTAATCAGTACATATGCTTATAACCCGAACGCGGTAGTGATCCATGACGACAAAATAAAATCATATTTTTAGCGCCTTCTCTCTCTCTTTCTCTCTCGACCTTTCCTTACTCTCCTCTGCTTGTACCTCCTTTACCGCGGCCCTTCACAGTTCTAATCTAATTTCGGAAGTAGTTTGTGTAATGAGAAGTGAATTGGGGTGTGTTGTAATTTAGGGACGGCGGCCATTATGTTTACCTTGTTAAGTAGCCAATGCCTGTGATTATGACGAGAGAGGAAAAAAACCCAACAACAACAAGAGCAAACACAGCTCCTTTGATCATCGTCATCATCTCAGTCACCCATTACTGCATTACACACTTCCTGTGCACCCAATGAGGTTAACTGATCAGCGAGGGTTAAAAACTTGACAGCACCGTTTAGTGAGAAATACATTTTCTTTAGCACCGCGTCTTACTACCCGTTTGGGTTATACGCAGGTGTAGCAATTAAGATAATGGGCTAGGAATTGGGAAGGTTGTATTAGGAGGAAATGTACCGGTATTTGCTTGGAAATGGAGTGTGAAATCATACGGGGAGAAAACTACCTTCAGTACACCCTACCGGGATTCAAACCCTGACCTTCCCATTATCAGCAATCCCAATATTTTAAGAGAGTGACGCCTTAGACCAATGGGACTCCCGAGGTGGGTGCTAGAGAAGCAACTAGATCTTATTTCACGTATTCATACGTCAAGTCATGTGATCTGCAGCTGTCACTTTTGATAGATATTACCAATACCTATAAAATAACAATGATTATATAATAAAATATTATCAATGTTGACAACAATAAAATAGGTTTGTATTTTCTAAAAGGTTTTTCTTATGAAAATATTTGACTATATCTGGCTATTTAAGTGGTACACTCAAATTACCCTGAAAGGTATACATTACGGATTATACTATGGCCCTATCTCATAAGCTGCACCATAATGGAACTCTTGCCTTGACGGATTGCACTATTACCCCTTCTCGTAAGCTACACCATAGTGTATTTGACCTCCGGTCGCGTGACCATATTTCCTCCTACTATAAGAGACTAACTTGGCCACGACTTAAAGAAAGACGAACCCAACACTCGATGACCATCATAAAGAAACTATTGACTTCCAATTCCCCATAATACCTTTCTTCAAGTATACGTTCAGTCAACTCTAATAATAATTTCAACGCTCGATCACAAGAAAACTTAACTTTATTCATTACTCTTCATAATTCCAATCATTACTCAAATTCTTTCACGGTTTCAGTTTCTTGTTCATGGAATACCCTAACAAATGATGTAAAGAAATTAGAATGCAATGGTTTCAAGCGAAAAGTCGCAAATAATCTGCGTGTGGAAGCTCATTCGCAAGATTAAGGAATATGAGATGTAATCACACCTTCTTGTGTGTGTGTGTGTGTGTGTGTGTGTGTGTGTGTGTGTGTGTGTGTGTGTGTGTGTGTGTGTGTGTGTGTGTGTGTGTGTGTGGAATTATTTGTGTTTGTGTTAAATTGATCTCTGGTTCTCATATTATGTAATCCGTGTGTATTTTAACTCTAGTGTTTCTATTTCATTATTTGTGTGTATTTATGTATATCGTTCTGTAAAACTTCATTTTAATTGTATTGGTTAAGTGTAAGAAAAGGAGGTAGACTTAACTTCGCCATTAAAGTCGATTATTATAGTGGAACCAAGCAAGGTATCAGCCTTGCCTTGAAGGATTATACTATGGCCTTATATCATAAGATACACCATAGTCGAAACATGCGAGGTAAGCTTGCTGTAACTTTTCAGGATAAATGGAGTGTACCTAGTGGGGATTTTTTTTATATTCTTGTTACTGAACACTGTCAATAAATTAGATTATTTTTAAGACGTGACCGCTTTGTAAACAGAATTGCATGTATTGTAAGAAATAAATTGGTATTAGTGAGACACACCCATTATTGGCCCTTTTGATGTGATTTTATATTTAAAATATTTTTTAGAAGTGGACATGATTGGAAAATTTGTATTCCATTCATTTAAAATTCTAAACTGCATTTAATTTATTTAACAAATCGAGGATAAAATCAGTCGTGGACACTGGTCTTATTTCAAAAAATTTCCCCCAAAAATTAGGGAGTAAAGACCACCTAATTAATATGCTTCTTCAGTAAATGGTGAGCAAGATCGATGAGGCGTCGCGCTTTTGGCCAGGGACTTAGGTTCGAAACTTGGCGTGGTCGTATTTGTAATCTCCACGCTGTTGCGAGGGCATTTGGAGTGATTAAAATTTCACTATGAGACCATATGGTTCCAGGAGTAATAATATCTTCTCATGATTTCAAACTGCCCCTCCCCCTCAAATAAAGTAGTTACTAAACAAAGATTATGCTAAGTACCCCTCGTAAACTTTCTAAACATCACATCATCACGTGACTCACACAATAGCTTAACCTAAAACTGCAACATCACTTAATCCTGGCGCCAGGTATTTTAAAAGACTGGTTATACAACAATCCACTAAAATATACTCAAATATTTTAGGTGCCATAAGGAATCAAACCAGGATATTCAAGGTACGATGATAACATTCCAATCTACTTGGAAATGTTTAACAACTCAACAGTAAGGAGGGTAATATAAATATTTAAAGATAATCTAAAGTCTAAACTATCTCCTACATTTCGTCATTTTGGTATTGTTCACCAGTTTTCTTATAAATCTCATTTACTTTTATTAGGTTACTAAGAAATATAATGAAATTGTTTTAAAGCTAGCTTGGATTTATTAACACTAAAAATATCTACCCGCGCTATAATTTATTGATACATAAAACACTTTAAAACTATATATAACTTTTATTTATGTTTTATCAAAGCTATCCAACTTAGAAACATAATATTTGAAGGTGTCATACAAACTCGCGTTTGACGATGACAAAGAACATACTTCTTAAAGAATATATTTGCCCCCTCCCCCCTTTATACCCCCAAAATATGCAATGGATACAGTTTAGCATCAAAACCCATTTATTTAATATTTTTTTTATCACTACGTCTTAATACCCATCCGCGCTATCAGCATTTAATCACACTAATTATACAAAGATGAGAACGGTAGGGATTAATAAGAAATGTAGCCACATTTTCGATGAGGAAGCGTTTAAAATAATTTAGTAAAAACTGTCCTCAGTACACTTGGCTATAATTTGAACCCAGATCCTCGCTTTCCCTGGCAAATCTTACTAAATGAGCTTGACGTTCAATCCACGTGTCCACCGATATAAGTATACTGGTGTTTAAATAAACAAATTGGTTAAACTGATAGCATAACTTCTTATGAAACAGGAAGTTGGGATCCAATCAATGCACTGATAGAGTACTCTTCTACAGATGGTTTTCCCACGCCTCCTTCCAGGCAATACCAGTGCAGTTACTCTTATCTTTATCTCTATCACTACTAAAACCGTTATAAGCTCTGAAATTTCAAATCTATATTCAAAGCTAACCATTATTCGTGTTCGGTGTAATTTAATTCAAAATTCTATTATATGAGTCAAATTTTGAATTACTTAATTTTATAGGGCAGTGATTTCCAACATTTTTCTACTCAAGGCATATTGAACAAGCTGCTACAATTATCAAGGCATATTATTAGCTTTTTAAAAGAGTTTATGATTAAATAAACTATATTAAAATGTATTTAAGTGGTAAATAAATTTAAATAATTGTTTATTAAAAATAATTTTATCGTGGGTTTAAAATAATTTATTTTTGTCCCTAAAATATTTTTTCGCTTCTTTTTTTTATCTTATCTTAAATTATCGCGGCAAACTCGCTGACCATTCGTAGCACACCAATGTGTTGCGGCACACTGTTGAAAAACGCTGTTCTCGGTTAAAGAGCATTGATCAGTTATTAAAATGTGAAGTACTTAAGTCATGTAGTTTTACTATTTGACTTGAACAAATCAATTTGAGAATTTTATAATATATAACATGTTATATTCGAAGTTATAATTATTATTAAAGCACTTATTATATATTTATATATAATATATATATATAATATAATTAGCCAATATCGATTTGACATTAGTATAACTATTATTTAGAATTCGATCAGAAAATTCCCAAAAGTTATTTCTATTCGAATCGTTCGAGATAGTAAAATATTGACTAGATTGTTGTTTTATTATTATTTTTTCCGCGTCTTATACCCTTTTTTACGCTAATGTTAATGGTAGGGTGATTGTGAGATGAAATGGAGGACCTACAGTTTAACGTGGGATCCGAACCACGGTGGAGGACTGGCATTCCACATATTCACAAGTCTTGTCGGAGGTGAAGAAAGGGTTTGGAAATCAGATAAATCCGTGCCGGGACCTAGGATTGAGTCCCGGACTCCTAACACATAAGTCTGACACCTTACCCCTAGACCATCAGGTCACTCGAATTAAGAATTGAAAAATCTTTAATTTTCGCGGACTTATCGTTAAATATGACGTTTAATAACTATGTCTTATAGAAAACATTCGTCCATGATTAATCATATTTGTGTGTCTTATTTTAATTCATGCCATATTTTTTGAAGAAATGTAGTTAAATATATCGTCTAACAGTGAAGCAGAAATTTAACTGGGGGAGTAAAGAGGGGGCAAACAATCAAGGTTGTAGCCATAAATAAGTTTCAGCGGAGGGGGTGGTTAGCAAAATAAAGGTGTTTAAAAAAAAAGATTTGCCCTCCAATCCAAAGGGGAGTCCAAGGACCCTCTCCAGTAAAATGTAAGAAATTTGGATTCATCTAAAAGCTATTTGGAGTGGTCTTCGCTTGGTAAATAGTTGAAATTAATTGGCCAGCAGACTAAAAAAAAGTACATTAAATTCATTCAAAACATCTTCAATGCTTCAATTTATAGTTAAACTTGATGTATTTAAAGTTTTTATTAAAATTATTTGTGTCTTGGGGTGGCGGGTTGGAGGGCAACTGACCCATTTACCCTCCTCCTGGATGCGCCACTGTCGTCTAGTAGAACAGATGGAAAACAACCCTCTAAGGGGTGAGCTACCCAGGTAGTCCTACAAACTGTACTAACCACAAACTAACCGCGTTAAGGGAGATAATTACTTCTGTAGTGAATAAATACCATGTATATTTTATGTAAACAATGGAAAGGCTTTTTTTAAAATAAAAAAACATTATATATACCCCGTGAAGCAGATGACTATCGCCACTTCCTGCCCTGCCATACCCTAACAATTCAACCCCTCACGTTTCCCCCCCTTCACGCCAGTCATCCGTAAAAATATGGCGTCACGGCGCAAGGCTCTGATGAGGGGGTGGGGCAAATACCCTAGGTCAGGGTTTTTAGTGTTGGGTGCTCCTCGTCTTCATACTCAATCTAACCGGCCTCGTGATATAGTGGTCAGTGCACCTTGCTAAGAACCTAGGGGTTCCGGGTTCGATTCTCGACTGATGCCGTGGGTAATTTTCCCAAAAGGGGAATTATTCCAACGATCACCAGGGTCTTGTTAAATGGGCTTAAGTTAGGTTTAATATAAGTCCGGGCCCCACACCTTCATAATCACTATCAACATCATCTCATCTAGATATAGAAAGAGCCTTCACGGACAGGGTGTACGATTAGTACATTTGGACGTCTCCTGGCAACGGTACATTAGTACAGGTTAGTACTTTCCACAAACTGTACTACGAGTGATGTAACCCAGACACGCTAACTACCATATTTACACTTTTAGGTTAGGAATGAGAGAGGTAAGAATTACTGTAGATGTACCTACATTTACGTGGAGGTTAACAGGGAAAACATTTAGGGAGATAAACTTAGCAACAACCCAGCCGCGATTCGATCACCGATTAGACTAAACTCACGCCTTTCCCACGTGATTACCAGTGCGCGTATGAATACCTATTGATAGACCCACGTATCTGATCTGCACATACTTTATCATATGAAGAAACTATTAGCGTAAAAGTTTTTATCCTCAAAATTATTATGAATGTTTATGTTTTATATACCCCCAAACTAAAATAAATGGTACGGCGCACCACACAGACTTTCTCTCTCTTTCTATAAACTCGTAAGATTTCTGAACGGAATAATGTACATTGTATCAACACCACTCCACAAAAGAACACGCATAAAATAATATACAATGATATAGAATCAATGAGAAAAGAGGCGCATCTTTGTCCACCTAAGAGCATTTCAAACAGTTTAATGTCTTCCACAAGGGTCAACACTTCGTATTAAAATTTCGATTTCTAGTTAAAATTTTAACATTTTATAAGGTGTTGCAGATCTTCAAGTCATCGCATTGATATTTAATTATTCACTTATACATTTGACCAATAAAAATTGTAAATATTGACTATTGAGTCTAAAATGGAGATAGATCATTGCTGTGCAAACATTTCTCCTAAGAGCTTTAAGGAAAAATAACATACTTTTTTAGATACTTACTTATATTTAATTACTCTATGGCATTGGAGAATTATTGCGTTAAGACTTAAGTAGTATATGTTTACAACTAAAGCTCACAAAATTGTATTAATATATTTGCAAATATCTCAGAAACTGTTGCTTTTATAAAAATATATGTCAAATAAAAGTTTTTTATTTCTAATAGTCCTACAATTTTGCAATGATAAGTTGTTTAGTTTCTCAAATAGTTGTGGAGATACGGAAATTAAAGCTTCTGTAAAGTACCCTAAATATCATTTTCATAGGAAAATGAAAATAGCCAGTTTATTTATAATCTTAATCAACGCCTAGATACGAATTTTAATCAAAATCGTTTAAGCAGATTTTGAGAAAACAAATTTTTTCTCTTTTCGCCCTTCAGTAAACTACCCTTAATTTTAAGTTTTTATAGACACACAGACAGACGGCATTGCAAAGACTATTTTTACTTTCTCTCTATCTTACAGGTAGAGAAAGTATGGTGATCGTCAAAAAAATCGAACTCAAGATTTTGATGAATTTTGACGTTTCATGACTCCCTGAATCCGAAAAAGTGGTTTTTGAATTTCCGTCTGTCTGTCTGTCTGTCTGTACCTCCAACTAGAGCCTAAACTATTTTACCGATTAAGCTAAAACTTGATATCTAGGGTTTTCATAGGGTTGCCCCGAGGGGTTTTTGGAATTGGATATCTACCCCTAAAATTAAGGGTAGTTTACTGAAGGGAAAAAAGAGAAAAAGTCAATTTTCTCACAATCGGCTCTAACGATTTTGATTAAATTTCATTTATGAACATTAATAAATATTCCAAACAAAATGGCTACTCTCAATATTTCGGAAAAATGGCTTTAAGGGCTCCGGTCTGATGCGTAAATTAACATTTTTTATAATAGCTCCGAAACTATTTGAGATATGAAATTACTTAGCATTACAAATATGTATATATATTTATAATACAAATATTTTATTCGAAACATATTTTTATAAAATCAATAATTTTCAATCTATACGCAATTATATATATATTTTTAGCTTTTTGGACATTAAAGCCTAAGTATTGCGATCGTAAAAAAAACTAACCTGAAATGTTGATGGATTTCGACGTCTCATGACCCCCCGAACCCTAAAAAATAGTCTTTGCAATGCCGTCTGTCTGTGTGTCTATTAAAACTTAAAATAAAGGGTAGTTTACTGAAGGGTAAAAAGAGAAAAAGTCGATTTTCTCAAAATCGGCTCAAACGATTTTGATTAAATTTCATTTATAAACATTAATAAATATTCCAAACAAAATTGCTACCCTCAATATTTCGGCAAAATGGCTTTAAGGGCTCCGGTCTGATGCGTCAATTAACATTTTTTTAAATAACTCCGAAACTATTTGAGATATGAAATTACTTAACATTACAAATATGTATATATATTTATAATACAGATATTTTATCCGAAACATATTTTTATAAAATCAATAACTTTCAATCTATACGCAATTATATGAATTTTTTTAACTTTTTGGACATTAAAGTTTAAGTATTGCGACCGTAAAAAAAAAACTAACCTGAAATGTTGATGGATGTCGACGTCTCATGACCCCCCGAACCCTAAAAAATAGTCTTTGCAATGCCGTCTGTCTGTGTGTCTATAAAAACTTAAAATTAAGGGTAGTTTACTGAAGGGTGAAAAGAGAAAAAATTGGTTTTCTCAAAATCTGCTAAAACGATTTTGATTAAAATTTGTATCTAGGCGTTGATTAAGATTATAAATAGACTGGCTATTTTCATTTTCCTATGAAAATGATTTTTAGGGTACATTACAGAAGCGTTAATTTCCGTATCTCCACAACTATTGGAGAAACTAAACAACTTATCATTGCAAAATTGTAGGCCTATTAGAAATAAAAAACTTTTATTTGACATATATTTTTATAAAAGCAGCAGTTTCTGAGATATTTGCAAATATATTAATACAATTTTGTGAGCTTTAGTTGTAAACATATACTACTTAAGTCTTAACGCAATAATTCTCCAATGCCATAGAGTAATTAAATATAAGTATCTAAAAAAAGTATGTTATTTTTCCTTAAAGCTCTTTGGAGAAATGTTTGCACAGCAATGATCTATCTCCATTTTAGACTCAATAGTCAATATATACATTTTTTATTGGTTAAAATGTATAAATGAATAATTAAATATCAATGCGATGACTTGAAGATCTGCAACACCTTATAAAATTTTAAAATTTTAACCAGAAATTGAAATTTTAATACGAAGTGTTGACCCTTGTGGAAGACATTAAACTGTTTGAAATGTTCTTAGGTGGACAAAGATGCGCCTCTTTTCTCATTGATTCTATATCATTGTATATTAATTTATGCATGTTCTTATGTGGAGTGGTGATGATACAATGTATATTATTCCGTTCAGAAATCTTACGAGTTTATAGAAAGAGAGAGAAAGTCTGTGCGGTTTTCCGTACCATTTATTTAGGGTTGTGGGGGTCATGAGACGTCGACATCCATCGACATTTCAGGTTAGTTTTTTTTTACGGTCGCAATACTTAAACTTTAATGTCCAAAAAGTTAAAAAATTCATATAATTGCGTATAGATTGAAAGTTATTGATTTTATAAAATATGTTTCGAATAAAATATTTGTATTATAAATATGTATACATATTTGTAATGCTAAGTAATTTCATATCTCAAATAGTTTCGGAGCTATTATAAAAAATGTTAATTAACGTGTCAGACCGGAGCCCTTAAAGCCATTTTGCCGAAATATTGAGGGTAGCAATTTTGTTTGGAATATTTATTTAATCAAAATCGTTAGAGCCGATTTTGAGAAAATCGACTTTTTCTCTTTTAGCCCTTCAGTAAACTACCCTTAATTTTAAGTTTTAATAGACACACAGACAGACGGCATTGCAAAGACTATTTTTTAGGGTTCGGGGGGTCATGAGACGTCGACATCCATCAACATTTCAGGTTAGTTTTTTTTACGGTCGCAATACTTAAGCTTTAATGTCCAAAAAGTTAAATATATATATATATATATATAATTGCGTATAGATTGAAAATTATTGATTTTATAAAAATATGTTTCGAATAAAATATTTTTAATATAAATATATATACATATTTGTAATGCTAAGTAATTTCATATCTCAAATAGTTTCGGATCTATTATAAAAAATGTTAATTTACGCATCAGACCGGAGCCCTTAAAGCCATTTTTCCGAAATATTGAGAGTAGCCATTTTGTTTGGAATATTTATTAATGTTCATAAATGAAATTTAATTAAAATCGTTAGAGCCGATTTTGAGAAAATCGACTTTTTCTCTTTTTGCCCTTCAGTAAACTACCCTTAATTTTAGGGGTAGATATCCAATTCCAAAAACCCCTCGGGGAAACCCTATGAAAACCTTAGATATCAAGTTTCAGCTCAATCGGTAAAATGGTTTAGGCTCTAGTTGGAGGTACAGACAGATAGACAGACAGACGGAAATTCAAAAACCACTTTTTCGGATTCAGGGAGTCATGAAACGTCAAAATTCATCAAAATCTCGATTTCGATTTTTTTAACGATCACCATACTTTCTCTACCTGTAAGATAGAGAGAAAGTAAAAATTGATAGATTTCCTTTAAATTTGATATTTATGTGTTATAATCAGGGCACGGATGTTGATAACCTGTCATTTTTTTTTTGGTACATCACAGACAATGATTATGTGTACATACATTTTGTTCTTGATCCCCCCCAACCCCCGGCTGTAGAAACATTCTCATAGGTATTTTTATTTCTTGTCATGTTGAATGTTTAGGTCATAAGTTATTTGGATCCGACACATCCTTAGAAGGAACTGTCTTCTGCACGACGTCATACATGGCGAGGTTGGGGGAAACAGGAACTCAGGAAGAAGGATTCAAATACTAAATGACTTGAAGGAAAGAAGAAGATTCTGGGAGCTGAAGGAGGAGGCAGAGGACGGGGCGTATTGGCGGTCTGATTAGTGGTGAGACATGCAACTAAGCTGGAGAGGGTTGCGTTGTGTTGGGAGGGGGTAGCTATTACTTCTGAACCACATATTTGTAAATAAATCTTATAGTTAGCAGAATGCAAGAGTTTAGTTATTAAAGGATTTTCATTTCATGTATATTTTTAGTTTCCATCTGTAAAGTGCATGTTTTATTTAGTCATAAACATTAGTTACAAGTTTTTAGTTACATTTTCAGGTAATTTTTTTTTGTAAATTTGAAGTAAGTTTTAGAATGTTTTGGTTATCCAAGTCTGGACCCTGGTTATATGATAGTACCTCGTTTAATTTTTAAATTTATTTTGATCTTAGCTTTCAAATTAGGAATGGTTTACGGATGAGCTATTTTATAGTATTTGAAATTTCTTAAGGAACTAAATTGACCCACTTAGATGGCCACGTGGTCTAACGCGCTACTCTCACAGTAGACTAGACTGCCGGTGACGGGGATATCGAGGTTCAAATCTCAGTCGGGTGTACTGAGGATGGTTTTTCCAAAATGGATTTCCACTTTCCCTCCACGTAAATGCGGTGCACTTACTAAAATTTATAACCTTCCTCATCCCTAAAACCATTAGCGTAATTATTACATAAGTATAACCCAAACGGGTAGTAAGATGTGGTGCAAAAACAACTGACTAAACGATTTAATCTAAAATTTATATATGACGTGCTAATTCTGATTAAAAGAATAATATGTTGGTTTTTCTGAGGGAGACTTGTTTAAGGGTAGGTACTAAAAACCTCTTTCAGAACATTTTCGTCACAAGCTATAATATACTACATGAAAAAATCTGTACGATTGTGTCGTCCCATTTATTTTCTAATAATCATATATATTGGAGCACCAAAACGCCATTGAAATTATTTAAAAAAATAATGTTAATTACTACTTGAAAGGGAAATTGGACCAGATAATATGCATTTGGTACCTTTATAAGAATGGTTCATGTCTATTTTCAAATAGCTCTTGAGCCCACAATTTCAAGATTCATTTCTTAACCTATTCTATATTCTTGAAAATGATTAATAATTCAGTTATCAATTAGCCTGTTAGTCATCACGCATTAGACATATTAATTACATGTAAATTGTTGTATCTTTGATGCCCTCAAAATTTACAATCATTAAAATACGCTTCTTTGATCATTTGGGTTATGCATTAAGTTATGTTAAGCATAGGTCAGACACCTTAGCTCATCTGGTAGCGTGTCTGCCTACGGAGTTAAAAGTCCCGGATTCGATTCCAGGTCTGGCTGAAGGTAGTATAGTTCTTGAAATGTGGGTTTTCTCTTTCACAGTGATGATGTTGTGTCCATTCTAAATTATTATTATTAGGAGGACCTACAGTTTAACGTGGAATCCGAACCACGGTGGAGGCCTGGCATTCCACACATTCTCAAGTTGTGATTAATACACATCTTGTCAGAGGTGAAGGAAGGGTTTGAGACAATCAGATAAATCTGTGCCGGGACCGAGGATTGAACCCCGGACCCCCAGCACAGAAGTCCGACACCTTACCCCTAGACCGCCAAGTCACCTCCGTTCTAAATATTTTAAGTTAGCTAAAAAGTCTTATGCTGATATAATCAGTCGGTTCAGAAAGTACAAGTTAAAACACCTCAAATAAAAATAAAATCTTAGTAAGTAATAGGATGAGATTTTCCTTGTCCCCCTTCTGGGTTTTTTCCCGACACCCCCTCTTTCCCCTTAAGATCCCCAGCATCCCTCTCTCGCTCAACGCGGTCCAGTCGGTTGATCTCTCGGCTTCATTTGTTGCACAAGTCCGGACGATTACCCGCTCTAATTGTCTTGAAGGTGTTACAGCAAAGCGAGAAGGGGACGAGAGAGAGAGAGATAGAAGAGGCTAATCGAAGATTCGGACGAGACCGGATTGCCAACAAGACCTCTCTTGTCTGGACCTCCAACCTTACCTTCCTCCTCCTCCTTATTCTCTCTCTGATCAAACACTCTCTCTTACCCTTCCTCTACACCCTTAACACCATACGACAATCTGATAATGGGAGACCGTGAGGTGAATCTTAAAAAAAAAAAAAACTAAATGGGAAGAAAACTTCTGGACCTTCTAAACGATTCTTTCAGTCATTTCCTTTACGTTACACAAAAGTCTCTTTTGTCTTTTTTTTTTTTTAGATGGGGTTAATTTCTTTGTTCGTGCGTGTGTGTGTTTTTTTACCCCCCTTACACTCGTGTTGGAGACAAAAGAGGATTAACTGGACCTAGAAACATTTTTTATTATTATTATTATTTATCGTCGTAGAAATTCTTGTGACTGAAGGTGCTAATTAGATTAAGAAGATGTCTGGTTCTTCCCGAGGAAAAGAAAAAAGAAAAGAGGCACGTGTTTTGTTGATAAGGGCTGAGCTCCAACTAAATCTCAGAGCTACAAAAACATCAACAAAGACCAAGAAATTCATCTTCTTTCTTCTCAGCCTTTTCCGTATTTCCGAATAAATTATCAACGAAAGGTAAAAGAACACAATGAAATCAAAGCGAGTAAAAAAAAAGTATTACAAAAAAAAATGGATAGATTGATACCGTACTTGGATAAATAAATGAGTATTCACATTTCGTTTTAATAACAGCCAAAAGAAATGTAATTTCACTACAATTTTTATTGATGCTTGTCAATTCCTAAAGTTTTTAGATTACGATCGGAGCTATACGAGATGACTGAGCCAAACACACAATGACACATGCGTTATCTTTTTTCTTTCTGTTACGTCATATCCTCACCTCCTCCGTTCTTTCTCCTTCTTCTATATCTGTCTCTGTGTTTGTATCTTTATGGTCATTTGACCATCAACCTTTTATTTCACAATTTTAACAAGCGTATAAATTATAAGCTATAAATAGTTATTCATTGGTTTCAAATTATTACAGTTTATGAGCTGTAAGGGGTCAAATTTGCTATTTTATGCTTTTCATGTAGACCCTACCATTGTTAAGGTGAAATAATTAATGCATGGGGCTAAAATTTAGTATAACTAAACATGAATATGAGGTGTATACAGTAAAATATTATTAATATATTTAAATATTTCATTTTGTACACCTCATTTTTATGTCTAGTTATACTAAGTTTCAGCCCCGTACATTATTTACTTTGCCTTAACACTGGTACGAGTACCCGCCTTGGTGGCCTAGTTGGCTAACGCGCCAGTCGTGTTGAGCTAGACCACCAAGGAAGGACGGCAAGATCGAGGTTCAAATCTCGGTCAGGGGAACTGGGGGTGGCTTTCCCTAAATGGATTTCCACCTCCCTCCACGCAAATGCGGGTGCACTTCCTCTAAATTCAACCTTCCTAATTCCTAATCCATTAGTGTAATTAGTACTCAAGCGTATAACTCGAACGGGTAGTAAGACACGGTGCTAAATAATAATAATAACACTGGTACGCATAAAGCAGTGTGGCCCCTTACAGTCCATGAACTGTAATGATTTTTAATCATCAAATAAATATTTATAACTTATAATTATACGCTTGTTAAAATTGTTCAATAAGATTTTGATGGTCGAATGACCTGAAGAGCCCGTCTCATGCCATGGACGACGCCTAGCTTAGGTAGGAAATACGGCTCGAACAAGACGTCGCGTTGTGGGGATGTTTTCTGTATTCAACTTTAGAAAAAGTTGAATCTATACCAGTGAAACAGTTAGTAATATAACGGGCCCCAGAGTGGAAAGCGTGTCTAGTGTATGGGCTAGCGTGTCCAGCGAGTGTGATAGTGTGCCCGGGAGGGGACAGCGTGTCTAGTGTATGGGCCAACGTGTCTAGTGTATGGACCAACGTGTCCAGTGTGTGAGCCAGCGTGTCCAGTGAGTGGGCTAACGTGTACGGTGTGTCGGCGTGTCTAGCGAGTGAATCAGCAAGTCCAGCGTTCGTGTAACGCGGGATAGTGCAGTGTGCTGTGCGCGGGGACCAGTGGCAACTTAAGTGAATGACACAGGTGACGTAGACATTGATTATTGTTGTGAACTATGTTAATAATGAACACTATTAGTGACTGCTTTAAATATTTGAATGGTTATTATGTGTGTTATAGTTATTAGGTAATTTGTTTATTTAATTAAATTTTATTTTATGTTTCCTTATTAGCTTATTAATTGACAAAGTTGATTACGACTCTTTTTATTTAATTTAGTAGCTTGTTTAACTGTAGCTTAATCTTTATTTATTTAGCACTGAGTCTTACTACCCATTCGGGTAATACGCTTATGCATTAACTACGCATTAACAATGCGTGTGTTGTTATAATTATAGTAATCTAAACCTTGAGTACTCCGTGTGCATTTTCAATCTGTCTAATCAGCAACGTACCCCAATATACTGAAAATAACCCTTGGTTCCCACGGTGACGTGCGAACAACCCGCGCTCTCCCGGGCTGCGTGAGCATGCGTTACAATATTTCGAAATATACAACAGAATTGACAAAATAATTACTTTAAAATAAACCCGCTTTGGTGGCCACTTGGTTTAAGAAGTCAATCTCACAATAGAATAGCCTGCCGATGAAGGGGAGACTGGGGTTCGAATCCCGATCTGATAGACTAAGAATTATTTTCCCTAAAAGTTTTCCCACTTTGACCCCATGCAAATGCGGTAACATATACCGTAAATTTAAGTTCCCTCGTCCCTAACACACTAGCGTAAGTACTACAGACGCAAGGGAATGGAAAACTTTTTTTTTAGGGTTGGGTGCCCACCATAAAATTGTAATATAATTTACCTTTAGCCAATAAAAGTTTTTATACGTATGTAGTCCGACACATTAGCTCAGTCAGTAGCGTCTCTGTCTGCTGAGCTAAGGGTCCAGGGTTTGATTCCTGGCATGGCCGAAGAGTTTATCATTGGTGAAATGTAGGATTCCCCTTTCACAGTGATTAATTAACGACTGGGGACTGGATTCTGTGTCTTTTCTATATTTAAGTTAGTTTATAAGGTGTGTGCTGATATAATTAGTCGTTTAAGAAAGTGCACCTTAAAATTATTTAGTAGAGCGATGATAATTCGAACATCAAAATCCGCATCGTCGATAATCTGGATCACCAAGAAAAGTTATTTACAAAATAGCCACAGGGGTATCAACATCGGAGATATGGCCGCCAAAAAACACACCTCAACCCTTGTTCAGAAAAAAAATTGGAGACTTTCTGCCTTAATATATTCCTTCAGAATTTGTGATATTTAGTAACAAAATAAAATGTTTAAGTTCATTGTGAAATAAAATAAAAATGCGTCTACCTTAACACTGAGTTTTCGTATAGGTACTGTATTTTCAAAATTCCATATAAATCGATAGTCCGGACTGGGTCAATCCCCGATTAGTTAGAATTATCGACGCTCTATTTCACCTCCAATAAATAACTATATGTAAATATGGAACCGCTCCTCCCACCCCCACCATTCTACGCCCTTGTACTTATGCGTATAGCCCGAACGGGTAGTAAGACGCGGGGTTGAAAAAAACACCCAACTTCTTTGAAGTGAATTTGTCCCTCTGAGAATGTCAACGAGTTGTTGGAATAGTTCTGAAGAGGACCATCTACCAGGCCTAACCCCCCCCCCCCCTCCCATTTTTCCAAACTGTATCTCGTGTATCGCGGCAAATGTCTCGAGATGTATGGACCAGGGCCAGCTGAAAGTGTGGAGATGAGATTCAGCTGCGAGATGATCAATTAAAGGGTGAAATAGGTTCCCCCCTCTTTCCCTCTATGCTCCCCTGGGGTACGAGATGTAGGATCCCCGGGTTGAGGGGAGAAAGATGAGAACTCGAATCCGCCCTTTGCACCGGAGGGCCCCACACAACATGAGGTGCGTTGAGAGGGTCAAGATTTTGGAGGACTTGGATAAAACCAACTATGTTTGGGTTATCATTCACACGGGCTTTACTTAGTTTTCAATCCATTATTATTTTTATCCCCGCGTCTTACTACCTGTTCAGGTTACACGTATATTTGATAGTTACTCTAATGGGGTAGGGATGAGAAAGGAAACAATTTAGAGGTAATCCTCTCACATCTGCGTGGAAGGAGAGTGGAAAACCATTCAGAGAAAAACATCCTCAGTAAACCCAACCTGGATTCTAAACCCAAACCCCCGTCATCAGCAGTTCAGTCCAACACGTGACGCCCTGGATCATTCGGCCATTGAAGTGAGTTAAACGCATTAAATTACACTAATACACACTTCGATTGTCGAACGAATTAAGGTGTAACTATCCCAATAGACTGGAACTACCTATTACTGGGCGATCAGGGTTCTAATCTCAGTCGGGTGTACTGAGGGTGGTTTCCTTTTAAATGGTTTCCACTCTTCCACCATAAAAATGCGGGTACACTTTCTCTTAAAATTCTTAAAACATTAGCGTGATTTGTTCATTCGCGTGCATCCCAAACGGTTTAGTAAGACGTGGTGACAAAACAAACAAACAAAAGAGAATGTAGAATTTAAAGGAAAATGTACCCAAATTTGCGTAGAGGGAGAATAGGGAGGGTGAGAAACAATTTGGAAAAAACCACCGTTAATACACACGGCCAGGATTCTAGCGACGACCTCCCAGTCACCGGTTAGATGAGCTTGACGTTTCATCCGCGCGTCCACTGGTGTTCGTACAAGCTAACTCATGTTCTGTTCATCAGGGACTGAAAATATCTAACATATGAGGGCAATTTATGAGAATATCAATAGTGCCGGTACTTGCTACGGTGGCTACGTGGTATAGAGCGTCAGGCTCGCAATAGAATAAATTTCTTGTGACAGGGAGATTGCGGTTCCCACACACAAAAAAGCACAAAGCTTCCCAACATGCGTTTTAATTACAAACCTATTATCAGGTCACGGATAGGGTGCCTGACATACTCTGGTTACCAGTATTCCGTTATATCTACCTTTTTGTATGAATTTCCCAAATACTGTTTCTTCTACTATCGTCATGTAAGTTCTGGTGTAATCTATAAAAATCAGTTCTTTTCATTTTAGTCCAAAGTGACAATTTTCTTACTGGTCCTTTTTCGGGACAGCCATTCATAATACAACCAATAGTTATGTTTTTATATTCGTGTTATCGAACAGTGTAGATAATTTAGGTCTAAGAAATTAAAGTTATATATAGAGACCATTAAAGTAGCGATCTACACAGTCGGAGCTAAAAGTTAATAAGAATGTAAAGTGATAATCACTCGTCACTGGTTATTATGACTTGTGTATTGTCTCGAGATTTTCTATCCAAACTTTTTAGAAACAAACTTGTTTGAAACAATTTTATCTAACTCATGTACATTTTAAATTGAGTTAATTTGTAAATAGTCTGAGGCAAATCAGTCAGGGACATAAGTCTTATTTTCCTGAAAATCGTAGATGAAAGATTGCCTTATCCTGGTTCCTAACTTACGACGATGATTGACAGTTTTGTAATTAAAATGCACTAACGAATTCAGTGCTTAGATCACCTCTAAATATTCTTGAATATATTGTCAGTTTTATTTTCTACTAAATAAGATCATTAAAAAGTCTGCAAGCTCACTAGTTGCACCTTCAGGCAGGATATTTTTTTAACGATCTACTTGCTAATATTGGATGCCTCTCATGAGACTAGGTACTATTTTGAGAGGAACAATTTGCCATGGACGTTTATGGCAGCCCATAAATTGCATAGCAGCAAAATATACCGATATAGCTTTTAAATATAGGCACGTATTCCTTGACCCAAGACACAGGTTGTCTAAACATTCCTTGACCCACAACACAGGCTGTCCAAACATTCCTTGACACGACACAGGCTGTCCAAACCTTCCTTGACCCACAACACAGGTTGTCCAAACATTCCTTGACATGACACAGGCTGTCCAAACATTCCTTGACCCACGACACAAGCTGTCCAAACCTTCCTTGACCCACGACACAAGCTGTCCAAACCTTCCTTGACCCACAACACAGATTGTCCAAACATTCCTTGACATGACATAGGCTGTCCAAACATTCCTTGACACGACACAGGCTGTCCAAACCTTCCTTGACCCACGACACAAGCTGTCCAAACCTTCCTTGACCCACGACTTAAGCTGTCCAAACATTCCTTGACCCACGACACAAGCTGTCCAAACATTCCTTGACATGACACAGGCTGTCCAAACCTTCCTTGACCCACGACACAGGCTGTCCAAAACTTCCTTGACCCACGACACAAGCTGTCCAAACCTTCCTTGACCCACGACACAGGCTGTCCAAACCTTCCTTGACCCACAACACAGATTGCCCAAACCTTCCTTGACCCACGACACAAGCTGTCCAAACATTCCTTGACATGACACAGGCTGTCCAAACCTTCCTTGACCCACAACACAGGTTGCCCAAACATCCCTTGACCCACGACACAGGCTGTCCAAACATTCCTTGACACGACACAGGATGTCCAAACATTCCTTCACCCACGACACAGGCTGTCCAAACATACCCGACAGGCCTCTTTGTCCTTTACAACCATGTATTTCGAGTTTTATTAATATAAATGAATGTGTGAAAATGTGACATAAACACATTTTCAACGACTTTTTAAGTATATTAGCGGAGCTATGAGACTAGGCTTGATGAAAAAGGGCTCTAGATATAGAAATCCTCAAACAAATACAGTAAGTTTTTCGATAACTAACAGCGAGCTTTCCTCTCTACCTTGAGATAAGAAGTTTCGTAATTTTCTTTTCCTTTTTTCTTACTTTCTTTAGCACTGCGTCTTACTCCCTGTTTAGGTTAGACGCATAAGTACAAATTTCTCTAATGGGCTTGGTGTGAGTAATGTTGAGTTTATAGGAAGTATACCCACATTTGCGTGGAATTAGAATGGAAAACCATTTTAAGATATCCTTGTAATCGAAAGTCTAGTTTATTGTGAAAGTGACGTCTTAGACCATGCGGTCACCAAAGCAGGTCTCTCACTTTTTTATCGACATGGCAAAGAATAGTCGCAGGTGAAGGACAAAATACGTATAAGCTTGGACAGAGAATAGAGAAATAGTTCCAGAAAACGACATAGACAATTGTATTTGAAGCCGTGTGGCCTGACAGCGATTGATACTTTCTCGTTGACCGAGGCGGCCGCCTCAAGGGGTCCATATGTTTGATTTAAACAGAGCATACAGATCTCAAAGACTGTCCATCGTGTTAAGCCCGTGATGGATTGAACAACTCGTCTATAATGGTAATGACGATGACACGACATCATGATGACGTTGTGAGAATTACAACCGCTCATTTATTACCCGGACCAGGAGAACAGCAGATGAGAGAGATAGGATTTACCTCTGGGTGCGACTGAGACGGAGGATACACACTTGTACAAATATGGGTGTGGGTTTGAGTGAGAGAGAGAGAGAGAGCGAGACGGGTGTGTGGTAGATAGTCACAACAACCTCCCGGTGGTCGTCTTGAAGTGCCAAGTTCGATGCTGGGAAGTAATAGGATAATAGTTTATTGTATATTAAATTACAATAAAAACCTACTCCGGTGGTAGAACGCTCTAAGGCGTCACTCTCGCAATCGACTGACGGGGAAATTGGGGTTTGAATCCCGTTTGGGTGTATTGAGGATGTTTTTCATTAAAAAATGTTATACTCTCCACGCAAATGCTAGTACCCTTTTTCGAAATGCAACCTTGCTCATCCCTAAATTATTAGCGTGATTAGTACATATCCGTATAAACTGAACAGGTAATAAGATTTGGTGTTAAAAAAATAATCCGGAAAACCTAGGGGAAAAAGTTAATGTCAAATGAAGTTTATTTTATTGATAACAAAGAGTGATACTGATAATAAATGCTAAATTTTTACATGTGTAGTCAATACAATGTGTTTTCCTGTAACTATAAATAACTACAGTACTGTAAAAATATATACTTTAAATGGAAAACTACAGTACACGCTACATGTTATACATCTGTCAAATGAATGTAAATTTTAATAAACTCACTCAACTGTAAGTTTAAAATTTGTTAAAATAATCTGTCTTCCACTTATTCCGAAAAAGCTTCGCTACCAATTTGTACGGATCAACGAAGTTCTATGATGTATTTCTGTTACTCAAGTACCACACACGTTGGCGTTAGGCCTATGTGTTGCTTAGCTTTCAGTGAAAGGAATCGATTGCGTGGGCTGTGTTTGTTTTTAAGGTGGGATAACAGAAGATTCGAGTCAAGGTCAGTATTTATACAATGTCTATATTAACAAAATATTTAGGCCAAAATAAATCAAACATCGCTTCAGTAGTTACGTTTAGTTTAATTTTCTACACAGGGTGATATTAACAGTGCTTGATTATCTGGCATTAGAATAGAGGAATATAACGTTTTCTCTTCGTGTGAGAAGTTTTTGTTCAAATTCCGCTATGCCCGTGAATGTTGATATCACCATCTATTAAAAAAAATTAAACTGGATGGAGCAGTGCAAACAATGTTTTTGTTATAAAAACTGTAAAAAAAACTGACCTTAACTGTCCCTTCGATCATAACCTTTTTTTTTAATTATCTATGCGTTTTAATAGCCGTTCGGATTATACGCATATATTCTAATTACGCTGGGATGGGGAAGGTTGAATTTAAAGGAAGTGTACCTGAGTTTTCGTGGAGGGGGAGCGGAAAACCGTTCAGAGAAAAACCATCCTCAGTATATCCGACCGGGATTAGATCCCCGATCTCCCCCGTCTTTGGATGTACAGTCTATTACGAAAGTGACGCCTTATTGGGTCACCTTTAGAGATGTGCAAACGTTGATGCCACACAGTGTTCCGTGATTTGAGGGGAGGGGGGCGCCCTTGCTTAGGTAACAGAGGGGGAAAACAAGTTGGGGTGGAAAATATTTGCTTGTATTATTATTATTATTATTATTATTACTAGCACCGCGTCTTACTACCCGTTCGGGCTATACGCACTTACGCTAATGTGTAATGGTAGGGTGATAGTGAGATGAAATGGAGGACCTACAGTTTAACGTGTGATCCGAACCACGGTGTAGGCCTGGCATTCCTCACATTCACAAGTTGTGATTAATACACGTCTTGTCAGAGGTGAAGGAAATTTGCTTGTAAACTCTTATAATAGGATCCCTGTATAGGCGATCTAGCAATTATTGTCAGAGTGTAAAAATAAACAAAAAACATAATCATGTGGTTTGATTTATTGAACGATAGAAGCTATTTCTTCGTTTTAACTTTGTATGTGGTGGATATGTCTCACGATAACTTTTTAACACGTCGACCGATCTAATTCAAACTTGGCACAGTTGTTATTTATACCTGTATCTGTATACGGATCTAGGTTGCCGGGGTGGGAGGGGGGGGAATCTAACAACTGATTGGGAAGAAATCAATCCTTATATGTAGGCCTATATAAACAAAGCTTCTATAGTTAATTATTACATTTAAGTTACCTTTTAGGGCATTTCCTGGTAACTGATACGTCTGAAAATTGGTATATAACTAATGTAATAACATTAAACAAAATTTAATTTTTTTAATTTTGGGAGGGGGGTAAGGGTGTGGCAGATAATTGGCGGTCCCACAAATGAATTTTGCTCAGGGCCTTACGTCTGCATAAGGGCAGACCTCGAAGAAAATCATCCCACCTTAAAAGGTTCAAATGAAACCGGTTCCATCTCGAGCCTGGCCTATAGCTCCTTCTAGCACGGAGGATGCAGATCAGTTGTAGAAACATGATTAATTCCCGGCGTGTCCCTGCGATGGTGTAAAGTTTACAGGGCAGACCATAAGTCACACGGGAACTTTTAACTTCAACGGAACCTAAACATTAGGAACTTCTCGCGTTTAAAATAAACTATATTAAGAGTCGTTCATATACATACACACATCGCCATGATAGAGCGAGGGAAAAAAAAAAGAATACATTAAATAACCGGTTCAATTTATAAAATATTTTTAATAATAATGTTACCACGCTAAAAAATAAAATAAAAGAAAAACCTTTACTGTTGAAACTTCCCGAGATGATTGCTTTATAAATGTCGCGTGGAGTGATTTGTTTTCGTGTAAGGAAATATTATGAGCGTGGAACATTAAAACTATAACGGCAATGTTAATAAATTTCGTCTTTGTAAAAATAATAATTAGAAATGTTTATTGCATGAGTTGTTTATTTCTTAGGTCTCGAAAACCACATCAATATAGTTTATCTCTATATAACCCGCCTCGGTGGCGTAGTTGTCTATCGCGCTAGGTTTGTGTTAAGCTGGTCTGTCGAGGACAGGGGGATCGAGGTTCGAATCTCGCTTGGGTGAACTGAGTGAAGGGGGTTTTCCCTAAATGGTTTTCCAATTTCTCTCCACGCAAATGCGGGTTCACTTCCTCTATATTCAACCTTCCCGATTCCTAATCCATTTGCGTAATTAGTACTTAAGCGTACAAACCGAACGGGTAGTAAGACGCGGTGCTAAGTATTTATCTCTTCTTTTTACTTTCTCTCTATCTTACAGGTAGAGAAAGTATGGTGATCGTCAAAAAAATCGAACTCGAGATTTTGATGAATCTTGACGTTTCATGACTCCCTGAAACCGAAAAAGTGGTTTTTGAATTTCCGTCTGTCTGTCTGTCTGTCTGTCTGTCTGTCTGTCTGTCTGTACCTCCAACTAGAGCCTAAACTATTTTACCGATTGAGCTGAAACTTGATATCTAGGGTTTTCATAGGGTTGCCTCGAGGGGTTTTTGGAATTGGATATCTACCCCTAAAATTAAGGGTAGTTTACTGAAGGGAAAAAAGAGAAAAATCTGATTTTCTCAAAATCGGCTCTAACGATTTTGATTAAATTTAATTTATGAACATTAATAAATATTCCAAACAAAATGGCTACTCTCAGTATTTCGGCAAAATCGCTTTAAGGGCTCCGGTCTGATGCGTAAATTAACATTTTTTTAAATAGCTCCGAAACTATTTGAGATATGAAATTACTTAGCATTACAAATATGTATATATATTTATAATACAGATATTTTATTCGAAACATATTTTTATAAAATCAATAACTTTCAATCTATACCCAATCATATATATATTTTTAGCTTTTTGGACATTAAAGCTTAAGTATTGCGATCGTAAAAAAAAGCTAACCTGAAATGTTGATGGATTTCGACGTCTCATGACCCCCCGTATTCTAAAAAATAGTCTTTGCAATGCCGTATGTCTGTGTGTCTATTAAAACTTAAAATTAAGGGTAGTTTACTGAAGGGAAAAAAGAGAAAAAGTCGATTTTCTCAAAATCGGCTTTAACGATTTTGATTAAATTTCATTTATATACATTAATAAATATTCCAAACAAAATGGCTACCCTCAATATTTCGGCAAAATGGCATTAAGGGCTCCGGTCTGATGCGTAAATTAACATTTTTTTAAATAGCTCCGAAACTATTTGAGATATGAAATTACTTAGCATTACAAATATGTATATATATTTATAATACAGATATTTTATCCGAAACATATTTTTATAAAATCAATAACTTTCAATCTATACGCAATTATATGAATTTTTTTTAACTTTTTGGACATTAAAGTTTAAGTATTGCGACCGTAAAAAAACTAACCTGAAATGTTGATGGATGTCGACGTCTCATGACCCCCCGAACCCTAAAAAATAGTCTTTGCAATGCCGTCTGTCTGTGTGTCTATAAAAACTTAAAATTAAGGGTAGTTTACTGAAGGGCGAAAAGAGAAAAATTTGGTTTTCTCAAAATCTGCTCAAACGATTTTGATTAAAATTCGTATCTAGGCGTTGATTAAGATTATAAATAAACTGGCTATTTTCATTTTTCTATGAAAATGATTTTTAGGGTACTTTACAGAAGCGTTAATTTCCATATCTCCACAACTATTGGAGAAACTAAACAACTTATCTTTGCAAAATTGTAGGACTATTAGAAATAAAAAACTTTTATTTGACATATATTTTTATAAAAGCAGCAGTTTCTGAGATATTTGCAAATATATTAATACAATTTTGTGAACTTTAGTTGTAAACATATACTACTTAAGTCTTAACGCAATAATTCTCCAATGCCATAGAGTAATTAAATATAAGTATCTAAAAAAGTATGTTATTTTTCTTTAAATCTCTTAGGAGATATGTTTGCATAGCAATGATTTATCTCCATTTTAGACTCAATAGTCAATATTTACATTTTTTATTGGTCAAAATGTATAAATGAATAATTAAATATCAATGCGATGACTTGAAGATCTGCAACACCTTATAAAATGTTAAAACTTTAACCAGAATCGAAATTTTAATACGAAGTGTTGACCCTTGTGGAAGACATTAATTTGTTTGAAATGTTCTAAGGTGGACAAAGATGCGCCTCTTTTCTCATTGATTCTATATCATTGTATATTATTTTATGCGTGTTCTTATGTGGAGTGGTGATGATACAATGTACATTATTCCGTTCAGAAATCTTACGAGTTTATAGAAAGAGAGAGAAAGTCTGTGCGGTGTGCCGTACCATTTATTTCCTAACCTCTGTGCTGAAGCTGAATAGGCCCACGGACTGAGAAAATAAATGTTACGATTCACCGCACAGAATTTCTAGCGCCTCTATCTAAATTATACTTATAATTAGTAAGATATAATATAATATCCATTGTTATAAAAGCACTATGGGGTAAAAGATAATTTAATTTCACCAAAGAATATCCAGATACTAACCAAGCGAGACGTCATCTTGATTAACTGTCTCTGTCCTCTCCTAGTCAGTAAGTATCCAGGTACTAGCCACGAAAGACGTCACCTTGATGAACTGTCTCTGTCCTCTTCTAGTCAGTAAGTATCCAGGTACTAGCCACGCAAGACGTCACCTTGATGAACTGTCTCTGTCCTCTCCTAGTCAGTAAGTATCCAGGTACTAGCCACGCAAGACGTCACCTTGATGAACTGTCTCTGTCCTCCTAGTCAGGTGGATGCTGTGATGGATCACGGGTCCCGGCTAGAGATAGATATTTCTCCGTGTGTGTGTATCATGATGAATGTACTCTTGGCGCGCGGGGCTCGTGATCAATTGATTACCTCGTTAGGGTCACGAGGTCCCCCCGCTAAGACGACACCCCCTACAGCTCCCTAATGAATCCCGCAGCCTCCAACAGAGAGCAGCACCGGACCAACAAACAAGCCTCGAGGCAAACCGTGGTTTGTACAAACATTAGACGCGGATTGACCGCGAGATAGGTGATTGCGCCGCAGCCAAGAATCCACAGGCGTCGTTGATGTGCGCGAGGGATGGAGAGGGGGCGTGACTGGGGGATTTGCCTCACATGAGACACTCTTAATACCGTAAAAGAAATAGTGAATTGTTAAATTCAGAAAATTGAAAATTAACGTTTGGACCAATACATTAATGATTTAAAGAATTTTTTAAATCGCTAATACAACTAAATCGACTATCATATTATTCGTGTTATTAATTTGGTAATATATTAATTTTAATTTTCTAATTTAAAATGATAATATGCTCCTTCTGTCACATCGAATAATTAAGAGCTAATTAATTAATTAAATTTTTAATTGTCAAAATCTAGAAATTAAAGTTCCTAACACAAGTGTGTTTAGAGATATTTGCTCTTTTAAGTTAAATAAATGATTTGGTGGTGTGGTATTATAAGCCTGTGTTTAAAAAGTGTATTTATAATCCTTAACTAAATAATATTTTTGCTATTACAAAAAAAATTGCAAATGTCAGTCATAGAAATAAAAATTAATATGGCATAAAGAAAGAAGCTTAAGGTGGCCGCCTCAGTCAGTAAGAAATTATCAATTGTTGTCAGACCACAAGGCTTAAAATACAATGGTCTGTGTCATTTTCTGGAACTACTCTATTCTTTCTAAGCTTATATTTCTTTTCGCACTTCACCCACAACTATCCTTTGTCATGTCAATAAGAAAGAGAGGAAATAAGATTACGAAACTTTTCATCTCAAGCTAAAAAGGAAAGCTCGCTTCTGGTTCTAAAATATCTTAGAATTTTGTGTCGTGAGCCTATTAAAAATTACTGTATTTCTTATAGGAAGGCTAAATCTAGAGCCCTTTTTCATAAAGCCGAGTCTCATAGTTTGCAAATATGCTTAAAAAGTCGTTAAAAATGAGCTAATGCTACATTTTCATACATTTTTTCTATTAATAAAACTCAAGCTAAAGGATTATTGAGGAAAAAGAGCCCTGTTGAAATGTTTCGACTTTATTTTGGTGTGAACTATATTTTGAAATAACGCATCGTAGAATTAAATATTGCGTTAGAGCTGAAAGTCTGAGCAGAAATTTCTCACTTACTGAGGCGACCCCCTTAAGGTATCGAATTAAAGAAATTTTAGACACAAACGAGTTATAAACAGTTCGTATTATTCATTATCGGATACGAGAAATCTCGACTTCAATTATGATTGTGTTATGCAAACAAGCTCCAGCCGGTATCACACTGTGTTGGAGCAGGCTATGATGGATGGAGCAATGTCAAGGCCTAATCTCGTGGTATATTCAACACTTTCTAGCCCTGGCTGGTCGCACACCACGTAGATCAGTCTGGAGGGCTGGTATAACACCGTGTTGGAACAGGTTGGGATGGATGAAGCAATGGCAAGGCCTAATCTCGTGGTATATTCAACACTTTCTAGCCCTGGCTGGTCGCACACCACGTAGATCAGTCTGGAGGGCTGGTATAACACCGTGTTGGAACAGGTTGGGATGGATGAAGCAATGGCAAGGCCTAATCTCGTGGTATATTCAACACTTTCTAGCCCTGGCTGGTTGCACACCATGTAGATCAGTCTGGAGGGCTGGTATAACACCGTGTTGGATTAGGTTGGGATGGATGGAGCAATGTCAAGGCCTAATCTCGTGGTATATTCAACACTTTCTAGCCCTGGCTGGTTGCACACCATGTAGATCAGTCTGGAGGGCTGGTATAACACCGTGTTGGATTAGGTTGGGATGGATGGAGCAATGTCAAGGCCTAACGGGGACGCGTAATTTGACCTGAAATTATTTGGCATAAAAATTGAAACCAGAAGTCATTCAGCTTAAAGTCGTTTGGCCTAAAATCATTTGGCCTAAAATCATTTGGCCTAAAATGAATTATGAATAGAAAAAAGTCACGTTGTTAATTTCTCCAAAAGTCATTTGGCCAAGTGACTGCTACCCAGCCTAGCATCGTGGTATATTCAACATTCTCTAGCCCTGGCTTGTCACACACCATGTAGATCAGTTTAGATGGCTAGTATCACATTGTATTTAGTAGTAATTGATGAGTTGATACATCTCAAGACTTAAGCTCATCCCATAGCTAGTATTCACCAGCCTAGTCTTAATCTATCACATTGTCATTGAAGCCCTCATTTAACTTGAGAGTCGCCTGTCACTGGTCATAGCTTTACACAGTGTAAGAATGTCCCTGATGCCTCCAAGTGTTCAATATATCATATTGTTATTGAAGCCCTCATATAGCCTAGCTTGTAATTCGCCTGTCACTGGTCGTAGATTTAGAAATTGTAAGAATGTCCCTGATGCCTCCAAGTGTTTAATATATCATATTGTTATTGAAGCCCTCATATAGCCTAGCTTGTATTTCGCCTGTCTCTGGTCGTAGATTTAGACAGTGTAAGAATGTCCCTGTTGCCTCCAAGTGTTCAATATATCATATTGTTATTGAAGCCCTCATATAGCCTAGCTTGTAATTCGCCCGTCTCTGGCCGTATATTTAGACAGTGTAAGAATGTCCCTGATGCCTCCAAGTGTTCAATATATCATATTGTTATTGAAGACCTCAGATCACTTGTCAGTCACCTGCAGATCAGTGCCTAGAGCAGCCCATCAGAGCATACAAGACAATGGTAGAAAACCCCGCGTGTGTCCACTGTACACCATCCATCTTGTGGTCATCTTGGCGGGGTGCAATGAGTCTGAACACTACGAGGTGGATGAGGAATACATCGTTGCCTCAGTAGGTTCACATAGCCACAGTGAACGAGATATACTTGAGTTACTTACTGGGTTTAAATCGTGGAGTGGTTTACTGGAACTTGGATAGTATTTTAACTAGAAGTTCTGTGAACATGTTATTATCGTTACTACAGTCTTACTGGTAGTTCTGTGAACATTAGGACTCACGTATCATCCCTCATGTTATGTTGTTAACTCCCAGTCTGACAGTGGTTGCGGTGAAACAGAAGACCATGCTCCATCCGTGTATATTAACTTTCTACCCAGTCTTCTGTAGTTCCGTGATCAGTTAGCCTCGCTCCATCCATGTTATTGTTTAACAGTCTTATGTGCTGTAAACAGTAGACCTTGCTCCCTTCATGTATTATCTTGACTGACGTTCTACTGTAGTCATGTGAGCATGTAAACCTGCTTGCATTATTGATTGTTGACAAGTCTATAGTAGTTCTGTGAACAGTAACCATCTCTCTCCTGTTTAACGTTAACAGTCTTATGTAGTTGTGAACAGTAGGCTACGCTCTGTCCATGTTAATTTCTTAACTACATACGTACGTATTTACCTGTGAAATTAGGATCATACCCATCCATGTTCTTATCGTTACAGTCTTTAGTAGTTCTGTGAACTAATAGGCCTAAATAACTTATGCAATGTTAAAAATCGTACTTACAGTTTTACCTAGAAGTTCTGTGAACAAAACCTCTCTCCCTCCATGTATTCGTTATCTACAGTTCTACTGTAGTTCCGGGTGAACAGTAACCATCTTCGCTCTGATGCTTATCGTTAATACAGTTTACTATAGTTGTGAATCAGATAAGCACCAAGCTATTCACCAGTTATATCGTTTACACAGTTCTTAAGTATTTGTGAACATTAGACCACCTCTACTGTCCATGTTATTACTCGTTACTACAAGTCCTTACTAGTAGTTCTGTGAACAGTAATCACTCCATGTTATTATCCTATAAGTCTTACTTGCTAGTTCTGTGAACATAGACTCACTCCCTCCATGTTCTTATGTTACTGACAGTCTTACTAAGTTCTGAACATTAGACCACGCTCTTCCAGTATTATCTTTACTACAGTCTTCTAGTAGTATTGTGACAGGTAGAACCCGCTGCCTCCATTTTATACTTTATATGCTTACTAAGTACTCTTGATGCAGTAGACCTCCTCAATAGTCTATCGTACTACAGTCTTACTAAGTCTGTGAACAAAACCCCGTCTCTCCCGTGTTAATATCGTTCTGACATCTTGCTGCAATAGTTCATGAACAGTGAGACCACACTTCCCTCATGTATACGTTACTACAGTAACGATTACTAGTAGTTCTTACTGAATCGTAGTAGACCTCGTACATTCAAGTATATTATTGTTACTCGTCTTAAAGTTTATTTGATGTTGATGTTGAACATTCCTCATATTTATTATTATAATCTTTATTTTGTAATACTATTTATTATATTTTTTCCTTGATTGATGTTATAGTTAAGTAAACAAATTAAATATATTAAGACTACACCATATTCATAATAACCATATAACTAACGTGTATCTGCGCGAAATCTTAATTGTTCCTTAACGCCTGGCAATACCCACTATGGACAGCACACAAGTCTGGCGGGAGAGTACACCTTCTGCGTTAAGCTAAACAACACTTTGGACAAGTTTAGTTGTCTTTTTGTGGTTCTTTCACCGAGTCTTAGTTCCATTCGAGTTTTACCCCATACATTAATGACACTAATTGAAGGAGGTAGAATTGTATATTAGATGTACCCAAATTCGCTTGGCTGGACGGTGGGAAATTATTGAGGAATAAACACTCTTTATACACCCGAAAGGGATTCGAGCCCAAATCTTCCTGTTTCCGGTAGTTCAGTCCAACACATAGCGACACTTTAGACCAAGCGACCACCGATACGGTTCGAAATGCTATATCAATCAGTGCATCAGGTCGAGAATCGAATCCCGGTAAAACTAAATCTCCTTGTGTTAGTTCCATTGTACGCTTCGATGATCAAACGATCTAAGACGTCACCCTCACGTTAGACTGGACTGTCGATGATGGAAAGACCGGGATTCAAATCCTGGTAGGGTGCACGGTTTTTTATTTCCTAAATAGTTTCCCCTCTTCTGATACGCGAATGCGGTTACATTTCTTTTAGATCCTAATTTAATAATTCCGTCTTCATAAGCGTCATTATTATTCTTACAACCCGAACGCGTAGTAAGATGAGGTGATAAAAAAACACCAAAAAAAGTTATGATGTTGTTTTTTGATCAGGAGTACCATACACTGTCCCCGTTAAACAGAAGACTGTAAAAGATGTGAAGGTGAGAACACAGCATCCCTTTAAGGTCGTTATTACACACTCAAGACCAGCAAATTGTTTTACAGCTCAATTTGTCTTTACAGGGTCAATCAACACGATCATGTATCTCATGGTAGAAGACGGGGTTCGAGTTTCTAGGGGGCATCACAGAGCACGTAACCTGTGTATTTTTTTAAAAATATTAATTATTTTACCCGCGCTTCATGCCTTACTACCCGTCCCGACTAAACGCATCTTTACACTAATGGTGTAAGAATGAGGAAGTTTAAATCCAGAGCAGAAGGTCAGTAACCTTTTTTGAGTGAAGATAAATTTTTGAACTGATTGAAAGAAATAAAATCCGAAGATACGGATCTCCGCTGGTGCTTTGAGAAGGAGTGGAGTTTTTTTTTCTAAGTAGGGCATATTCAATTCAAGAGGTTTGTTAAAAAATATAATGTCTACTTTTACTTAAAAGTTAAAGGGCCGCAGGTTGCCAACTCCTGAATCTAGAGGAAATGTAAATTTTACCAGTTCTGATTGTTCAAATCTGCTATGCTCATGACAACTATTTAAGAAAGTTTTTGTTTGTTTAAAAACTGTAAAAACACTGATTTTAACTTTAATGTTCCTTTCCATATCACCTTAAATATCCACGTCTCGTGACCAATAAACAGGGATATTAAGATACAATACTCGCTGATAACCAGAAATCGCATCGAACTGCGTGTTTTTTTGTTTGTTTTTTCCTAACTTTACAACAGAAAAAACAGGATCCGTGAAATGGTTTTATTAATTTATAAAATAATTATTTTGACATTTTTTTGTATTTTTCTAAACATGATAAATGGTTTCACTGGTTTTTGTTCTGTTGTTACTTTTTAATAACACAAGAAATCCACACTATGAAAATGTGCATATTTTCCCCTTAAAATCTAATTCCTTAAAGCTACCTTAGCACACATATATGGATAAACTGGACGGGTAGTAAGGTACGGTAAAAAAAATATCGATGGCTAAAATCAGGAATCTGACCTTGAAGATTTAAATATTACCAAAAAAATGAACAATGAAATTAACTAAGCATTCCGTAAAATGACTTCAAATTTAGAAATAAAAATGAGCTAAAAATATTAATGAAAATTTGTGATCAATGTACACGATTAAATCAAACACGCCCTTTACAAATAAAGACTAGAACATATTTTTGTTATTCCTTTAACAACTAAACTCTTGAATTCTGATAAATATAATATTGATTTACAAATATATGATTCAGAAGTAATAGCAACTCCATCCAAACGCAACCCTCTTCAGCACAGTTGCAATCTCACCAGGAATGGGTATTTTACAACCAAACAAGCAAAGAGGATACAAAGTTCATGGTCTACATTATCCCCTCATTCAGACAAATCGTGTTGAAATAATTATGTTTGAGTATTTATGCATTTATAAAATATCAATAGTATTTAAAATTATACTTGTTCAAAATAAATGCCTAAAAAGACTCAAAAATTACTTAACGCGAGAAAATATGACCTAAATATCCAAAAGAGAAAACTATACTCCATAAAATAATAAGTTTACACAACCAGGAGATCATAAACAGAATGTATAACTTTAAAAAAAAAAGAGCTTTCCAAGGTTTGAAGGAGGTTCTATTATTTTCAGCGGTTGTCTTCCTTATATTAAGGTGAGAGTGTAGGGTAGGTGAGTTAAAGGAAGTGTCTTTGCAGTTTTTATAGAAACACTTTTTCTTAGCCTGAATAAATCAAATAATTATCCAGTAGAAATATAGAGTTTTATTTTCTTGACATGGTGATATCAACAAATGTTGAATATCTGTCACAAGCATAATGGCATTAGGTGAGAAACTTTTTAAATGAAGCCAAAAAGTTATCATTTTACTCCAGGACACTCTTTACAGATATTCAACAACTGTTGAGGTCACCATGTGAAGAAAATTATACTCTATATTTCTAATGGAGAACTATTGGCTTTGTTTTGACAAAAAAAAGTTTTAATATACGAACTGCAAAAATACTGCCCTTAACTTGTGTTCCCTAAGCTCCCACCTAAAGTTATGGACCATGTCAAATATTTCTCACCCCTATAAATAGGGGCTTAGTTGCACCAACTAATTACCTCGTGGTCTTGAAACGAAACTGTTTTTTTTCTTCTGACTCTTCCTCTGTCTTTATTTCCCCAAAGAGAAAAGAGAGACCACAACAAAAAGCTGTTTGTGTGTCACATCTTACTGGACTGGACTGTACATTCCTATGTAAATTTATGATCGGATCATCGCAGGGTAATGTGCATTAATGCTAGACCCTCAAAAACATCGATGGCGTTACTTATTATTAGCCGCGTTTGATTCACTAGGGGCCTTCAAGATAATGGAGTTGTACTCAGTTGGGACATCACGGGGCAAATCATCAGTTGGTTTTATTCATTGTTCTTTATACTTTATATCGACCCCTCGTAGAGAGGAAGTACTGTGATTGTTAAATAATCTAACATGAGATTTTTTATAAATGTTGATGTTTCATAACCCTCTTAAACCGAAACAATGGTTTTTGCGATGTCGTTTTATCTGTCCATTTGTCTGTTTCTCTGCCTGGAGCCTAAACCATTTTACCAGTAGTGCTGAAATTTGTATCTGGAATTTTCAAAATATTCTCCCACGGTGTTTTTAGAATTAGATATTTAGCCCTAAAATTAAGGGTAGTTTACTGATGGGAAAAAGATAAAGAGTTGATTCTAACCAATTCCACTATAAACATTTTGATTAAATTTTGTATCCTGACATTGTTTAACATTACAAATAAAATTGCAACTCTCATTTTCCCACGAAAATGAATTAAAGGCTACTTTACATAAGCAGAAATTTCCAATTTTGATCGTTTCTTCGCAAACATTTAAGATACGAGATAACTTATCATTGTAAAGTTGTAGTACTATTAAAAGTAAAAAGCTTATATTTTAAAATATTTTTATAAAATCAATAGTTCCTGAGCTATAAGTAGATATAGGTCTATATATTTTTATGGAGCACTTTGAAATATGAAATTGACTATTTTGCTTTTTGGTGGACATAGATGTTCCTCTTCTCTCAAAGTTTCTGTAACAAGTGTATTTTATTTCCTTTATGCTCTTTAGTGAAGTGTTTCTGCAACAATGTATATTAGTTCGCTTCACAAATCTTACTAGTTTTTATTTAGCAAATGTATCTATTTTAAGATAAAAGAGAAATAAAGTCTGTGGGTTGCACTGTACCATTTTTTTATATAGTAAATATTGCCTACAAAGTAGCACAATGTTTGCATTCCCTTGTTGATGAAATATACATTTTAGCCAATGATTTATTTCCATTTTGAGCTACAGATGGCGATCAAAACCTTTGACATTCATATCATAATAATATTTATATAAAAAGTTGAAGTTAAAGGGAGCGAAATTCAAAGTCAGTATTTTTTGCCATTTTTATGGAGAAAAAACTTTTTAGCTAGAAGAAATAAAAATATTGCTTCAATAGTTACGTTTAGTTTAGTTTCCTTCACGGGTAATATCAACAGTTCTTGAATATCTGTCACAAGCAACATGGAATTTTGATTAGAAACCTTTTAAATGAAGATAAAATGTCCTGGTCACATTTCGCGACGCTCACGACAGATTTTCAAATACTGTTGAGATTACCATGTGTAGACAATTAAATCAAACGTATCTGCTTTTATTTTCGTCAGCATATTCAATGGGGGTTTGTCGGCCAGACATTCCTGGTCTTTCACTAGCCGTCGCGGATATGTAGCCATCTTCTGAGGTCGGGGTACCATGAAGATGCTGTTACTTCACCCTGATGTGATGATGATGATGATGATGTCATAACAGTAGAAGTCTTAAACCTAAATTAAGCCTAATTAACCTGACCATAGCCGCCATAGGAACAGTTATTTCCCTTAGGGATTAATACCTACGGACCTCTACATCGTGTACCACCCCCTTGTCCTCTCATAGACAAAGGCTGGTGCACAAATTTAAATAGAATGCAAAATAATAAAAAATACAACAAATGATATTTGCAGTGGAGCCGATAGAACAATATGTGACGAATAGGCCTGTCTCTCTGACCTATACATCATTTTGTGTTATCATGAACTCTCTCATCAATATCACTAGCTGAATAGACATATAAATATATATATATATATCAGGGGAAGAGGGCGAGAATATCTAAGAGTTATGACTTATTAACTAATATTAAGAAAAATATTTGAGAGAAAAATAATATATATTTATTATGAAACATCACAATATTAGTGAATATATATATATATTGGTATTTTGAATAACAATCATAAAAAAGGTAAATATATACATAAATCGGGTTAAGCCCACAATAGTAACGTAGTTATCAAAAATGGGTTAAGCCCGCAAAGATGAAATAGTCTTCATGACACGTGGTCCAAAAAAGTACTATATGAGTACCAAAAGTTTGCAACACGACCCCTAATGGGTCTCTATGGCAATCCGCCATACAGCTAAGTTTAACTCTGCCATCTTTGGGCAATAGTTCAACAAACAACAAACTAGAATCTTTTGTATTAAATAATTGGAATATCTCTCATTTGCTAGGGTATCATTACTATCAAAGGTACCTATTGTGCAAAAGGCATAGTTTACAAAACAGAACATAAAACAAGTACGTACAAAATATACGGCCGGAAGGGCAAAATGAGACGCCTCGGCTCTCATAGGCAACACGCCGTGCGTGGCCTTGCAAGGTCATGTAAAGTTACTTTTGTTTACAATAATAAATTTCCTTCTGAGCCAGATGGGCCTTTAAACATGATTCCTGTAGTTTATCATTACAAACATTTAAACTAATCATGGCAAAGACTTGCGTCCTGAGGGGACTTTATTTCTCTTAAAAAAAAAATACCTAAATTTAGTCCATGATTACATTTTGATTTTTTTGTACATATTTTTGAGAATAATTGACGTGTGTCCAAAAGGGAATTTTGAATTTACAAAGTCCAAAAAAAGAATTTATACCTCAATATCATCCTAGATGTCTTTCGACACCGCCGAACCAAGAAGTGAAGTTTAAACTAAACGATACCGGTATATAAATGATTTAATACTGAGAGGGGGGGAACAAAGGAGTAAACAGAACACAGTAGAACAATAGACACGGACCAGAGGGAAGGGGTGAAACATCATGGAGAGGAACAACCTATAACCTTGGAGAAGAGACTCGAACCTTCCTTCTTTGCTGTTTACGTGGCCTCCTCTACGTCATACTTTCCCATGATGCATAGGGTGATTGCGTGTCTAACACGACACGCCTTTATTTCTGTTAGTTTTCACTCAACACTCCGACGAGGATGTAGTGCTCGCGTGGGGGGGGGGGGGGGAAGTTCGATCGGCCGGTCAGGCGGTCTACGGTGAATGGGGCATCAGGTGAGTAGATTACTGTCTATTTCTTTAGGTGTCTTGAATAATGTTCATTTGCACAGCTTTACGTTCGGTTGTTGTAACGTTTATCGGCATAAAACGTTACAAATCTCGCCCCCTTGACAGATGGGCGACGGGCTGTTCAGCGACTCTCGGACGACTCTGAGTCTGTAGCTGAGTGACTCAATCCTTTAGGCAAGCACTGATGCGTCTCATCCCCCACGGCAACATCCCACGTGACTTCGGGCATCTGGCAGTGGCACGAGAACTCCAACAACTGAGCATTCCTCAGAAGACCTAACTCAGTCTCATCTCCACAACTCTCCAACGTAGAGGGATGGATGGGAGGTGGCTAAACTGGGAGCAGGGGGGCCCTCTCAGGATTAACTATAACAGAAAGTAAATAAGCAGTACCACATTCTCTATGACACATATAGAGATTTCTAGTCTTTCACTGGATCAGTTCACTTTTCTAGTCAGTCCGTCTTTCCAGAGGCAAGTTCTAGAACTTTAACACACAGTTTTATTTTTCACAACTTTTCTCATCAAGGTTCTCTAAGCACTGGCAAACACTGCATAACCAGAGTTCTTTTGTTTCAGACACAATATTTTCTTATAGAAAGTTCACTCAATATCTTTTCATGAAGAAAGTTTATTCAATATGTGTCAAAATATAGCTCAATTTTAAATCTTACTAATTTAATAAAGAATTAACTCTAAAAGCTCATGACAAAATTTTCCAAACATACTTAGAATTAAATTCTATCAAATTTACAAAAAACTCTCCTACAGCTTACGACACAACAATGAACACATACTTCGGATTAAATTCTTCTAACTTCATTTTCCTACAGCTCACAAAACAACAAATGGACGACATGCTTCGAAGCATCTCTTTTGGGTGGACGTAACGAGCTCTACACGAAAATTTTAACAAATACAGACTTAACCTAAATTAACCTAAACTTAACCTAAACTTAACCTAAACTAGACAGTGGCTACCTAGTCACCACGGTGGCTACCCAGCCACTACCTAGTGACTTCCTGATGCAACGCATCTACGACGGGATGATTTTCAAGTGGCTCACATGAGCTCTTCTGGAAATATTCTCGTCCTCCAGGTTTTTTAAACGGACGCTGACGGGAGTCAGAAACTGATCAATCAGCCATGGGCCACTCCATTTTTCACACAACTTGGCTGAGATCTTCTCGATAGCGGAGCTGAGGGGGAACTCCTTACACAGTACCACATCACCAACTTTAAAGGGGACGGGAATCCTACCCTTATTATAGTTAGCCGCTACCCTCCGTTGAGCCTTTCTTAAATTTCCCAGCGCAATGCTACATCTATCTGCATGGGGAACTACGTCATTCTCCTCTAGCAAGGGGTGGATGTCCCATACCGATAACAGGGGGTGATTTAACTCTCTTCCTAAAAAAACAGAAGCTGGGGAGGAACCTATAGAGTCGTGATACGCAGTGTTGAATGCTAAATTTAGAAACTCTAATTCCTGATCCCACTTACTCTGAACTTGATGGTGGAACACCGTGAGAGCTATGACTAAATTCCTGTTGAACCTTTCTACCTGATTAGGGCCTGGATGGTACGGGCTAGTTGTAATGTGCTTGATGCCCCACCCAAAACACATATCCCTAAAAAGCGCTGACCTAAAACAAGGACCATTATCGCTCACAATGGCGCGAGGGGCTCCATGAAATGTCCAAATCCTTCTGCACAACGCATTAACAGTAGTAGAAGCCTTCATGTCCCGAAGGGGGATCAAAAAAACAAATTTTGAAAACGCATCGATGAGAACTAAAATGCAGGTGTTTCCCAGAGTAGAGCGGGTGATAGGACCTATATAGTCGACAAAAACCTTCTCCCAAGGACGATGGGCGACATCGGCCGAATGTAGCCCAATGCGGGAGTTTTGCGCCGGTTTAGCTTTCTGGCAATCGATGCAACGGCTAACCCAGGATTTGACGTCGTTATACAAGCCGGGCCAAAAAAACTCATGAGAAATCTTGCGGACCGTTTTCAGGACACCTAGGTGACCTCCAAAGGCAGAATTATGAAAATACTTCAACAGCATCGATCTCACAGCTAGGGGAACAACAATCTTTCTTCCTTTACCACGCTGATTGTAAGAAACTAAAAGACCTCTAAATAACCCAAATGATCCCACTTTCTCTCCTTTCTCAAGCTGCTCGATGATTTCCCTACACCACTGGTCGTTGCGTTGATGATCACTAATAGAAATGAATGACTCAGGGATGGTTTTTATGACACAGGCGGGGGCGCTGATCTCGTCAGCAGTTACAAGGGGCTGGTCTTCAGTCATGCGCGACAAGGCGTCGGCAGTAACATTGTTCTTTCCAGAAATGTGGTGAGTTGTGAACTTGAAGCGGGATAACCTCCAAACCCATCTCCCGATCTTGCCGAGTTGCTTGGGGTGTTGCCACATCCAAGCAAGAGCCATATTATCAGTGTACAACTCGAACTCCCTTTGCTCAAGGTAGTCGGCAAACCGCTCGACACCGTATATACATGCGATACATTCCTTCTCGTACGAGCTATATTTCTGCTCAGAAACAGTGAGCGTACGGCTGGCAAACGCCACTGGTCTAACACCTTCAGAAGATCTTTGGGATAACACTGCGCCCAAAGCTATTGATGATGCGTCCACATGAAGCAAGAAGGGGCTCGAAAAATCTGGCATCCTAAGGACCTCTGGGGAGATAATCTTTTGCTTGAGAGTGTCAAAAGCCTGAGATTGAGCTTCTCCCCAAACAAATGTAGCTCCCTTTTTTTTGAGTGAATTAAGGGGGGCGGCGATATCAGAGAACATGGGGATGAAACGGGAGTAGTAGGCGCACATGCCGACAAATCTCATAACTCCTTTGAGATTCCGGGGAGGGGGGTATTCTATGATTGGCTTAATCCTCTCGGGGTCAATCAGCAAGTTACCACACGAGATTACATAACCTAAATACTTAATTGAGGGTTTAGCCCACACGACCTTATCCGGGTTTACGGTCAGCCCAACCTTACGTAAACGACACAATACACTGTCAAGATGGGCAACATGATCTTCAATATTATCACTATACACACAGATGTCGTCAAGATAATTAAAAACATATTTGTACTTAAGGTCAGACAGGACGTGGTCAAGGACGCGACTCAGCGCTTGACCTCCAATGCTACAGCCAAGGGGTACTCTGTTGAATTCGTATTGTTGCCAAGGGGTCACGAAAGCAGTATATTTTTTTGAAGACTCGGTTAGGGAACATTGCAAAAAACTGGCGTTGAGGTCGATGACACTAAATACCTTAGCCCTGCCTAGATGCTGAAACGCAGATTCAATGCTCGGCATTGGATATGGATCAAATTGGATTTTCTTGTTGATTTTGCGATAATCCACAATTAGTCTATGCCCTTCCCCTTTTTTAGGAATAATGAAGGCCGGACTGGCGTACGGGGAATTGGAGGGGCGAATCACGCCTTTAACCTCAAGATCATGAATGAGTTGTCGGAAGATCTCCATTTTCGGGGGAGCGCACGAATAAGGGCCAGACCTTACAGGAATATTGTCATTGACAATAATATCATACGGCATGATATCACACTTCCCTAGCCTCGGGGTAATAACGTCCGGAAACTTTGAAATAACACCTTGAATGACATCATCATAATTATCTAAATAAACAAACGATGGACTGGAAGTTATAACACACAAGGGAATTTTAACCCTAGGGGAGAATTCAAAATAAAGCTCTCTTCTAGATAGGTTCAAAACAGCACCAGTCTGCCATAAAAAATCATTTCCTAAAATGACTTCGTAAGGAATCGAGGGCACACAATACATTTTTCTCACCCACGAGAAACCATCTAATTTTATAGGTAACAAAACCATACTGTTGACAGTCAACAAGCTACTATTTCCTAATACAAATATTTTTTCATCCACTACTTCTAAACTATAATCAACCAGTCTCTCAATCTTCTTAAGTAACTCTACACTAATAAAGGACGCACAAGAACCAGAATCTAATAATGCGTACCCATCATGAGTACCTATTGATATTCTAACCACAGGGGGAGGGGGTGAACACTTCCTTCTACTTTGACGCGCAGTGGGCCCTCCACTAATACTACGCGTTATAAGTTTCCCAGGGGGCACTGGCGCTGGTAATGCCCCAGTTGATGACACCGAAAACACCTAACTTTAGATTTATCCGGGAGGAGAGAGGGTTTGCTCCTATAGCCCACGTTATTTCCATCTTTTAACTGAGAAGGGGGCCTATACTTTTCGGATATCCTAGCTGGAGGGGGGGGTAAGCTTCCCGCGATCGCCGGTTTACTATAACTACTTGCCGGATGGGCCTCTAAATACTCGCTCTCCGCTTGTAATGATCCTTCTATACTTGAGGCCAGACTATACAGCTCAGAGATAGTACAAGGTTTGAAAGAGAAGACAAAATGTCTACGAGTGAGAGGGGAGACATTTTCCAAAATTAACTCTACAACTTCTCTTTCCGAGAACTTCAGGTTTAAAATCCCCGCTGCTTCGGAGATTGAAAGAATAAATAGTCTAAGCGACTCGTGAGGGTATTGAAAACGGTGAACAAAAATATTACTGAGTCTCTGTCTCTCTCTCCTGTTCACTAAGGACTCTAAGGCTCTATCTTTAACAATGTCCCAAGAGAGACCTAATTGGATACCCTGGGTGATAATATGGGTCAAAAACCCAGACGTTTTCTCAATGCACAAGGTTAAAAACTCCTAGTCCCCTACTAACTTAAGCTTGTTTACCCTGTCAATTGCTAAAAGAAATTGAAACAGCTCTATACTTGATTGACCGTCACAGGTAGCAATATCCTTTAAACAATCTCGGGCCATATTTACTTTAACCTTAATGGAGGGGTTAGTATGCGACAAGTTCTCAATACTATGGGGAGTTGGCTCTCCTACTTCCAGCCTGTTTTCTACGGCTATGTCTTCCTTTCCCTGATCTGATGAAATTTGGCTCGCACTAAGGCCAGGTTCACAAGAAAGAGGATTGCTAGACTTACTTATATTCTGCGAGAGTAGAGCACGCAACTGGCTAACTGTGGCTGTGGGGGAGTGCGGGATATTTCTCCGGTCCAGCTCCGCTACGAGTTCATCTGCTTTGAGCACGTACACTTCAGATTTTGAAGAAATCCGGCTAGTTCCAGTGGCGGAGTCCATGGCCGAGGATGAGTTCATGAAAAACAAATTTTACAACAATAATTATATGTTCTTTCAAGCTGGCTCTGCAATAGCAGAGTGGCGCAGGAATTGTACCACCCCCTTGTCCTCTCATAGACAAAGGCTGGTGCACAAATTTAAATAGAATGCAAAATAATAAAAAATACAACAAATGATATTTGCAGTGGAGCCGATAGAACAATATGTGACGAATAGGCCTGTCTCTCTGACCTATACATCATTTTGTGTTATCATGAACTCTCTCATCAATATCACTAGCTGAATAGACATATAAATATATATATATATATATCAGGGGAAGAGGGCGAGAATATCTAAGAGTTATGACTTATTAACTAATATTAAGAAAAATATTTGAGAGAAAAATAATATATATTTATTATGAAACATCACAATATTAGTGAATATATATATATATTGGTATTTTGAATAACAATCATAAAAAAGGTAAATATATACATAAATCGGGTTAAGCCCACAATAGTAACGTAGTTATCAAAAATGGGTTAAGCCCGCAAAGATGAAATAGTCTTCATGACACGTGGTCCAAAAAAGTACTATATGAGTACCAAAAGTTTGCAACACGACCCCTAATGGGTCTCTATGGCAATCCGCCATACAGCTAAGTTTAACTCTGCCATCTTTGGGCAATAGTTCAACAAACAACAAACTAGAATCTTTTGTATTAAATAATTGGAATATCTCTCATTTGCTAGGGTATCATTACTATCAAAGGTACCTATTGTGCAAAAGGCATAGTTTACAAAACAGAACATAAAACAAGTACGTACAAAATATACGGCCGGAAGGGCAAAATGAGACGCCTCGGCTCTCATAGGCAACACGCCGTGCGTGGCCTTGCAAGGTCATGTAAAGTTACTTTTGTTTACAATAATAAATTTCCTTCTGAGCCAGATGGGCCTTTAAACATGATTCCTGTAGTTTATCATTACAAACATTTAAACTAATCATGGCAAAGACTTGCGTCCTGAGGGGACTTTATTTCTCTTAAAAAAAAAATACCTAAATTTAGTCCATGATTACATTTTGATTTTTTTGTACATATTTTTGAGAATAATTGACGTGTGTCCAAAAGGGAATTTTGAATTTACAAAGTCCAAAAAAAGAATTTATACCTCAATATCATCCTAGATGTCTTTCGACACCGCCGAACCAAGAAGTGAAGTTTAAACTAAACGATACCGGTATATAAATGATTTAATACTGAGAGGGGGGGAACAAAGGAGTAAACAGAACACAGTAGAACAATAGACACGGACCAGAGGGAAGGGGTGAAACATCATGGAGAGGAACAACCTATAACCTTGGAGAAGAGACTCGAACCTTCCTTCTTTGCTGTTTACGTGGCCTCCTCTACGTCATACTTTCCCATGATGCATAGGGTGATTGCGTGTCTAACACGACACGCCTTTATTTCTGTTAGTTTTCACTCAACACTCCGACGAGGATGTAGTGCTCGCGTGGGGGGGGGGGGGGAAGTTCGATCGGCCGGTCAGGCGGTCTACGGTGAATGGGGCATCAGGTGAGTAGATTACTGTCTATTTCTTTAGGTGTCTTGAATAATGTTCATTTGCACAGCTTTACGTTCGGTTGTTGTAACGTTTATCGGCATAAAACGTTACAATCGGTAGCCAGGAATGCTGACCTCTTGACCAAGATGCTGACCTCTTGACCAAGATGCTGACCTCTTGACCAAGATGCTGACCACGTATCTGCTAGAGCGATATTTTATTCGTATTACTCAAAAAAAGTTTTTTGACATAAATTTAAAAAAAATACTCATCTTAACTCGCATTCCCTTCACTTCAAATTAAGAACCTTAAATCGAACCGTTACGCCCTCCTTCCCCTCAATCCAAGGAATAAAGTGCCCGGGGGAAGAGCGTAACCGTCTTTTCGCCTCCTTGTGAGCCCCGCTTCCATCCTAGTGGACACTTCCCCCCCTCTCTCCCTTCCACACTTCTCCCCACGCTCTTAATATGCAGAACTGATTATGAAAGAATGTCTGTCAGAGAGCATCGCCTTAAATTAAACACATACCAGAGCCCCTGTCCGGGGCCCCCAGGGGGGCATTTCCCCCCGCCCCTCCTCTTCCTGCGTGGCGTGGCGTGGTGAAGCCTGATATTCGTACAACCCTCTCTCACTCTTTCCTCCTTTTTTTCTAGACTGACATCCGAGGTATGCGGCCCCCGCGGTCAGCACTTCGAGCTCCGGGGGGAGACATACAGGGAATGTGGATCTGATCCTTACCAACATGACACAAATTAATTATTGTCATAAAAAGAGAGGAAACATTGTTTGTGGGCTCTAGTGCAATTACCGGTCATTAAATTTCGCCTTCTGTCTATTGTTAGTGGACAGGATGGGGAGAGTGAATAGTGCCATCTCAAGTTGACAGGATGAGGAGAGTGAATAGTTCCATCTCAAGTGGACAGGATGAGGAGAGTGAATATTGCCAGTACTAGTTAACAGAGACCAGGTTAGCGCAGCAGGGCGAGGATGTTGATAACTAGATTTCCAAGGATGAGTTCTAACACTGAAGTAAGGATGGAAACCCCAACTTGGTATAAAGACCCCGACATGTGAAATAAGGGTCAGTAGTGTTGACCGCTCCGCTAGCCCCAACGCTTATAAAATTAGGTTAACTATAGCCTAACAGATGATATGAGATAGTTCACCGACTTATAACCTATCACTAATAGTGAGAGAGATATATTTATTAATACGAACCTAAACATTTTCATGACATCAATTTGCGAGTAAAGCTGATAAATCAAACTTTTTTTTTCACCACGTCTTAATACCTGTCCCCGTTACACGCATAGGACAACCTTAATTACGCTAAAGGAGTAGGAATGAGGAAGGTAGACTTTTAGAGGGAATGTAACTTAGCGTCACTGGTGGGTGAAAACCATTTAGAAAATTTAAAATACATCTTCAGTTCACCCGACCAGAATTCGAACTCTGATCTCACCATTAGCGGCATTCCAGTCTACTAAAGAGACTTAAAAACCTCACTAAGAACAGAAGTAACTTTCTAATATTTTGGTTTGAATATTTTCTTATTCAAAAAAAACAGTGTTGGTTTCTTCTAGTGTTTTGTCGTTTCACTAATAATGTTATTATCAATAAAACATAACTATACATTTACGTAGTAGGTTACATTTATACCAGTTTTTAATCCATATTGTTTTTAAGAATAATCTTAAATAATTTCTGGATCGTGTATTCAGGACATAATATGCAACTCTTTCTTATAACTTAAGGGTTTTGTTTATTTTTAATATGTTATGTAAAGTCTACAGAAATAGCCCATAGCTATCCCTATCTCACGCAGGTGTAAAAAAAATAAAAATGTTACGAGCTTACTTTCTATCGACACCTCTGAAAGAAAGTATTGTGATCGTCCAAAAAAAATCGAACTTGAGATTTTTATAAATGTCAACGTTTCATGACCTCCTGAAACAAAAAAGCCTGTCTGTCTGTCCGTCTGTCTGTACCTCTGGCTAGAGCCCAAACTATTTTACCGATTGGCCTAAAACTTCTTGGTATATGGGGTTTTCATACAGCTCCCTGGAGGAGTTTTTGGAATTAGATATCTAACCCTAAAATTAAGGGTTAGTGAAGGGCAAAAAGAGAAAAAATCGATTTCTTTAAAATTCGTTGTAACGATTTTGATTAAATTTTATATCTAGACACTGTTTATCATAATAAACAAAATGGAAACTCTCATTTTCTCATGAAAATGACTTTGAGGGTACTTTACATTAGGGAAATTTGCCAATTTTCATCATTTCTCCGCAATTATTTGAAAAAAAAAATCACTGTAAAGTTGTAGTACCTACTATTAAATATAAACATACTTTATTTGAAATATATTTTTATAAAACTAATTATTTCTCAGCTATAATCAAATATATATTCGTTTTAATTTAGGTCTTTAAAAATAAATTTCATTCTTATGCTCTTTGGTGGACAAAGATGTTTCTCTTTTCTTACTTTTTCTGTAACAGTGTTCCTAGTTCTTAATGCCATAGAGTAAGTAAGTAACAGTGTATATTATTTCATTTATGATCTTTGATGATATGTTTCCACAACAATGTATAGACCTATCATCTCATTTCACAAATAGTACCAGTTTTTAGTGACTATCTATTTTAATACAAAAGCGGGAGAAAGTCTGTGCGGTCCACCGTACGATTTATTTTAAATAGGTTTAATACATTTTTATTGTATTTTTCTCAGGGTAGTGGTGGTAGGATAAGGTTAGAGTAGAAGATTTGGGGTGAAGTGGCACGCTCATGTTAATCAGCGTGAATAGTGGCACGCCGGAGAAAACGGTTGGCCACCCTTGCGTTGGACCAATCGTGAACAAACCTTTATGGATCACCAAGTTACCCCTATACTCAATACAAAACATTATTCAGAACAGCATTTTTCACGACCCACTAAGGAGGAAAATAACACAATAATATTCAAAACAAAAACATTTACTGGCTTATTTGCTCTAAATCAAATGTCAACTTTTTACTTTAGTTATTTATAAAAATATTGATTAACTTTACCAGCTTTTAAAAGCATGATAGCTGTTCTTTAGATGCTGCATTTTGTAATTATTTAAGGGGGCCACCTCGGTAAGCGAGAAAATGCTGTGCATACTTTCAGCTCTAACGCAACACCTATTTAATTCTACGAAGCGTTATTTCAAAATATGGTTCACGCCAACATAGAGACGAAAGATAACAACAGGGTTCCTTTTCTTAAAAACCCTATATTTTTAATTTTATTAATATAAATTAATGTGTGAAAATATAACATTATCTCATTTTCAATCAATTTTTAAGCATATTTGCGGAGCTATGAGATAAGGCTTGATAAAAAAGGGATCTAGATTTAGCCTTCCTCTAGCACAGTGGTTTGCCAACCTTTTTCAGCTGACGTCCATCTTGGTAGATAATAAAATTCCCCTCAACTCAACCTCCCATATTTTTTGTGGATATTTATAAAAAATGTTTAAATGCTTTTTTGTCAAATATTTATTTTATAAAAAACATATGGGTAACCCTTCATATCTTACTGACCATACCAATCACTCTTTCTAGAGGAGAGACAAGTTTTATTAAGTTAAAACTTATTAAACCTTATTCGCGATCTTCAATGGTCTAGAATAGTCTTTCATCTTTGGAAATGTTAGCCGTTGGAAACGAAATCGCAGATAAAATTGATTTCGAGGCGATTACTTCTTTAGCATCGAAGAAGTCGTTGAAAAAGGGAAATTTAATAACCAATGAATTACGGACCAAGGTATTAAATTACACATTATTAACATGAGTAATACACTTTATTTTATGCATACAAAACTGAGATATGTATAATTTGTTTTGTTAACGCATACATATCTTGATTATATTAATATATTATTATATTTTTGTTTTATGTGTTTGATATATCAACATACAATGGATAAATACATTGTTTTAAATAATAATTGAGTCATTAAACCTTTTAAACTTCAGCTAACGTAGTTTTGGGATTGACAACTAAGATAATGTTGAAATATTGTGTGCCTCATCATTGTTGTCAAATGTTGGGGTGTGAAATATTACAATACAGAAAAATGTAGTCAAAACTCATACAACAGTCATGAAAAACAGTGAGTTCAACAAATAATTTACAAATATTGTTAATGTTAATAAACATGAAACATAAAACTTATTTTCCTTGTCTAAAAAATTGTTTAAAAAATGTAAATTTCAAGAAGGCAATGGATTTAATTATATAAATCGTTTTATCCTTTAATCGTTATTTAATTCAAATATAATATTTTCAATGTAAATTAGGTCCACAACAGAGTATGAATAGTAATAATATGGCTTACATAAAAATCCATTAAGCAATAATCAAGAAAAACAATGGACATGAACATAAACTCATTCTTTTGTAATTATATCCTTTCAAGGTCATAAGATATTGTAAAAGAGCGGGTGCCAAATTCAAAGTTCGCCCGGGTACAAAATTATGCATGTGGTGGACCGGTGTGACATGTTAGTCAGGTGCAGAGGACATGTCTTGGATCATGACTAAACTATTCCTGTGGTGTGACATGTTAGTCAGGTGTAGGGGACATTTCTTGGATCATGACTAAACTATTACTGTGGTGTGACATGTTAGTCAGGTGTAGGGGACATTTCTTGGATCATGACTAAACTATTACAGTGGTGTGACATGTTAGTCAGTTGTAAGGAACGTTTCTTGGATCAGAACCAAGCTATTCCTGTGGTGTGACATGTTAGTCAGGTGTAGGGGACATTTCTTGGATCATGACTAAACTATTACTGTGGTGTGACATGTTAGTCAGGTGTAGGGGACATTTCTTGGATCATGACTAAACTATTACAGTGGTGTGACATGTTAGTCAGTTGTAAGGAACGTTTCTTGGATCAGAACCAAGCTATTCCTGTGGTGTGACATGTTAGTCAGGTGTAGGGGACATTTCTTGGATCATGACTAAACTATTACAGTGGTGTGACATGTTAGTCAGTTGTAAGGAACGTTTCTTGGATCAGAACCAAGCTATTCCTGTGGTGTGACATGTTAGTCAGGTGTAGGGGACATTTCTTGGATCATGACTAAACTATTACTGTGGTGTGACATGTTAGTCTGTTGTAAGGAACGTTTCTTGGATCAGAAACAAGCTATTACTGTGGTGTGACATGTTAGTCTGTTGTAAGGAACGTTTCTTGGATCAGAACCAAGCTATTTCTGTGTCCACTTATCCTGGAGTTATTAAGAGTCAATCAGTACAATCTCTTGTAGTGTGGGAAGGAGAGACCCAATGGTCATGACGACTTGTTAATGTCTGTCAAGTGGTAAACTACCTCCTCGTTGTTAATGAATGCCTGTCAGCCATGTGATAGTCACAAGCACTGTATGTGTGATAATGCCAGATTATATGGTATATCAACATGTAGGATATCAGGAGCTCATAAACAGTCTGTATTGTAACCCCATAATATAGGATATATCAACATGCAGGATATCAGGAGCTCATAAACAGACTGTATAATAACCTCTCAATATATGTTATATCAACATACAGGATATCAGGAGCTCATAAACAGACTGTTTGATAACCTCTCAATATAGAGTATATCAACATGCAGGATATCAGGAGCTCATAAACAGACTGTATAATAACCTCTCAATATAGAGTATATCAACATGTAGGATATCAGGAGCTCATAAACAGTCTGTATTGTAACCCCACAATATAGGATATATCAACACGCAGGATATCAGGAGCTCATAAACAGTCTGTATTGTAACCCCACAATATAGGATATATCAACATGCAGGATATCAGGAGCTCATAAACAGTCTGTATTGTAACCCCACAATATAGGATATATCAACATGCAGGATATCAGGAGCTCATAAACAGACTGTATAATAACCTCTCAATATATGTTATATCAACATGCAGGATATCAGGAGCTCATAAACAGACTGTTTGATAACCTCTCAATATAGGATATATCAACATGCAGGATATCAGGAGCTCATAAACAGACTGTTTGATAACCTCTCAATATAGAGTATATCAACATACAGGATATCAGGAGCTCATAAACAGACTGTATAATAACCTCTCAATATAGAGTATATCAACATGCAGGATATTAGGAGCTCATAAACAGACTGTATAATAACCTCTCAATATAGAGTATATCAACATGCAGGATATTAGGAGCTCATAAACAGTCTGCATTTGTCATAGAAAGTACCATATAGAAAATACAAACATATTTTGTTGTGGTCAACAATGTTAACATTTTACTATATTATTATTGCTATTTAATAGGTATTGGTAATATTTTTTAAGAGTGACAGCTTCAGATCACATGACTCGACGTGAGAATGTATCTAGTAACGTTTATCTGCCTCCTGTGAAAATCGGACGTTAATTCGAATGAAAGCTTAGACAGTCAATTGTTTGGTGTCTATTCACTCACATCAGTGGCCTCATGGATAAAGGTGTCAATCTCGTATTATCTGGTTTCCCGAGGAGTTTGGGGTTTGAATCCTAGCAGGGTGTACATAGGTGGCTTACCCCCCTCCAAGCAAATGCGGGTATATTTACTTTAACTCTTACCTTCTTTTAAATTTGCTCTCTGTAATGAAGTTTATAACTGTTCTTTTAAAGAAACATTAAACCGACGTTTACGGGTACGGGAATACGGTTGCGGGTACTGGTCGCCGTGCCCTCGCTTCAAGTCCAAAGACCGGACTTGTAGGTTTCCACGCATGCTCTGACAAAACCTGAGCTTGTGTCGCTTACAAAACCTTGGCTTTCTGCCACCATCTTTGTTAACCTCGTCTGAGGTGAAATTTACATTTATTTAAATCAGCACATTGGACATCAGCCGAAATAGTTAGCTTTGAATGAATATTCTAATTATGTCATAAAACGAACGTTTTATTACTACTGTGTCATAATATATTGGAATATCCTATTGAAAAGTACATGGGAACCCCCCTCGGGGATCAAGTTGATTTCTACGGGGGGTTCGAAACCCCCTGAACTTCGCCTTTTCTAGTCTTATGGGAGACCATGGTTAGTGTTTTTTTTTTGTCATTGCGTCATACTACTCGTTCAGGTTATACTCGTATATGGGCCTACTAATTACGCTAATGTGTTAAGGTTTAGGAGACTAAATTTATAGAAAGTGTAACCGCATTTTCATGGAGGAAGATTGTGAAAAATCATATAGAAAAAATCATCCTCAGTACACCCAACCAAGATTCGAACCCCATCTTCCCGTAATTGTCAGTCCAGTCTATTGCTAGAGTGATGCCTTGGATCAGGGATTCCTGATGCTTGCTGTGTCATAGACCCCTTTGTTAGTCTGGTGTGGTCTATATACCCCTTTGTCAGTCTGGCGAGGCCTATAGACCTCTTTATCAGTATAAACGAACCCTATGGACCTGTTTGTGTCTAGCGATTCCTATGGATCCCTTTGTCAGTCTGGTGAAGCCTATAAAATTCTTTGTCAGTCTGTCGAAACCTATGGACCCCTTTGTCAGTCTGGTGACGTCTATGGACCCCTTTGTCAGCCTGGCGAGTCATGTAGACCCTCTTGTCAGCCTGGCGAGGCCTATAAACCCCCTTTTCAGTCTAGCAAGGCATATGTACCCCTTTGTCAGTCTGGCGAGGCCTATGGACCACTTTGTCAGTCTGACGAGGCATATGTACCTCTTTGTCAGTCTGGTGAAGCTTATGTACCCCTTTGTCAGTCTTGTAAGGCGTGTGAACCCCCTTGTCAGTCTGGCGAGGCCGACTCCTTTATCAGTATGGCCAGACCCCTTTGACAGTCTGGAGGGGCATATCGACCCCTTTGTCAGTATGACAAGGCCTATGAACCTCTTTGTCGGTCTAGTGAGGCCTATGAATCCATTTATGAGAATAATGTTTTTAAATTCTTCAATAAAATACATTGTATTTTAATGGAAATCAATCCCATAGAAATAGAGTTGTCAAAATATTTTTTTTAATCTGATGTAGTAGCATGTGTGGTTATTAATTAATGCATTAAATAACAAGACAATGTATTTAAAATATCGAATAGTTCAATTTCACAAGTTCACAAACCCCTTTAGAGGCGTGCGCCCTGGTTTAAGAAGCCCCTGCCTAGAACTATTCAATAGATTATTATTTCATTCTTCGAGACTGGGTGTTAACTGTGATTTTTAGGTTAAATTAGTTCAGAGGTTATTTATATATTTTTAAAAATTCTTACTTTTCATGAAAAACTATTCCCAGATACCCACTATTAACTCAATCTTAAAGGCCATTTTTGGAATAGATAAAAAATTCTAAAATTGATTTAATTAAACTAACTTTAAATTAATTTGGTTCAGGAAAACCAACCAACATTATTTATTATCACGTGAAATATCTTCCAAATACCAATTTTGAACAAAATCATTAAAGCTACTTTGAAAAAACTTAATTTAAAAAATTAGTCATCATTAAAATACTATTAGAAGATTATTTTTAAGAAAACCAAATATATATTATTATTTATAATGTAAAAAACCTTAACAGTCATGTATTTTGAATCAAATCAACTTAACAGATATCCATTTTGAACCAAATCGCTGGAGCCATTTCTAAAATACTTTTTATTTTACATCCATTACTGTTTCCAGCCTGTGGCGTGGGTCAGCTTTTTATTCAAACCATATATTTACCACCGCCAGCTTGCTAGGCCTGTCGTAGCTTCATATGCCTTATCATCTAAATTAAGACTAGTACAGGCACAACGTCCAGTTCCCGGCCGTTAATTTATCAATGTGAAACGGTAAACCAACAATTTACAAATGATACATTTATCGGCCATTTTGGGAATCGAGCCTGGGACCCTTAGCTAGTAGAGAGACACACTACCGAGAGTCGGATTTCTACAACACAAGAACTGAAAAATAAAACCAGGCAACAGTCAAATTACCTTTAAACGAATTTTCTCCCGAAACACAAGTAAGCTATACAGTTTTGTTTGTCAGCATAGATCAATAAACTATCCTTTTTTTACTTTTTTTTTACCCATAAAACAAGTATTTTTCAGGTAAAACACTTTGTAGATATCCAGTTCAAACAAAATCTTTATAGCCATTTTTGAAATATTTGTAATTCAAAAAGATAATTCATTAGTAAACTACTCTTAGTTTAAGAGCTAGAGTCAAAATAAAAATAACGTCCTTAGGTACTGTCCTATAGCATCTAACTATCAAGTTTGAACCAAATTCATAAAACTGTTTCAGATATGTGGCCAGGGACAGACAGACATGAAGATAGGCTTACTGTAAAAATTCACTTTTTTGGGTTCGGACACACATAAAACGTAAATATTCGTCATAATCTCTAGGTCGAAAATTGTTCACAATTACAAAACTTTTTCTTGTTATGTATGAGAAAATAAAAATAAAAATATATTGCGTTGCATCTTCGTAATCATTTTGAAATAGGTCAAAAATCAAGCCGGCCTCATAGATTTGGCCAATTGTACTTGAGGTTGGTTGAACTGTGAATGTGACTAGATAACAAAAGGCAACAAGTTTTTAATGAATTTGTTTGTGAAGGAAATGGCAGACCAGTCACTCTCCGCTACTAACTAATAATTTAAATGGCATCTATCATTCGTGTCATAAAAGTATCAAACAATTAGCTATCAAGATACATTTTATAGAAGCTGTGAGCTATAAATTCCATAACCTGTTCTTAGAAAGTGGTGTGGGTTTTAATTATTTAGGTTTAGTCCACTTATGAATTTTTAATAATCGCATAAAAAATATCATACACTCATAACTATTTATCTTTCTGAAATTGGTTTTATAAATCTCTGTCAAACTAATTTTAAAATATTTTTTTTAAGAATAAAAAAAATCCAAAATTAATCTTAATTTGCCAGAAATACAAGTTAGATGAAGATAATGTTAAAATATAATAAGTGCTAAGCGAGTGATTTACAAGCCTGAAGGCCAGGATTCAACCTTCAACAGCTGCACTGGTGTTTAGGATCCCTCCTCCCCCCGCCCCTCTATTTGACGGGAGTGAAGATCATCTGTCTCTGAAGATGATGTTAGGAATAGACTTCTTCAACTAGCTGGAATGAATATCAACTGTCCCTGAAGATGCTGCTAGGAATAAACTTCTCCAGCTAGTTGGAATGAATATCACCTGTCCTTGAAGATGCTGCTAGGAATAAACTTCTTCAGCTAGCTGAAATGAATATCAACTGTCTCTGAAGATGCTATTAGGAATAGACTTCTTCAGCTAGCTGGAATGAATATCACCTGTCTCTGAAGATGCTGTTTGGAATAGACTTATTCAGCTAGCTGGAATGAATATCAACTGTCTCTGAAGATGCTGCTAGGAATAAACTTCTCCAGCTAGTTGGAATGAATATTACCTGTCCTTGAAGATGCTGCTAGGAATAAACTTCTTCAGCTAGCTGAAATGAATATCAACTGTCTCTGAAGATGCTGTTAGGAATAGACTTCTTCAGCTAGCTGGAATGAATATCACCTGTCTCTGAAGATGCTGTTAGGAATAGACTTATTCAGCTAGCTGGAATGAATATCAACTGTCTCTGAAGATGCTGTTAGGAATAGACTTCTTCAGCTAGCTGGAATGAATACCAACTGTCTCTGAAGATGCTGTTAGGAATAGACTTCTTCACCTAGCTGAAATGAATATCAACTGTCTTTGAAGATGATGTTAGGAATAGACTTCTTCAACTAGCTGGAATGAATATCAACTGTCTCTGAAGATGCTGTTAGGAATAAACTTCTCCAGCTAGCTGGAATGAATATCACCTGTCTTGAAGATGCTGCCAGGAATAAACTTCTCCAACTTGATGGAGTTAAGATGCATTGTCCTTGGTGTTTCTATAAATAGCCTCCTCCTCCAACTAGCCGGAGTGAAGATGAGATGAGTAAGTTCTGAAATCGTTGTTAACAGGCTATTAAAGACACAAGTTACTACTGTCTTGATTAGGGGCGAGGCCAACCCCTCTCCCCTCTCTTCTCCCAATTAACATGATCACTCGTTGCAGCTGTTAGAGGAGACTTGCTTGTCTTCACACTGATTGTCGGGGTCTGACAGCGCGTGCAGAGGTTAGCAACAGGACCTTATGTCAACTTGGGAGACAGGATCTTTGGTTTCACAGCTCTAACGACGGCCAAGGTTCAGTTCTTGGATGGATGCAATTCCCACATTGTGATATTTATTGTATTCTCTTATCCTCTTACCCTCGCTAATGCTCACTACCCTTATCATCCTAATAACTAACAATTAGTTACCAGATTCGGTGGCTGCATGGTATAACACGCTACTCTTGCAGTAGACTAGACTGTTGAAGGCAGGGAGATATAGATTCGAATTTCTGGTCGGATATACTGAGGTCGCCCTTTATAAAATAGTCTTCCACTCCCTGTGAAAATGCGGGTACACTTCCTATAATATAACCTTCCTTAGCCCTAAATCATTAGCGTAATTGCATAAGCTACAAACCGAACGGTATTAAGACGGGGTGTAAAAAAAATAGGTTTATTGAAAACAGTATTCGGTGAGCGCGTGGATTAAACGTCAGGCTCGTTTAGTCTGTTTTTCTCAGGTTGGGGTTGGAATCCTGGTCGGGTGCAGAAAGGATAGTTTTTTTTCCCCATATGGTTTTCAAAATCATATTCCATGCAAATGTGTGTATATTTCCCCTCTAAAATTCTGCCTGACTCATCCATACCTGATTAGTGAGATTAATCGGGTATACCGGACGAAGATTAAGACGGGGTGCATTAAAAAAGTGTATTGAACCATAAAATTATGTTTTCACAATAAAATAAAGGAGCAAATAGGTATATTTGTTTATCAATAGTATATTTAACATACTCCATGTGTATAAAAATATCAGTCATGCACAAGAAAAATAGCAAGGGAGGCATTTACCCCATTTCCCTGGGTAAGATCACAAATAATTTTAATAAAAACTCAATTCAAATTATATAGAACTTTAATATGTGATAACACATGATAAGTGTCGAATGCGTGGGTTACGTTTTAATACAAGGTTTACGCCTTCATATTCAAAATGTACGCTTCTAGACACATTAAAAATACCCCTAAAAATTACAAATAGAAAAAAATAGTACACAAATAATCACTTACATTATTTAAATCAAGGATTTTTTTTCCTTTAAAAAAATACTCCAGATAACTTCCTTAGGAATATGATATCCCTACATTTTATTGGACCTCATTGGATGTGCCCCTTAAACCCTCACCCCTTTTCTATTTCGGAATGTAATTCTGGCTACAACCTGGATTTAACACAACCCTCTCCCACAAACCCTCTAAAATAATAACATTTATAGCTGGACCATTAACAGCTATGGTTGATAAATGTATCTTTTATTAATAATAGACTATGTAAGTAGATTTATTCGACCTAGATATTGGTATGTTTAATATTAGTGTGGCACATTCTTTGGCTGTAAAGTCTAAGTAAGGTTTTCCAACTAGTGGCCCACGATACCTATTTTTGCGGCCCACGAAGTTTCTTGCGAAAATGAGCTACTGTAGTGAAATTGATGTCTTTAGTCGAGAAACGCCAAGTTTTTGGTTGCGTGGGAAAATCCATGAAAGCTCCAACTGTTATTCATCTTTAATATTTATTCCCTACATCTGCTGTATTATATTGACGTATCAAAGATATTTTAGTCCGAAAATTCGTTTAGTATTTAATTAATACTAGCCCAGCTCCATCTCTGGTCATATATAGTGTTTACAATGCGTATATCTTCTTGTATGGGCTAGAGCAAGTTGTTACTATCATTGATCTGTCTCACTCTGGTCATATATAGCGTTTACAGTGCATTATATCTTCTGATATGGGCTAGAGCAAGTTGTTACTATCATTGCTCTGCTCAGTCTGGTCAGATATAGTGTTTACAATGCACTGTATCTTCTGGTATGGGCTAGAGCAAGTTGTTACTATCAGTGATCTGTCTCACTCTGGTCATATACAGCGTTTACAGTGCACTATATCTTCTGGTATGGGCTAGAGCAAGTTGTTACTATCATTGCTCTGCTCAGTCTGGTCAGATATAGTGTTTACAATGCACTGTATCTTCTGGTATTAGAGCAAATTGTTATATTAATTGAATACTGTCTCATCTTTGGTCTGATATAGGTTTACAGTGCTTATATCTTCTGGTATGGGCTAGAGCAAGTTGTTACTATCAGTGATCTGTCTCACTCTGGTCTATATAGCGTTTACAATGCATTATATCTTCTGGTATGGGCTAGAGCAGTTGTTACTTTCATTGCTTTCTCAGTCTTAGATTATGGTTTACAAATCATGAAATCTTGGTATGAGACTAGTAGCAATTCAATTACCATACTTATGTGATGATGTGTCACTTGGTATATAAAGTTACAGTGCAATTCAATATCTCCGGTATGGGATGGAGTGAAGTGTGCTATCATTGCTGTGCTCGAGTCTAGTCAATATATACAGCCGTTTATAAGGATGCAATATTCAGTTGGTGTATGACGAACTAGTTGTACTATCATATCGCCAGTTACTTATGACTTGACAAATATAGTGGCAGTGATGTATGAAACGATACTAGTAATAACATTCAATATACAGCCAGTCCTGTGATGAATGGAGTGAAGGTAAGGTACAGTTGATGGTGGCTTGGCAGACTGATGTGAATAGTACCTTCTGGTCAGTTGAGGAAAGCAACGGGAAACTACCTCACTCCTATTTCCCTAGTACCTCTTCAGTCTGTACAGCTGACGGTGGAACTGTTGAGGATCCAACCAACCTTAGGGTTGAGTACTGTACATACATATATAATTAAACATATTTAAATTACCACTTTTCATTTCATTCACAATTAAATACCCGTTCTTGGTTTTACATAGCTTGACAAAAATGATCCTATTATGATGCGGACCTGCTTCAAGACTCGTGGATTCAATTGTGTCCCTGGGACGCTTTTAAGTAGGAAACCTCTGTGTTAAACTCTAACGCGTTACTCTCGCAATATAACTGGACCGCTGTTGAAGGGGCGGATTAAGTTTGATCCCGGTTGGGTTTACTTTCTCCACGCAAATGCGGGTACACTTCTTCTGAATTCAACCTTCATCTCATAATCACCCTACATTACACATTAACGTAAGTGCGTATAAACCGAACGGGTAGTAAGACGCGGTGCTAATAGTAAAAAATAATAATAATAATATTGTACTTCCCACCCCCTTCCTTAAAAAAAAAAAGATTACCCGCTCTCGTTGATAGTTGGCAAACCGACTTAGTTCGTGTTGAGCTCGACCGCGAGGACGGGAGATCGAGGTTTCGAATCTCGGTCGGGTGAAATTCTGGGGTGGTTGGTTTTCCTAAATGGTTTTCCACTCTCCCTCCACGCAAATGCGGGTTCACTTCCTCTAAATTCAACCCTCCCAATTCCTAATCCATTAGTGTAATTAGTACTTAAGCGTATAACCCGAACGGGTAGTAAGACGCGGTGCTAAATAATAATAATATAGCGGTGCTTAAAAAAATTCTGGATGTGCCATTAACAGCTATTCATTCATATTTAATTTATGACTAGGTTAACATACACGACTTAAATATTTGTTTATTTGATATTAGTGTGAAGTACACGAATAGCTAGGACGGGTAGTATGACGCAGAGCATGGTTGGTACTGTTCTACGGAAGTTAAGACTTTGTTAGCTAGCAGTAAAGTGTTCTCGAGACCAAGTCGAATATGAGTCACTCGAGGCTCTGATTAGTATGTCTAGTGGGCCGTAACATCGCTTTAATCAACATATGACACTCAGATGCGTGAAGGTGGATGGTTACATTTTTTACTTCATTGCTCAAAACATTTTTGAAGCAATTAAGCAGAGTTGGTCGAATCCATTATTTTTACAAATCCTAGGGCTGGTGTTATACTTTGTGTTTTTACTGGCCCGTTTGGTGAAGGAAAGTTTTCCAAATTGAAAACTATTTGTGCTCTTGAAGCTGAAGGATTATTGAAAGACCCAGTAGTACGTAAATATTGGGTTCACCCATTCTATACCGAACTAAGAGTCTGGCGAAAATTTTTTTACATTTTACACTGATATTCGATACCATGAAAGACCCGCCTCGGTGGCGTAGTTGACTAACGCGCTAGTCGTGTTTGAGCTCGACCGCCGAGGACGGGGAGATCGAGGTTCGAATCTCGGTCGGGTGAACTGGGGGTGGTTTTTCCTAAATGGTTTTCCACTTCCCTCCACGCAAATGGGGTTCACTTACTCTAAATTCAACCCTCCCAATTCCTAATCCATTAGCGTAATTAGTACTAAGGTATAAACCCGAACGGGTAGTAAGACGCGGTGCTTTAATATTAACTTAACATGAAAGATTTATTTTTTTAGTATTACTGAATGTCAGCAAAATTCATTTGATGAATTTTTCAACATAATGTGCCCACACATAACCAAAGAGAACACAACATTTAGGAGCGCAATAAGTTCAGAGGAAAGATTGAGCATTACATTATTTGTCGATAACGAACTGAAGCAAGGAAACGGACCGGCACAACCACACAGTGTGACCACCTGTACTTGAATGAATGTGTCAATGCAGCTATCCGATTGTCCGGCTATCCCGTCACACCGCAGCACGATGCGGTAGCTTCCGGTGAGTGCGACAGCACCGCAATAGTATAACAACTCTCTTCATTTAAGACCCACAGATAATGATGTAGCAAGAGATTCTTTCCGCGTATCTAAACGGACCCGCTTATTCTTAGACGAATCAAATCAAACCGAAGCGAAGGAAAAATAATTCTTCGCCGGAAATACCTTCTTCGATTCGATATCGTCGCCAAGCGAATGTTGGGGCATCTGTTTTTTCCGGGCAAGTTCGAGGACATTCGGTAGATCAGTGTGTGGGTGTTCTTGCTAAGAGAGATTGTGAAAATATTTGTTAACTAGTGTGCAGGTGTTCAATTTTTTTTTTGTAAGATATAGTTTTAATGGAACTAATTACTTTGATTGAGGGCTTTAGATTTATTTACGATGGAAATAATAAAAACTATAGCAATGGTAACATGAGAGAAAGGTTGCATTGGAGGAAATCAATAATAAATTTAGAAAATAACATTAAAACTTACTTGCATTTATTTCAATCTTATAATATGTTTGGCCTGTAAGCTTTTGTTTATATTTTGTTACATTGTATCCACTCTGTCATGTGGTTATAGTTTGTGAAAGAGATACCTAACTTTACGGTTCTTATTTATATTCAAAACCATTGCACCGTGACTTTCCTCTTCTGTTAAATGTGAGTCTAAATATACCGCCTCGATTCGACTCGCCCAAGAGAGAGTGGTATTGGTTGCCACCGCGCTTCGATTCGATTCGACTCACCCACGAAAGAGTGGTACTGGCTGCTGCCGCACTTAGACTCGATTCTATTCGAGTCGCCTAGGTGGGAACTGAATTCTGATCAGAATCTTAGAAAATATGGTAGACTAAAGAGGTTTGACTTACTGTATTAATTCTACAGTTGATATATAATTTAGAAATATTTTTAAATGTTAACAATTTTTTTATAGAAAGAATGCATTATAACAATTATTTGAATTAAGTGGTAAATTAATGTTCTGGGGTCTGGTTTTTAAGTTTTACCTGTGATTGTAGTGAGATAAACAACCAATTCGCAGTATAAGAGCTCTAAAACTAGTTTAAAATACATATTTAACACCGCGTCTTACTACCCGTTCGGGTTATACGCTTAAGTACTAATTACGCTAATGGATTAGGAATTGGGAGGGTTTAATTAAGAGGAAGTGAACCCGCATTTGCGTGGAAGGAGAGTGGAAAACCATTTAGGAAACCCCCCCCCCCAGTTCACCCGACCGAGATTCGAACCTCGATCTCCCCGTCCTCGGCGGTCGAGCTCAACACGACTAGCGCGTTAGCCAACTACGCCACCGAGGCGGGTTTTTAAAATACAAATTTAGTAAAATATTAGTTTTTTAAAAATTTAGAATCCGATATTTTATCGTATTTATATATGTAAAAAATTATGTATATATATTTTTTTACATATATATGTTTATATATACAGTATATGGGCGTATATATTTAGAAAGATAAGAAACAGAGCTTAGAAAATCTAAATTCTAAGTAGCTTATTAATTTTTGAAACACATTAAGTTTAATAAGGAGAGATTGATATAATAGTGTAAGGAATGAATTGATGAATTACTTAATGAAGTGTAATAAATTGATTAGAAAAGCTACATTAAAATTAAAACTAAACCTTTTTTAAATTATAATATAGCTTTTTTAATCAATTGATTGATTACTCACAATATTATATCAAAGATTCAAACTAGGATTAGAAGCTCTATTATTTTAGATGTTAAAATTAAAAAAAAAAGTAGTTATAGGTATGGTCTTGAAGTTCAAAAAATGCTGTGTTATTTTAGTATTTTTAGAGGAATTTGCCCTGTGACTGATAATCCACAATACACCAGTCTTAAATTATTTTGACCTTTATACTGTACAGTTGCATATATAGCTTGGCCTGGATTTAAACATAAAGAAAACTCCATTCCTTCCAAATATTGTTCAAATGTGTCCATGCATGTGTGCGTAGTCACTAAACAAACAGGCAGATGAAATGTCAAAACAGTCGAGCTAAAACCTTCACTTCAATCGGCAAATAAATCCATTAAGTAAAGTCCCATTTTAACTGACTGTACTTCTATAACTTTTTTTTTAAAAAAAAGGTCAAGTTATTCAAATAACCCTAAGCATCTCCTTTATAAGTCTGTTTCAATATCCTTAGAGGAATTTCCAGATGACTAATGGGCAATCAATAGCTTGATAATTAAAAGTCGAGGTCGGGGGTGCAAGTTAAGGGTTGAAGACGAGGGTTGAAGCTCAGTTTCTGAGGTCGAAACACTCTTCCCCTTCCTCCCTGTTGGATATTAGCTTTTAATTAATGAACTAAGCGGGCCAGGCAGGCAGCAACCAAGGGGCCCGGGGCGAGCTTATACATCTCAACCCTTCCTTGTCTCCGACTTGTTTTAAAAGCGGGTGTGGGGAGGTTGGTGAGGGTAACAAGGCGATAAAACCACCCCCTTGAGGCTAATTGTCTCTATACACTGCAGCCCTGACAAGTGTTACTCTTAACCAGGATGAGTGTGATGATTATACCTATAAGAGAACACCGGTTCAAATGATTCATATAATTTCTACATCTTTCAAATGATAACTATTTCTGTGAGCAGATAACTATGGTAGTGATTATTTGGATCAACAGATAATGGTATTAGCTATAAACTGGATGACTAGATAATGATGTTAGCTATAATATTTATGATCAGATAATGATGTTAGCTATGATCTAGACGACCAAATTATGATGTTAGCTATAAACTGGATGACTAGATAATTATGTTAGCTATAATATTTATGATCAGATAATGATGTTAGTTATGATCTAGACGACCAAATTATGATGTTAGCTATAAACTGGATGACTAGATAATTATGTTAGCTGTAAACTGGATGACTATATAATGATGTTAGCTATAATATTTATAACTAGATAATGATGTTAGCTATAATATTTATGACCATATAATGATGCTAGCTATAATCTTTATGACCAGATAATGATGTTAGCTATAATCTTTATGATCAGATAATGATGTTAGCTATGATCTAGACGACCAAATTATGATGTAAGCTATAATTTGGATGCTAGATAATGATGTTAGCTATAAATCTTATGACCATAAAAACGGTGTTTAACAATAAACTGGATGACTGGATAATGATGTGCTATCATATGGATACCAGATAATGATTTTAGCTATGATCTGAATTACCAGCTAATGATGTAATTATGATATGAATGACCAGATAATTATGTTAATTATAATCTGAATTACCAGTATATGATGTTAATTATAATCTGAATGACCAGATAATGATGCTAATTATGATATGAATGACCAGATAATTATGTTAATTTATAATCTGAATGACCAGATAATTATGTTAATTATAATCTTAATGACCAGATAATTATGTTAGTTATAATCTGAATGACCAGATAATTATGTTAATTATAATCTGAATGGCCAGATAATTATGTTAATTATAATCTGAATGGCCAGATAGTTATGTTAATTATAATATGAATGACCAGATAATAATGTTAATTTTAATCTGAATGTTACAGATAATGATCTTAACTATTATCTTAATGACAATATAATGATAAACTATCCTAAGAATACATGAACAGAGTTATCTGATTGGCCTGATGATGACAATGCTAGGACGGGTTGCAAGATAACAATATAATTATCTTGGTGAGCAAACAGTTTCCATTTTCAAGAGGAGTTCCTTGAAATGTTACCAAGTAAATTAATTTTAAATAAAAGTTTTGCTGGCCGAGATATTAAGGGGTACTGTTTCAACCCTCGCTCCAGTACTATGTGAAGAACAAACGGAGTGTGGGGGTGGAAGTGTTGGTTCTGATAGACTTGTTGCCGGCCGCTGATTACCCTCCCCCTTTCACTTTACACTTCAGGCCCTCATTCCCTGAGTCTGCGTATGATGAAGTACGCTCATTACCCTCCGGGTGTTAATTGCGGCCAATTGCCGCCCGCTATATCGCGCTATACCCGTCTTGAAAACATACGCTTCTTTCTCTCTCCCTTTCTACCAGGTCGGCCCAATTTGGAGAAGTTGATGATGGGGTTAAGATGAGTGAAGTGGAGACGCGAGTTAAGAACAGTATTTTGCCAGTTTTTATAACAAAACACTTTTCTTTTTTTCAAAAATAAAGTATTCATCTAGAAGAGACGTTCATTTGTTTTAAACACGTGGTAATAGCAACAGTTCTCGAATATTGGTCATAAGCAAGGCCCGGATTTTGATGACTGTTCATGATCCCCTTTTTTTGTAAAAATGTCATTTTATAAGTCAATTTTTGGTAATTATTAGAAATTTGATTTATTTTAATGTATTTTTGAGTTATTTAAAGGCATTCATGTTGAATAATTATATTTTTAAATGCCATATTATCAATATTTTATAAATGCATATTTTTTTCCAACACAAAGTTGTTGTAATGAGAAGTAATGTAGATCATGACCTTTGTATCCTCTTTACTTGTTTGGTTGTAAAATACACATTCCTAGTGAGACTGCAACTAGCCTGGAGAGGGTTGCGTTGGGAGGGGGTAGCTATTACTTCTCAAGCAGATATTTATAATCACTATAATATTTAGCAGAATCCAAGAGTTTAGTTGCTAAGGGCTTTTCATTGTATGGATATTTTTTTAGTTGACATTTATAAAGTGCGTGTTTGATTTAGTTGTGTGCATTTTATTACGAGTTTTGGTTCATAATTTTAGGTCTTTTTTAAAAAATCTGTTGTAGCTTTATTTAGATTTTTAGTTCATTTTTTTATTATTTTAATGTTACCAAAATCCGGGCCCTGATCATAAGGATCGTGGAATTTGAACAAAAACTTTTTAATGAAGATAAATCTAATACGAGAGTGACGCTTTAGACTATTCGGCCACTGCAGAGGGTTAAAAAAATCTTGTTAAAATGCTAATATGCTCCTGACAGATAATCGAAAACTGTTGACCATATGCAGAAAATTAAACCAAACGTATCTAATGAAGCAATATTTAATTATTTTTTTGGTCAAAAAAACTATTTTTTTAATGGACACTTCAGAAATATTGACCAAAACTCGCCTTCCCTTACCACCCATCTTAAAGAGCCGCTTCAGCTCCAACATTGTATTTTCAAGATTTATTGAAATTATTTTTATCAATAATTAAATAAGTCAAAAGACAAAATTTTATTTTTTGAAATAGGATTAAAGTAAAATATTTTCAAAATACTATTAAAAAGAAACATAGCTAAATGCATTTTGTGAAAAAATATTTATTCTAAAACTTCTGATCAGCACCCTCATGATAAGAGCTTAGTTTTTTATTGAAAAGTTGGTAAAAAAATTGCTCATAATTTGGTTAGTTAATAAACTTTACCTAGCTAATAGTCAATATGTACTTTGCTAGATTTTTTTGTACCATAAAACCCTATTGTAAATTGTTTAAAGAACTATGATCAAAGTTTTGTTATAATGAGAGATTAATGTTATAATAAAATCGAAAATGGTATTCCAAAATTCTTCAGTGGAAATATATTTGTATGTTTGAAAGTGAAAAAAAAAAGAAGCACGTTTTGTATCCAACACATGAAGCTAACATAACTTTATACTTTTTTTTTTACCAAGCGGAGTTATTTGGCTTTGTTTTATTTTTGTTCAAAATAAATTTCATAATACATATATAGGTGACCTGGCGGTCTAGGGGTAAGGTGTCAGACTTCTGTGCTGTGGGTCCGGGTTTCAATCCTCGGTCCCGGCACAGATTTATCTGATTGCCAAACCCTTCCTTCACCTCTGACAAGACGTGTATTAATCACAACTTGTGAATGTGAGGAATGCCAGACCTCCACCGTGGTTCGGATCCCACGTTAAACTGTAGGTCCTCCATTTCATCTCACTATCACCCTACCATTACCCATTAGCGTAAGTCCGTAAAACCCTAACGGGTAGTAAGACGGGATGTTAGAAGAAGTAGTAGTAGTAGTAGTAGTAGTAGTAGTAGTAGTAGTAGTAGTAGTAGTAGTAGTAAAATAATACATATTAAATAAAGGTCACAAAATTAACTGATACATTCACACCGAGTAGTACAGATTCATTAAAAAAGAGAAGAGGTGCGTAAACGAGAAAAAATTTTTTGTCTCACAATTTAAGAACAAAAAAAAAATCCCCACAGAAATTGGAATTTAAAAAATTTCAAATGTAAAAAAAAAAGAATAATAAAACATAAACGCTTGACTTATACCCCGAATTAATCTGGGTGAGCGAGCCTGCAATTAAAGAAATAAAGCGCCCCTTTCCTCTTATCTTAGAATAAGAAAGAAAAAAAAAACCAGACGAAATTAGCGAGGATGGAGGAATGGATGCAATTAGCACAGAATTATGAAGTGGAATCCGCCTTGCTTTCCCGCAGACATTCTTTTCTTCAAGACATTTTAATACCAGGACACGTACACTTTCATTCTTTTATTATTTCCTTCTTTAAATATAGCTTTAATTATTTCTACCATTTACAAAAGGTTCCTTAAATTAACAAGTTAAGAAGTTTTATTTTTGTTTTGAAGAAAAAAAAAGGAAGGGAAAAACTAAGCCGAGGACTTTGTTATGTTTTACTTTATTACATTTCCTATATTTCGTTTTCCTTCCACAATTATTTCTTAAAATTGTTTAAAAAAAATTAGTTTCGTTAGTCCTTTTAATTAGGTGACATTTTATCTAGACAGTTAAAAACAATCTTCACATAATTCTTTCTCAGGTCCTCAAGTGTTTTTGTCTACGTTTATTCATATCTGATATATTAAAATAAACTCATTATTATTATTATTATTATTATTATTATTGATAATTAGTTCGTTGAACGTCCAGAATATTAACTCTCTGTTGATATGAAACTAGCCTGCATCAACGTGGAGATAGTATGGGAAAAATACTACCTCCTGTGAATTCAACCAAGATCCAAACCTCAACCTCCCTGTCATCGGCAATATATTAAATTTGGGGGGTAATTGACTCTGATGCAGGGGTTTCGATCTTGGGTGGATGCAATGAATGCATGTATTGTATTCTTAAAACAAAATAAAACAAAGCTCAACTACACTCTAATGTTTATTTTAATAAATAACTAAAGTCTATTTTAAAAATTAGATACTGTAGTCGTACATAATGAGCTTATAGGAATTGACGAAAACAGATGAAGGATTATTCGTATTCCTGTCCTAAAGAGACGACGTTCGCCTTCAGATGTTATTGTCCTGGATATTGAGATGATGCTCACCTCCAGGTGTTTCTGTCTCAAAGAATGAGACGACGCTCATATGCATGTGTTACTGCCCTAAATAAAGATACTACGCTCATCTGCAGGTACTATTGTCCTAAAGAAAGATACGAGGTTCACCTACAGGTGTTATTGTCTTTAATAAAGATACGATGCTCACCTGCAATTGTTATTGTTTTAAAATGAGACTACGATCCCCTGCAGGTGTTACTGCCCTAAATAAAGATACTACGCTCATCTGCAGGTACTATTGTCCTAAAGAAAGATACGAGGTTCACCTACAGGTGTTATTGTCCTTAATAAAGATACGATGCTCACCTGCAATTGTTATTGTTTTAAAATGAGACGACGCTCATATGCATGTGTTACTGCCCTAAATAAAGATACTACGCTCATCTGCAGGTACTATTGTCCTAAAGAAAGATACGAGGTTCACCTACAGGTGTTATTGTCCTTAATAAAGATACGATGCTCACCTGCAATTGTTATTGTTTTAAAATGAGACTACGATCCCCTGCAGGTGTTACTGCCCTAAATAAAGATACTACGCTCATCTGCAGGTACTATTGTCCTAAAGAAAGATACGAGGTTCACCTACAGGTGTTATTGTCCTTAATAAAGATACGATGCTCACCTGCAAGTGTTATTGTCCTTAAGAAATAAACTATGCTCACATTCAGGTACTATTGTCCTAAAGAAAGATACGAGGTTCACCTACAGGTGTTATTGTCCTTAATAAAGATAGGATGCTCACCTGCAGGTGCTATTGTCCTAAAGAAAGACACGAGGTTCACCTACAGGTGCTATTGTCCCTAATAAAGATACGATGCTCACCTGCAGGTGTTATTGTCTTAAAATGAGACTACGATCATCTGCAGGTGTTACTGTCCTAAATAAATATACGACGCTCACATGCAGGTGCTATTGTCCTAAATAAAGACACGAGATTCATACACACGTGTTATTGTCCTTAAGAAAGAGACTAGGCTCACCTGCAGGTACTATTATACTAAAGAATTAGACAAATTTCACCTGTATGTAACCGATGAAGCTAATTCTGGTAAAATGTACAAACTCGTGAATGATTAAAGGTACGGGTGTGTCATTGTATTTCTCAGTTTGTTTCTAAGAAAGAACTCAGTGAACATATTATCATGCGAGTCAATTAAAATGCAAATCTTTTTCTTAGGGTGTGTCTGGTCACACCCCGCACACCCCTTACGTACGCCTATGGTTTCCAGATATTATCCAGTAGTCATCTAGTGAATATTATGTGAAGAATAAAATAACCTCGTAGATCTACTTTAGTTATGCATACGTCAAGCTATGTTCTTTGCAACTGTCACTTTTGACAGGACTTATCAATAAATATAAATATAAATAGAGCGTAGTAAAATTTTACTAATTTTGAGGGCCTACTCACCCGCTTCAGTGGCTGAACGTTTTAAGGCGTCACTCTCGTGTTGGACTGGCTTTCTGATGACGGGTAGATCGGGGTTCGAATCCCGGTCAGGTATACTGAGGGTGTTTTTTCCTAAAATAGTTTCCCACTCTTCTTCCACACAAATGCGGGTAGACTACCTCTAAATTGTTTCCTTTCTCATCCCTACCCCCATTATAGTAATTATAATATGTGCGTATAACCTAAACAGGTAGTAAGACGTAGTGATCAAAAAAAAAAGTTCACCAGCATAAAAACAAAAACCCTGATTTAATGATGTGCCTGATTTAAAAAAAAATAAATGAATGGCATTTTTTGTGACACTTTTTTACTGTCTAGATTTTTTTTAAACATTGTGTTCTCTCTTCTTTTTTTTATGCAAGTTGTCAGTTTTCCTCCTTTTCAAGCTGTCAGCGATTGGCGTGATAGGAGGTTTGAGCAGAGCAGTAAAAATACTGGGTCCATCTGTAACGTGCAGAATATCTAACGTCCATGACCAAAATGACGTCCATCGCGCCTAGGTGTAGAGATAAGCGTGCGAGGTAGCTCATGACAGTAGAGGAGGGATTGATCCGTGACAAGTACAAGCCCGCATCTACGGATAAATTGCAAGCTATGACCTTGATGCATAAAAATAGCTTCATTTTTATAAACTAGATTAACCTAAGAGATATTTATTATTAAATACCTAATCTTTATATCACAAATTGTAAAATATTGGGGGGATAAATTAATCAATTAAAAGTAACTTGGTTTATTGTAGCTACTATCTAAAATCCAAACAAGATTTTATGGATATAAAATTGTAACGTCCAAGTCTTTTAGAATTTCTAGAACCATCCATTATTAGTAGTATGTACTACCTAGATACTGCAATGATTGCTTATACATCTAAGGAAGTTATAAGTACTGCTTTCTCAAGTTAATGTACGATGTAAGTAATGAGCTGATTCAGTCCTAGGTCTATACATTTCGAGACAGCTACACTCATTTCAAGACACCAAATTTTGTACGAGCTGCCAGAAACAGCGTTCAACCTTTACACTTTGTATACCTTTAGTTCTGATCTGAACGTAATGTTCTATCAATCAGGACTAAAAGAGAAACTATGCAACTGCTGCACTCTGTATGCCTTGTGTTTCAGCCAGAACTGAATGTCCTAACAGATATAAGAATGAAAGATAAATGACTCAACCTTTACACTCTTTATGCCTTGTGTTTTGGTCAGAACTGAAGTCTCTATCAGATATCAGAATAAAAAAGAAATGATTCAACCTTTACTCTCTGCATACCTTGTGTCAGAACTGGATGTCCTAACAGATATAAGAACAAAAGATAAATGACTCAACCTTTACTTTCTGTATACCTTGGGTTTTGGTCAGAGCTGAATCTCCGATCAGACACCACTGTACAGGAATAAGGAATAAAGGAGTAAACGAGATACAAGGGGGAGGGGTAACGAAAAAGCTTTTGTTGAGAAGGATGAGGATGTGTGTGACACTTATTTGGAATTCCCGACTGCGCGTTGAGGTTTGAGAGACATGAAAAAGTGCCGAGTTTTTTTTGTGTGTGTTATTTTTAAGGGTTCGTGGGGTGCGGGAGGGAGCTCTAAACCCACGAGTTCTGAATACAAACATTAAATATACTGTACAGGTAGAAAGAGTACAGGACAGTAAAGCTAATCGAGTCTCTGGTCCTTGGAGAATAAACACTGTAACATGATAATGTAACAAGAAGGAGCTTTATTACAGCTGTTACAGAAGTTGCTGTGTTTTATTATTTGATATTCTTCACCAAGTCTTACTAGTTATATAGGTAGAGTAGCTGAGAAATTGTCAGCCAGGTATTGAGCTGAAGTTAAATATTGATAAAACCAGTAATAATACACTAGTTTGTTGTCTAATGGAATAAACAAAACTATTTTCTATGGCCCTATAGGCCTACATATTTAGAATTGTAGGAATAGTCTAGAAGTTGAAATTATCCACTCTAAAAAATCCAAAAATCTACATATTTCGGGAAACGAGATTTAACTGGTAAAGGAGCGTAAAATGGATATTTGTAAATAGAATGATGTCATTTATATGGAATTGTCATAACACAAATATTGTATTGCCGTTTGTATTTTCTTCCTCCCTGTTTGTTTTCCTGGACAGCGAGACGGAGGTAGATCATTTAGGTAAAACAACACTCAATACATTCGACTGGTATTCGAACCCCGATTTCCTGCTAAAATAGATATTATTGTATGTGTACTATATATCACTACCCGTCCGTACTACCCGCAAATGTGCACTAAAGGGGCAAGGATGAGGGAAGTATAATTTGGAGGAAGGGTTACCCCATTTTTGGTGAAAAGAGGGTTGGAAGAGTTTTTTCCTCAATTTTTACAGTTGCTTAACGCACAAGAAATGAGTTTTTTAGTGAATCCCTTCGTGACCTGGTGGTCTAGGGTAAGGTGTTGAACTTCTGTGCTGGGGGTCCGGGCTCAATCTTCGGTCCCGGCACAGATTTATCTGAATGCCAAACCCTTCCTTCACCTCTAAAAGCGTGTATTAGTCACAACTTGTGAATGTGTGGAATGCCAGGCTTCCACCGTGGTTTGGATCCACGTTAAACTGTAGGTCCTCCATTTCATCCCATAATCACCTTACAATCTCACATTAGCATAAGTGCGTACAGCCCGAACGGGTAGTAAGACACGGTGCTAATAATAAGAAGAAGAAAAAGAAGAATTTAGTGAATCCCGAATTTATTCCAACCCTCACTCCTTGACCCTATGCTTGATTTGTCGCCTCGTGAAGGTTATGAATTTAAAACCAATGGGATTTAAGCCAGTTATTTTCAAGATGGTTTTTGCTATCGTTTTAAGAATGATACCTAGACATTCTTTATTAAAGTCGAGTTCAGCTCGTCGTCACGTTTAACATACCTAGGCCTAATCAAAGGTGGTAGCTACGAGAGTTTTTTCGTCACCTCATCACACTATCCGTTCAGGTTGTACGCATATGTACTAATTACGCTCATGTGTTAGGGATGAGGAGGTTTAATTTAAAGGAAATGTGCCATCATTTGGGTAGAGACCTAGTGGAATTCCATTAAGCAAAAAAAAACTCAGTACACTCGACTGGGATTCGAACCCCAATCTCCCGCTCTTCGGTGATTCCATTCTATTGCAGCGTGAAGCCTTAGAGTCTTCAACCACCAAAGTGGGTAGGATTACATTTAAGAGAGGAAATTCACCAGTATTTGCCAGTAGAAAGAGGATGGTGATATGCGGAATGATTTTTTTTTTTTAATTTCTACCATAGTTCTAATTCTCCGGTTTCAGAGTCAGGACTGTTGACCACCGCGCCAAGCAGGTCCTGTGAACACGGCGGCGACTGGTATCAGATGATTTACCTGACAAGAGGGGTATGTCGTACACGTGTCCTGAGAAGAGGGATCTCCTCCACCCACACGTGTTAACATGCGAGACAGGACACTAAGACATGACTGACTCTTTGAGGGGAAACAACTCTTGACTCCGGTCGGCACTAGAATAGTCGAGCAGAAACCAAGTGGGGTATATTACTGGGAAGATCTGTCCGCAGTAGGAGAACAAACAGGGGAGGAAGAAAATACAAATGACAGTAAAAGTTGTGTGTTGGCCCTCATTTAACAGACATATTTCATTTCATAAAGATCAATGTTACGCTCTTCCCGTGCATTTTGTTCTCAACGATATTTGGCCCCGTAATGTAGTGGTCAGTGCACCTGTCCGGGTTCAATTCCCGGCTGGTACCTTGGGTGGGAATTATCCCACCGGTCGCCAGGGGCTGGTAAATTAGTCTTAGGCTAGGATTAAGACTCCCACTGGCTTCACACCTCCAAATTCACTATAGTCACATCATCTCATTGCGGGTTCTTAAAGACAGTTTCTATAGTTGTATCCTGGGCAGTGCTTTGTGCCACCAGGCCGGTGAATGGTCTACATACAGGTGACCACAATGGATGTCATGTTCCTCCCAGTTCGTAATTTCATACGATAAAAATAAATTTAAAAACTCTCAATGATATATCCAAATATGTGGACTTTTAGACTTTTCAGACTCAACCTTTACACTATAATTACAAGTCTATATATAAATAGTGCGATAGGAAACAGTTTTGTGTTCACTCCAATAAATACCAAGCTCGTGTACTGTTAAAGGTTTTGTCAAGATTTTACCTGAGCGTAACAACATCTGATTGGCAATATTTCAGTTAGCTAATTACCTTCCCCTTAAGATTGTTAAATCCGTGTTGCTTGGGTTACATATTTATAAAACTTTTATTAATAATACAATGTTTGGTGTTTACTGGAATTAACAACAAACTATTTTCTTTGTTCCTACAGTAGGCCTATACACAATTAGACTTGAAAACATATTTTAAAAGTTTACATTTTCTACTCTGAGAAGTCCAAAAATTCACATTTTTGATATATATAATCAATACCTATAAAATAACATTAATAAAATACTAAAATGCTATCAATTTTTAACCGCAAAAATATGCGTTTGTATTTTCTTAAAGCCCCTTCCAAAGAAAATTGCACTATAGATTGTATGGGTACTAGGACTAGTCCACATACACATAATTATAATACCACTTGGAACCTATGCCATGGCCCTTCAGACCGAGATCTGACTTCATAAACCCATCCAACCACGTCAGCATACATCAAATACTTCTATTGAGGATATTTCAAAACCAAGATTTTTTTTTTCAAACTGTACATTGCTTAAAGTGCCTGAGCTACTTCACAGCAGAAGGCCCTAACGTCAATCGTACAGCTTCCTACAATTTCCGCGAGAAGACCCTCCCACCTCCCCTCATCCCCATCAACCCCCAACACACACTTCTCATCAATATGACGGATAGATGACTGCCTTAACCTTTGTTTACAATACATTGTCTAAAATGAAAAGGCCCTTCCCTCAGATAGATAAAAAGCATGCGTGGGTCCAACCAACCTCTTTTTTTGTTTCTGCTCTTGGGTGTTTGAATGGGTGCTAGGTTGGGTGGGGGAGGGGTAAGGGTATTAGCCCCCACATAGCTTGTCAATCAGAAGGGCACAAGGGGGGGGTAACAATTAAGTTTGGTCCAGCTGCCATTGGGGGGGTGGGTGTATTCTTTCAACATTTCGAGCAGCTGGTTCAAGGGAGAGAAAAGGATTAGCGCGAGTTGAATCTCTAATGAAAGATGCTCAGTGCGATGTAACAATGAAAGCAGGGTTGCTACTGTGGCGGCTCTTCTTCTTTTTTTTATTTTGTTTCTCGTTGAAACGAGACTAATGAATCCGTCGATCACCATGGTAAGCTTAATCACGTGTGAAGTCACAACGTAAGCGATGAAACTGGTCGCTTTTCCGTGCGAGAAAATCACTTTTACCGGGACCGTGGCAAAGGAATCGCGGGTTAGCACCTGATCTCCGTTGATATCTGTGGGCTGAGGTTGGGACGTTTGCTGAGAATGTGAGGTTAATAGGTGATCCTACTACGGATTAAAGAGAAAATAATCTCATCATTCGTGCCTACGTGTTTCTAGCCATCCGGGCTGCCTGCATATTAAAACTGATGGGTAAGGAAGGGATCAGGAAGGTAGATTTCGAGGAAGCACGCCCCTTTGATTGGTTGGAGAGTGAGCAAACATCAAGGGGAAACCACCTCAGTAAGGCCCAACCGAATTCAAACTCTGATCTCTATCACCCGGAGACCAACAAGACCAGATTGACGCCTTTGTCCCCGTGTCCACTGGTGTTGGTTTCTAACAATAAGTTAACGTTTAATTTCACCAGTGAACTCAGACGATGTTAAAACTTAGTCTAGTTTTTTGAGAGGTTGGTGAACATTGAGAAACGTGCCCTGGTTTTTGTATTAGAAAAAACTCACACGCAATGGTGGTCAAATGATCTTAGGCGCTATTCTTACAATATTCTAGATTTATGGTGATAAAGGTTTAAATCTCGACAGGGGGAGGGGCGAGAAGGGAAAATATAATTGAAGAAATAAATTTTGTAAATCAATACTTGATCGAAAGAGAAGATACTATGGAAGGAATAAATGGTGAGAATCCAGGCTGGGATGGAAAATAAGAGATTATGATCAAAATAATGGTGGAATTCAAGAATGGGATGGAAGAGAAGAGATTATGATCAAAATAATGGTGGAATTCAAGAATGGGATGGAAAATAAGAGATTATGATCAAAATAATGGTGGAATTCAAGAATGGGATGGAAGAGAAGAGATTATGATAAAATAATGGTGGAATCAATACTGGAATAAAAATAGAAGATTAATGATAAAATTAAATGTTGGAACAAGCTGGGATGGAATAGAGAGATTATAATCAAAATAATGTGGAACTCAAGAATGGGCATGAAGAGAAGAGATTGATGAAGAAAGAAAGGTTGGTAAATAATACTGGAATAGGAATAGAAGATATGAATGAAAGAAAAGGTTGAATCAAGGCTTCGATGGGAGGAGATAAGAGATATATAAAAATATAATAGGTGGAATTCAAGAATGGCATAGAAAGAAGAATGATGAAATAAAGAAAAGGATGTGGATAAAACTGGAAATGGTAATAGAAGAGATGATGAAGAGAAAGGTTACTCAGACTTCGATGGAGGAGAAGAGATGACGAAATAAATAAATGGTATAAATCAAGGCTGGGATAAAAGATTGGAGATTATGAAAGTAAAATGTATGGAAATCAAGACAGGGGCGGAATAAAAGGGATGGTTAAGGAAATAAATTATGGAATCCAAGACTGAAATAGAAGAGATGATGAAAGGAAGACTTGGGGAAATCAAGAGTTTGATGAAAGAGAAGAGACGATGAATGAAAGAATTGGTTGAAATCAAGACTGCGGGGAAAGATAGAAAAGTGTTGATACAAACGAGAGGTGGAGGAACATGGATATAAGATAGGTGCGTTAGGTAGACTCTATAAAAGAAGGTCAAGGGTTCAAATTCCGACCATTTAGTTGAGGCAATGACAGCAGCTTTTACCCGTCAATGATCTCAACGAAAACAAACAACTTCTCAACTCTTGGCCAGGTGTCCTCCTGTCTGGAAGCTGTCCGCGGAGAGCATGCGCGGTGAGTCGTCTTGGAGGTAGTTAGGACGTGCCTAGGCTCTTTGTCACGTGAGTGGTTCCCACGCACTGCCCGGGGTATATGGACCTGCTCGCGTGGTTAGCGCGTCCCGACAGTAATGCGCAATAGCAATCATCTTGAACAAACGTCTTAATTTTAACTTATCATTAAAAAGGGATTGTTTACTAAAGAACCTGGATAAGAACCAAGGCCAGTTGTTTGCCCCTGACGTCACTTAAATTATTGAAACCGTTAGACATATATATGGTTTTATTCTCATCCTCGTTTTTGAATTCTTTCACGTACACAAAATTAGTATTTTATAAAAATAAATAGTAGATCGAAAACTACTAATATTTCCTTTGTATGGATTTCAAAACTTCAAAAATCAAGTAATTGGTTAGCTACTTTAAAATAGAAATGTCTCTAAAAATAAGTAAATAATGTTTTTTTAATGGTAAACACTCAACAGACATAAATTTTGAACAAAATCGTAAATGCAATTTTTGTGAAACTTAAAATTTCCAATAATCAGCCATTAAATTATTAGTATATTGTTTACATTTAAAAGTCCTTAGCTTTTTATGTAAAAAAATTCTCCAATTATCAATTTATAGCAGAATTGCTTGACCCATTTTCCAAAAATTTCAAAATTAAAAAAAATCAGTCGTCAGTAAACTACCCTTAAATCCAGTTTCCTCCGAAAAAAAATACAGTACTGCTTATTATGTAAAATATTTCTAATCTATCAGATTTAAACACAATAATTGTTAGAGGCAGTTTTGAAAAACTAAGAAATTTCTAAAATCAGTTATCAGTAAACTACCCTTAATATCAGGTCTAGAATAATAAAAATAACGATTCGGCCCTGAAGTATGGCCATATAACATCCAAATATCAAGTTTGAACTAAGCCCATAAAATCGTTTCTGCTTAGCCCCAGATACAGACATACTTGTAAGACCCCCATTTTTTAATTCGGGGAGTGAGGGAGGGGGGCAGATCTCAAAGTAGAAAAATGTTCGTAGTTACAATACTTTCTAAATATGAGAAATAAAAGCTATCTTAAAACTGGAAACCTCACTCAACTCCTAGATGGGCATGAGGGTGGGGTATGATGGGGGTGAGGTGGGGGAAGAGGGAGGGGGTGGGCAGTGCTTGGTTATAAAAGAGGGCTGCAAGGTGGGAAAAAAATAACTCGAATAAAAACCGGCCAAATTAGTTTCTTTATCATTTAGAACTAGGGTAGTTCCGTATCATGAATTCAAAATTTGTATCCAACATTCATTTATATAAATAAAACCTGCCACTTCGTGTTTCGCTACATATTAAAAAGAAATACAATAAAACAAATCGAATTACAAAAGAATAATACTATGACTAATTCATAACAAGCTTTCGTGGGACACTCAGGACAAAAAAAATAAAAAGAGTTAATTCTTTTGTTTGAAGTCTCGGTGGTCAGGATTTTTATAGTTCGTCCTTTTTACGTGTGTGGGGCAGAGCGGGGGGGAGGACTTTTATTAAGATAATTAGGAGACATTGCGGACACTGGAAAAGGTACAAGGAAAAGTGTCCGGGAGACAAGCGAAGCGTTCAAAATATGGAGGAAACCAGAGCAAAAAAATAGTTGTAGAAAGAGAGAGAAGGAAGTACAAAGTACAAGGCGTGAATTAGCCATAGCACATTTACAACAAAAAAAACTTAGAGGGGGTGGGGGTGTTGGAGGCATTTCAGAGAAAAAGAGAGAGGGAATAGGTATGTCGGACATTTTTTTTTTCTTAATTGGTATACGAAGTGTAAATGTATAAATATGCACACATGTGACTGTGAGAGTGTGAGAGTGTGAGTATGTGGGCAGGACCTCTACGCATACAAATGACTTTTTGGGTGCCTAACAAAAGAACATCGGCTAGACGAGGGTGGTCCGAAGAACAAACACTCTCGGGTTGCGCGGAAGAGCGGGCCAAGTCCAGCTGGCCACCTGGAGGATTGGGAAGTTTTGGGGTCTCGGGACGGGACAGAGCACCCGGTTTTGTACCAAGTTGGTAACTTACATTTCACGGTTTGTACCGCCTTCATAAGTCACGTTTGTCCTTAAGGTGGGATTGAAGGCTAAACGATTTAAGGCTATGTATTTGTGCAGTTTTGTACCAACATTTATTTTACGACAAAATAAATTAGATTTCGCTTCAGTAGTTATTTTCTTCACATAGTAATATCAACAATTCTTTACTATTTTTAGTAGTAATCTTGGGATTTAAAAATTTTTTCTCTTCATTTAGAAAGTTTCTCATCAATTCATACTATACTCGTGACACATTCAATAGACAATAACGGTTTAGATTATTAGAATAGAAAATCAAACTAAAATTATATTTTGAAGTACCAAATATTTTTATTTATTTTAACCAACAAATATTTGTCATAAAAATTGATAAAAAAAAATACTGGGCTTAGCTCGCGTTACCTTATATCCCACCCTAAGGATGGTCCGGTTTTTTTACAATTTTTATAAAAAAAAAAGTTTTGTCCAAACTAAATAAAATATGGATTCAGCAAAAACGTTTATTTTATCTTTTCTCAAACATTAATCTCAACAATTCTACGATATTTGTCGCGAGCAGAGCGGCATTTGACCAAAAACTTTTTAAATAAACGGAATAAGTTATGGTCAAAAGCTACTATACTCATGACAAATATTTCAAAACTTTTAAAATTAACATCAATATTATTAATTATTATTATTATTTGATATTATCTAGCACCGTGTATTACTACCCGTTCGGGCTATACACTTAAGTACTAATTACTCTAATGGGTTAGGAATGGGAAAGGTTGAATTTAGAGGAGGTTAACCCGCATTTGCGTGGAGGGAGAGTGAAAAACCATTTAGAAAAAACCTCCAGTTCACCCGACTGAGATTCAAACCTTGATCTCCCTATCCTCGGCAGTCTAGCTCAACACGAAACTAGCGCGTTATCTAACTACACCACCGAGGTGGGTAGTACCAATATTAATATTTCATATGAATGTCTAGTCATACTAGAGTTTAGCCCCATATATTAATATGGTAGTGTAGGGGACGTGAGAAAAGATCAGTGTTTTTGCACTTTTTATATAAAAATTTTTTACCAAAACAAATCAAATATTGCTCCAATAGAAACGTAGATTTTAATTTTCTTTCCATTGAGATATTAACAGTTGTTGAATATATGTAATGAGTATAGAACCATTAGATGACACACTTTTTAAATTAAGAGAAAAGGTTGTCATTAAGGTTGGGTGCTAGTGAGCGAGAATTTAGTGCGCTAATTTTGCAGTTTTTATGGCATAAACATTTTTTGAACAAAATAAATCAAATTTTTCTTATATAGAAACATATAGTTTAGTTTTCTGCATGTTTGAAAATATCAACAGTTTTTGAATATTTGGCATGAGCATGGTGGCATTTGGTGACAAACTTTTTAAATTAAGAAAAAAGTTGTCATTAAATTCTAGGACCCCCTTGACAGATATTCAAGGACTGTTGAGATTACCATGTGCAGAAAACTAAACTATATGTTTCTATAGAAGAAATATTTAGTTTATTTTGGCCAAAAATGCTTATGCTGTAAAAACTTCAAAAATACTTCCCTAAACTCACGCTCACTAGCACCCCCATCTTAAGTTTCAAGACATCCTTGACATATATTCAACAACTGTTGATATTACGATGTTAAGAACGTTATTTAAACTCTATATTTGTACTGAAGCTATATTGTATTTATTTCTACAGAAAAAAAAGTTTTGCTTTAAAAACTGCAAAAACATTTACCTTTCCTCGCATCTCCTACACTCCCACCTTAACAATAGCATATAAAACGCATAAAATAGCAGGTTTGACTCTTTATAACCAATGGACTGTAATGATTTGAAACCATTAAATCACTATTTACAGCTTATAATTATAGCTTACACTTGTTAAAGTTGTGCAATAAAATGTTTATTGTCGAATGACCTTAAGGTCCATGACCCTCACCAAATTATGGACAGGGCTGAAATTTGATACGTCCACCTTAGACCATTCGACCACCGAAGTGGATTAACTTCAATATTTACATTACTAAAGGTCCCATGACCAGAATTGAGATGACAGGTTCCCCCTGCACCCCGCGCTAAAGTCGCCCGTGACTAAGCTGGTAAGGAACCTTTGAAGGAGGTTTTCTAAATCAATGTTCGTGTTTAGCAGATTTCAAATTTAGTAGTAAAAGTTTTTTTTAATCGCATTCAGACCTTTTTAGTTTCCTCTTGTATTTATTTGTTAGCACGAGTCTTACTACCCCATTTGGTTTGTACGCCAATTTATAATTACACTAATGTGTTAGGTATTAAGAAGGTTTAATTTAGAGGAATTGCACCTGTATTTGCGTGAAGGGAGAGTGGAATTTTTTTAGGAAAAACCACCCTGAGTGCACCCGACCAGGATTCAAACCCCAACCCCTCCCCTCATCAGCATTATAGTCTAACACGAGAGTAGCGCGTTAGACCATACTGCTACCGAAGTGGGTTTTCCTCTAGTAAAATGCAAGTTTGGTTTATTCTAGAGCATTAGCCGCGAGTTTTGGTTCACTTTTTGTGGGTGTGGGGGGGGGGAAGTTCGGGAGTCATTCTCTTAAAACTCAAAGTTAATTTTTCAGAAATTTTTATTTGTTTGGTTTGGTTTTTTTTGGACAATTTTTAGGTAATAAAAAATCAGGGCCCCTGCTTTATGTAAAAAACAATGTCATGTTTTATTTACGATTCACGGGAAGGGGATGAAATGAGTTAGGGGGTGTTAATTGTTTCTGCCACGCAGAAAAAGGGAATATAACCTTCATTTGAGACTTTTGGAATGGGATTCCAAAAATATGTGGTGCGGCATTCTTCATTCAACAACAACAAAAAAAGTCAGACACGTTAAAATGTAATCAAGTAAAAGATATACGCGCCGGGTTGAAGGAAACTAAACCCGGAGCTGGGTGTGGCGCAGCTGGTTTCGAACACCCGGGAGGTAGTTTTGGTTAGAGGGGTCAGTGGGGGGAGGGGAGAGGTGGGGGACACCTTCTGACTCGTCTCTCATTTAGTGTCAGATGGACTCGTCCTCTTAGTATGTAGGTAAACATGGTGGGCTCGACATTCAGAGGTAGACTCTCTCTATATAGACACAGGATAGGTTCGGTTTTAAGGGGGCTATGACCCTCAGGAGGGGAGCTTCTCTCGACCCCCGTTAATAAACCAAAGAAGGGCACCAGAAGGGGGTGTTGCTCCAGCCAGAGTTGACGATGGTCTCACATATCAGTGAGATTCTTGTACTTCTAACTTTCGGCTATCCATCTCCAAAGGCTTCGGTCTAAATCCCCCCCTCCCTTGTGAGGGGGAACCATTTGGACGTACCAAAACCAATCTGTTATTTTAAATGGGACAGAGCTAGTGTTACCATAAGAGATTACATAATATATATAGAGCACCACGCCTTACTACCCATTCAGGCTGTACGCATATGCATTAATTACGCTAATGGGCTTGGGTTGAGGAAGGCTGAATTTAGATTAAAGGTACCTGCACTTGCGTGAAAGAGAGTGTAAGATAATTAAGAAAAAACACAACCTCACTACACCCTACTGGACTTCGAACCCCGATCTTTCCGTAATTAGGCAGTCCAGTATATTGAAAGATTGACGCCTTAGATCTTTCGATCACCCAAGAGGTAGTAATTAAATAGTACTCGTATTAGGTTGGTGGCAATAAGATAAATAATAAATTTAAAAACTTTATTTAAGTTTTTATACGTCTATGTACGACCCCCTGCCCCCACCCCCTCCCGATGGGGCTTTATCAATTTCCAGTGGGGGTCCAGCCACAATCAGCCCCCCCCCCACACACACACACACACACACACACACACACACACACACACATTTCTAAGCCATGTAAATCCTCTCAAGTTGCTTTTTAAGTGTTGTTTTTTAAAGTAACCTAACATGGAGTGATTTCACCCCCAAACCATGACGGCAGTTTCCCCCTTAAAATAAAGGTAGAAAAAAATAAAAGATACAGGACATTGGAGTGACATAGCAATGTAAAGGACACTTCTAAGATCCTTGGTTTAAGTGAGGAGGGTCGTAAAAGTGGAGTGAATAGGGACATCTTCCATTAACACAGTCTGCCCGCCCGGCCGTTACACAATTAAACAGTTTATGACCCGCTTTTTAAAATAAACATTTACCTGGGGGCGAAGAGAGGAGATATATAAAAACAGATAAAAGGTTCAAAACCTTGATCAAGGCTATTTTATTTGTGTCACAGAACACAGAACATCGTTAAGTACAGGCAGTAAAAAACAATTGGTCCTAGTTTATTATTTTACTATACTAAATGTAAATAAATCGACACTCACAAGTTTGTTTGTCTGGGGTTTTTTTTTGGCAAAAAGTGAGGTGAAGCAAAAGAAAAAAAAATGTGTACAAATTAGTTTAGGTATTTAATGTTAGAGCATTTTCAAGAGATTTCAATATAAAAAAATTGTTTTTAATAAACGGCTTTTAAATATCTTTATCGCTTAAAAACAAAAGGCCCTTAACGGTGCTATTTAACATATATAACTCGCCCTAGATATAAATAGACCTACACTAAGAACCAAATCATTAGCGGCCGTTTTAAAAAAAAGTTTGAATTTTCAGAAATTAGTTATCACTAAACTACCCTTAATTTCAAGGCTGAAATTTTAAAAAAATAATTGATTAGGCATTTAGGTATGATAATATAAATTCTAAATATCAAGTTTGAATGAGATCAAACTTTTTCAGCTGTAGCCTAGGTACAGACAGACAAACAGAAATGTGAGACACTATTGTTATCTTCTTGTGACACCTCGGGGAGAGAAAGTATTGTGTTCGTAAAACTATTTTAAAACAAGATTTTATTATTTCGACATTTCATGGCCCTCTGACCTCGAAAACAGTGTTTTTTTGCAAAGCCCGTCTGTCTGGCTATGTGTCTGTATCTCTACCTAGAGGTGAAACCATTTTACCTTTCGAGCTAAAACTTGGTTTTTAGGGTTTTCATAAGGTCCTCCCACGGAATTTTTGAAATTATCAACATAGCCCTAGAACTAAGGATAATTTACTAAATGTCGAAAAGAGATTATATCAATTTGATTACTAGCTCTGAAGAATTTGATTAAAATTCTTATCCATGCTTAACATTATAAACAAAATGGCGTGCATCTCATTATTCCAGGAAAATTACTTTGAGAGTATTTTTACATGAGCGGAAATTTCCAATTATGATCATATCTCCGCAATTCTTTGAGATATGAAATAACTTATCATTGCAGAATTGAAGGACCCTTTAAAAAATAAACAACTTTAATGTGAAATGGATGTTTATAAAACCAATACTTTCCGAGCTATAAGAAAATTAATATATTTTTTAAATTAAAGTCTGGGAAATATTAGTTGTAATTATCTTTGATGGACAGAGATGTTCTTCTTTTCTCACTATTTCTGTAACAGTGTACACTATATCATTTATGATCTTTGGTTAAATGTGATCCTCTTTTTTTTTACATTGTGTTTCTGCAAAAATATATATTATTTCGTTTCACAAATCTTACGAGTTTTAAGCAAATGTCTCCATTTTTAGGTAAAAGAGCGAGAAAGTTTGTGCGGTGCGTCGTACCGTTTATTTTTTTGTTCGGACACAAACAAAACGTCAAGATCCATCATAACATCGAACATTTTAACCATTGCAATATTTTCTATATATGAAAAAGTAAAAATCGTACGTACTTGACTGTTTTTAGGTTATGTGAGCACCAGTTCCTAAGAATACAGGTGGTTGATGATTGGTTAGAGTGTTCGACCCTCTCCCAGCGCTACACCTTTGCTCAGTAGCTATTGTGTCTGACTACTGAACTAAGGGTCCCGGGTTTGGTTCTCGGTATGGTAGAGAAATACATAATTCGTGAAATGTGGGTTTCCCTTTTCGCAGTGATGAATTAACGTCCATGGTGCTGGATGTTGTGCCTGTTCTAGATTTAAGTTAGTTAAGTAGTGTGCTGATATTATAATTCTTATGCTGATATTATAAGTCGTGTGCTGATATAATCAGTCAGTTCGTTAAGTGCACGTTTAAGGTGCTAGAGCTGGGTGTGTATTGTAGTCTATTAGGTGTACCGTCCTAGGTAAAGCCAATTTGTAAGCCGTGTGTTGAAATAATCTCACTTGTTATATGAAAATTGCCCTATAATACAGTATCTCAATTTTTTTAAATATGATATAAATTTAAAGCGTCGTATTACGAGAACCAACCGCGCGAACATTTTCTGAGACTACCTTGACAATCCCGCTATAAATTATTACTCTTCTGGTTTCGAACCTGCGCCACTCTTAGTTACTCGCTATTTTTGGAACGTTGGCACCTTCTAGAAAGATGGACTAAAGCAAGGCTATACAATATAGTCCACACGAAAGGCGAAACTTGGGGGATGAACGATTATAATTACGGAAATGATCCGTGTGTCAATCATAATCGAATAAAATAAAATTCATACCTGGACACGTGAATAGAACCCGGAACCTTTGTCTTAGTAATCCTATTCTCTACCGCTGAGCAATCAAGGGGTTATTCCGTGCTCCGGGTAATTCTCCGCTTATATTTTAAGGCAGAGTATGTGATGGACGTGTGAATATCATAGGTCTACCAAGCCGAAAGCCAACACTCTCCTATCAACCACAATATTTTGCTACAACAGTCCAATCGTGTCAAAAAAGATGCGTGAGAATCATTAGACAAATTACCACAAGACTTTCGGGGGGGGGGGGGGGGGGACGGTACAAGAAGCGAGTTGGAGAATCTGGCCCCAGGTTAACAAGCGTCAGGTACTATAGAGCCTATGTGTTTATTTGCTTGGGGAGGGGGGAGTTATAACGGGGGAGAGGAGGGGTCACAGCTTGCGGTGAAGCTGTTTAGCTTCTCATTACATTCCTCATGACCAAGCTACCGGTGGCTTAATAGGAACAACACACCGCGGCAGAGCGGACTAAGTCACGTCTATAGCTGTCACATCAAGGATGACTTAAGTAGTTAGAAAGGCCACGCGTAGACCCACAGGACCACAATTCTATTCCTCTCTGACTGGAGGTATATTACCAACAATCCTCAATGTTATATTGAAGAAATTAACGTTAAGTTTCTAAGTTCAGAGCTATACTTTTTTTTATCACCCCGTTTTACTGTTCGGGCTATACGCATACAGAATATGATTACTACTCTAATGGGGTAGGGATAAGGAATTAAGTATTTTAGAGGTATTATAGCCGCATTTGCATTGAAGGAGGGTAGGAAACCATTTAGGGAAAAAATACCCTCAGTACACTTGATCGGGATTCAAACCCCGTTATCCTCATATATTATCAGCAGGCTAGTCTAATATGAGAGTGATGCCTTGGACCATTCAGCCACTGAAACGTGTCAGAGATACATCAGCACACTCCTTACAAACTAGCTTATTTAACTCACGATACCAAACTCAGTACTCGTGGCAGGATTGTCTAAGTATAGGCAGTAGGGCGAACATTATATTAAAATAGGCTCCATCTGGGAATTCAACCAATTCCTCTTAAATTGTATACACTCTCCATAACAATTGAGTCTCAAAGTAAAGTACTTCCAAGCTTTAAAAAGAAATCGTCAAGATAGCAACATTACAAATTACCCGCCTCATCGGCCGAATGGTCTACGATTGGTAGAAATGGGCAAATTACGACCCGCGGGCTAGATTCAGACCGCCGGTGTGTTCAATACAATCCGTAGATAAATAATTAAAATAAATTGCGTGTGAAGCAGGCTTTTTTGAAACACAAAAATAAAAGTATTTTTTTAAAAGCAATGACAAATTCAACATTTCCAAACTGGTAAATCATGCTCAAAAAAAAAGTCAATGAAACTTAATAAAAGTGATCTTAGAAATCAACTTACTGATGAGCGTCTGTCTTCTTTCTTGAGAATAACCTGTTATCTCACACACCCCATCATATAGATCTATTGAACGAACAAAAAAAATACTCAGCCAAGATATTTATGATTGTTATACAAGTAATTATCAATGTATTCAAACTTATTCATGTCAGAGTGTTTATTATTTTTACTTTCTCATAGCAAGAGAAAGTTCTGTGATCATGAAAAAAATTGATTTTGAGATTACGATGAATCTTTACGTTTTTTGTGAACACGAACCCCAAAAAGTGGATTTTACAATTCTCTCTGTCCCCATGTCTGCCTGTCTGTCTGTCCCTGGCCACGGATCCAAAACGATTACATGGATTTTGTTCAAACTTGATATTTAGATTTTATAGGCCTTACCCCGGGACATTTTTTGACTTTGACCCTAGCCCCCAAATTAAGGGTAGTTTCCTGATAAGTAATTTTTTTGAATTCCAAATTTTCGAAAATGGCTTAAACGATTTTGATTAGCATGCATATCTAGGATTTGTTTGACATGAACAATAGCACTGTATCATTAGTTTTTGGGCAAAATACGTTGATGGATTCGTTACTGATGGAAATTTTTTGAAAATTTTAAATATTTCGAAAATGGCTCTAATGATTTTGTTTAAAATATATATCTGCGGATTATGTGGTATGACACATAACAATGTATACTTGTTTTTGGGATGGAAACTCATTTATGTGTAGTTAACTGATGACTAATTTTTCAAAAACTTGAAATATTTAATAAATGGATTCAACGATTTGGTTCTGAATGGGTATCTTGGGAGTGTTTGACGTGAAAAATAACACTATATGCTTGTTTTTGGGGTAAAAACTCATTTATGGGTAGTTTACTGATTTTTTAAAAACTGGATATATTTTTTAAAATGGCCCTAGCGATTTGATTCAAAATAAGTGTCTGTTGGTTTGTTTGCATTATACCAAGTTATAGAGATTTGTTTTTCTAAAAAAAAATCATACAGTAGTGATTAACAAATTACTGGTTTTTGTAAAATTCAATTTTTTTGAGAATAGCTTTAACAATTTGGTTTAAAATTCGTATTGGAGGACTATTTTACATAACCAATAATAATGTATCTTTATTTATCTATAGTAAATCAGGGGTAATTTACTTACAATATATTATTTTAAAAAAATATTATTTTTTTAAATTATTCTTGAAGATTGAATTCAAAATGGTAATATAAGAATAGTTTTTAATGATAAATAAGAATACTTTTTTTTTACAAACAAATAATTTTAGGGTTGTTAACAAATAATCAAATTTGATTTTTGTTAAATATATTTGAACAATTTGGCTTGAAATGTATATATGTAAGGTGTTCATTGTGATCAACAAGCTGATTTATTGTTTTTTTTTTTACTAGGAAAACATAATTAAGGGTAGTTTACTTAAAACCTATGGCTGAAAATTATTTTCGAAGCTATAATACACAATATTATAAAGTTTGTACGATTGTCATTTATTTTAAAAATCAATTTGAAGAAATTTAATGAATTAAATTATTTGGACCACTTTTTTTTTTTTTTCATTTTGCCCTTTTGTAAGTAAGTTTGCACATCCTTGGTCTAAGGCATCACTCTCGTATTAAAATAGCTTGCTGATGATGGAGATATCGGGGCTCGAATCTCAGTCGGGTCTACTGAGAGTGGTTTATCCTAAATGTTTTCTCATTCTCTTTCCACGCAAATGAGGGTAGATTATATCTAAAGTGCTTCCTGCCTGATCCCTACCCCATTATAGTATTATAACCTAAGCAGGTAGTAAGACGCGGTGATTTAAAAAAATCACAAATTGTTATTTACTTTTAACAAATCAATCAGGACCCGCTTTGATGGTCACGTGATCTAAGGCTTCACTGTCGCAATAGACGGTTACGAAGAGATCGGAGTTCAGATCCCGTTACCATAAAAATAATCTTGAAAACCACCCCCATAAGGGAATTCAGAGCTTAAAAAATATATTTATTAATAATACTTAGCACCGCGTCTTACTACCCCCTAGGGTTATACGCTTAAGTACTAATTAGGCTAATGGGTTAGGAATTGAGAAGTTTGAATGTAGAGGAAGTGAACCCGCATTTGCGTGGAAAGAGAGTGAAAAACCATTCAGGGAAACCTCCCAGTTCACCCGAGCGAGATTCGAACCTCAATCTCCCCGTCCTCGGCAGTCTGGCTCAACACGAAACTAGCGCGTTAGCTAACTACGCCACTAAGGCAGGTGATATATTTATTAAAGTATAGTTAAAAAAAGTGACTGTCGTCAGGAACTTGTTCGTCTCGCAGTAGCCGAGTCTGACCCGATCCTTGATCCTGTTCGCAGCCTCCACACGGAATCCTCCTTGAGTTCATGACCTTATAATTAGAAGGATAAAAATAATCTCATCCCCATACCCTCTCACTAATTCATCTAACATTCTATCTAGTCATCTCTTTCTATTTTCTTTCACTGAAAAAAAAAAAGAAGATTCTTATTCATTTATTTTCTTTCATGCGTGTCCCCCACCCCTCTCCTCTTTTTTTTTTTCTTTTCATGTCCGCATCCCGTCTTAATAAATTGTCTTATTGTCTCTTTTGTACGCGCATCCTTAGTTGCTGCCGTAATCCAAATCAAAAGCGGCCAGAGAGGACTCATAGAACCATGAACAAAAGTCACCATAACGAAGACACATGGGCCGGCTCGGAGGAAGAACGGGCCCAGTCCGGGGGATTCTCGGTGGGGCAGGTGACCTGTTCCTCTGTCATTGAAATACTCTCATCACGTGATTTTACGGAGAATTTAATGGCTTTATTTCAAAATATGGGGGCATTTAACAAGCCCCTTTACCCGCTTCGGTGGTTGAATGGTCACCCTCAAAAATATACAGGACTATCGATGATGGGGATCTGGGTTCAAATCTCGGTTGGGTGTAGTGAGGGTTTTTTAATAAATAGTTATCCAATGTTCCTCCACCAAAATGCAGGTACAATTCCTCTAAATTCAACCTTCCTATTCCCTTACACATAAGCGTAATTAGTACATATTCGTATAGCCCGATTGGGTAATAAGACACGACGCTTAAAAAAAAACTAAGTACTTTTTTAAATATACTGACTATATAGTCCAATTTTGATATGAAGACGCTTATCCGACATATAGAAAAGTTATTAAATCTATTTTCATGTATTCATACATCACGTCATATGATCTACAGTTGCCACTTTTGATATATGTTATCAATACCTATAAAATAATGATGTCTCATTATTTGAGGTACTTAAGGTAAACTTTCTGAACCGACTGATTATATCAGCATACGACTCATAAGCCAATTTAAAATTAAAACGGACACAACACCCAGCCCTCCAGCCATTATTGCATCACTATGAAGGGGCAAACCCATACTTCACAATGGTAACCGTTTCCGTCATGTCGGGAATCGAGCCCGGGATTCTTAGCTCAAAGGCAAAATGCTCTCATCACTCAGTAGAACACTCATTGTCAGGTATCAACGAGCATACATTCCCATGTGAGGTGTGTAGAGCAGAGCCTATGTAAGATTGGTCAAATGGGGACAGAGTGGGTGATAACATACATTCCCATGTGAGGTGTGTAGAGCAGAGCCTATGTAAGATTGGTCAAATGGGGACAGAGTGGGTGATAACATACATTCCCATGTGAGGTGGGTAGAGCAGAGCCTATGTATCATTGGTCAAATGGGGACAGAGTGGGTGATAACATACATTTCCTATGTGAGGTGTGTAGAGCAGAGCCTCTGTATGATTGGTCAAATGGGGACAGAGTGGGTGATAACATACATTTCCTATGTGAGGTGTGTAGAGCAGAGCCTATGTACGATTGGTCAAATGGGGACAGAGTGGGTGATAACATACATTTCTATGTGAGGTGTGTAGGGCAGAACCTATGTACGATTGGTCAAATGGGGACAGAGTGGGTGATAGCATACATTTCCATGTGAGGTGTGTAGAGTAGAGCCTCTGTATGATTGATCAAATGGGACCAGAGTGGGTGATAACATACATTTATATGTGAGGTGTGTAGAGCAGAGCCTATGTTTGATTGGTCAAATTGGGCCAGAGTGGGAAATAGCATACATTCCTATGTGAGGTATGTAGAGCAGAGCCTCTGTATGATTGATCAAATGGGACCAGAGTGGGAAATAGCATACATTCCCATGTGAGGTGTGTAGAGTAGAGCCTCTGTATGATTGATCAAATGGGACCAGAGTGGGAAATAGCATACATTCCCATGTGAGGTGTGTAGAGTAGAGCCTCTGTATGATTGGTCAAATGGGGACAGAATGGGAGATAACATACATTTATATGTTAGGTGTGGAGGGCAGAGCCTATGTATTATTGGTCAAATGGGGACAGCATGGGAGATAGCATACATTTATATGTGAGGTGTGGAAAGCAGAGCCTCTGTATGATTGGTCAAATGGGGACAGAGTGGGTGATAACATACATTTCCTATGTGAGGTGTGTAGAGCAGAGCCTATGTACGATTGGTCAAATGGGGACAGAGTGGGTGATAACATACATTTCTATGTGAGGTGTGTAGGGCAGAACCTATGTACGATTGGTCAAATGGGGACAGAGTGGGTGATAGCATACATTTCCATGTGAGGTGTGTAGAGTAGAGCCTCTGTATGATTGATCAAATGGGACCAGAGTGGGTGATAACATACATTTATATGTGAGGTGTGTAGAGCAGAGCCTATGTTTGATTGGTCAAATTGGGCCAGAGTGGGAAATAGCATACATTCCTATGTGAGGTATGTAGAGCAGAGCCTCTGTATGATTGATCAAATGGGACCAGAGTGGGAAATAGCATACATTCCCATGTGAGGTGTGTAGAGTAGAGCCTCTGTATGATTGATCAAATGGGACCAGAGTGGGAAATAGCATACATTCCCATGTGAGGTGTGTAGAGTAGAGCCTCTGTATGATTGGTCAAATGGGGACAGAGTGGGTGATAACATACATTTCCATGTGAGGTGTGTAGAGCAGAGCCTATGTTTGATTGGTCAAATTGGGCCAGAGTGGGAGATAACATATGACAGGCACAGTATTAACAAGCTCTGCCTGTTTTGGCAAGACGCCACGACACGACATATGGTACTGAAGATACTAGGTTCACACACACACGAATATTTGCACAAGTGAACAAAATATATTCCCAACTCCCCCACCAAAAAGAGAGAGTTAGGCTTGTTTTGCTCTGAGTCAAAGAGAGCACACACCGTCTCGAAAGTACACATGTCTCAATTGTAATTAAAATCACTTCCCCGGAACATTATAATCATACATTATTATCAGTTGCATAGAATTAAAAAAATTAGCATAAGTACTAGGCTAGACATCATAGAGATTTTTTTTCTCTAAATAAAAATATAACTTTCTATAACAATGTCATGTTTCTTTTACATATCGTGTTGTACCTCATTCATGATAAGTTAAAACTGGAGATGTCGTGATTCTCTGCTTCTCTTGAGCTCGATTGTTTGACATTTACCATTTCAAACTCTTTACATGCATCCAAGGTCGTAGAGTGGGGAAAAGGGTTTTTGGGGGAAGTTTAGTCCGGACACCCCTAGCATATAGGTACGTACACACACTTCTAAGGGATGAAAATTCTGTGTTAATGATCGCACAGAAAACAAAGATTGAGGACAACCATTGACAGATACTTTGAGCAACATTTCATTTGACAGGTTTAAATATTTAGGAAAAATTTTAACTAGCAATAACGATATTAGAGTGGAAATTAGTAAAATAATACAGTCATCGAATGCATGCTATTATTCGGTCAGTAAATTGTTGATATCTCACCTGCTTTCAAGGTATGTAAAACTCAGAATTTACAAAACAATAATTTAACGTTTTTCATGAGTTTGAAACATGGTATCTTAACTTCCATTGATAACCGACCCATGGTTTAGTAACCAGTGCACCTGGTTGCAAAACTAGGGTCCGGGTTCCATTCCCGGCTGGTACATGGGGTACTTTTCCTGAAAGGAAAATCACCCAACGGTCACCAGGGTTTGGTTTGATCTAGTTTTAATGTTTCCACTGGTCCCACACCCTCATATTCACTATCACCATCACCTCTTCTCATCGGGAATGGGAAGAGCACCTAAGCAAGGATGTACTATTGTACATTCAGGCGTCCCCCGGCACAACGGTACGTTATTACTGGATAATCTTTCCATAAACTGGTCTATGAATGATGTAGCCCAGACGCCAATATTATAATTATACCTTACATGATAAAAAAAAAGTGGGGTGTTCGAAAACAAGGTGCTTAGAACTGCATTATAGGTAAAGGGTAATGAGGTAGGATGTATAGGATACTCATAATAGGATAGTGTTAAATGACTGATACACTACACCAAGAATGTAGGGTGAATAAGTGTCGTAGGTTAGCAGCAGACATGCATAGCGTGAATGTGAAGAATCTAGAATCGTTCAGGGATATTGACTAGCAAACCCAATGGTAAGAGATCATTGGGAAGACTTAGACTCAGATGAGAGGTTGCATTATAATGACCTGAAAGAGATAGGGTGTAATAAGGTGGACTGGATAGAACTACACAATATATGGATAGGGTGTAATAAGTGGACTGTATAGAACTAGCTCAAGATATGGATAGGGTGTAATGGACTGGATACAACTAACTCAAGATATGAATAGGGTGAGATGAGGTGGACTGTACAGAACTACTCAAGATAGGGATAGGTGTAATGGACTGATAAACTAATTCAAGATATGAATAGGGTGTAATAAGGTGGACTGTATAGAACTACTCAAGATATGGAATAGGGTGTTAATAAGGTGGACTGGATATAACTAACTCAAGATATGAATAGGGGTGTGGATATAACTAACTCTAAGATATGGATAGGGTGTAGTGGATGATAAATAACTCAAGATAGGGATAGGTGAGTACTTTTGTAAGTGTGTGAAGTGACATCTTTAGATATATCAATGACCCCGGTTCCCTGGTGGTCCCCCAGTGTCATAACTTCCATTTGGTGGTCATCCATTCACACAAACTTTGAGAAATAAGCTCTAGAATGTGATAGTTCTTAGAATCTTTGATGCAACCCACTTCTGCAAATATCTTCATCATGACCAACATCGTCAACAGTAGTAATAAGATTCACACGACCTCTTGCGAGGGAAAGCGACTAATGCCGATGAATATCAACCGCGCGATTGCCCTAGATTAAGGACGGCTGCCATGTTAGTCAATCAACAGTCGTACAATTATTATTCCTATCAAGAAAGAAAATGGCGAGCAGGTGGGTCATACTCATTAAAATAATGCTCGGTTACTCAATCAGTTACGCCAGCGTCGTAAGTGATTCTCCTCAACTCGAGAGGACTGAATAGTGTCCGAACAGGGTATCTTTGTCTGATGGGACTTAGCAAATGATGACAGCTATCCATTTAAAACTAGATTTCCAACCATTTGAGGGCCTTGAACCCAATTTTACACTTTTAAACCAACGAAACTACATGATAACATACAAGTTTATTAATTATTATTTTATTAATTTATATCAGTATACGATTTATTACTTATAAATTATTATTTATTTTAGTTATTATTAGCCACCTCGCCGATTTACACCACGTCTCGGGTTAACCACGTTACGCTAATTGCCTGTAGGGTGATTGTGAAGATAATAGGATGCGACTACAGATTTAACGAGAATCGAACACGGTATGAGGCCTGGCATTCCTCACATCCACAAGTTGGTGATTAAATCACTCTTAGTTAGAGGGGAATGACCTAGGGTTTGGCAATCAGATAAATCTGTGCCGGGACCGAGGATTGAACCCCGGACCCCCAGCACAAAGTCTGACACTTACCACTAGACCACCAGGTCACCCAACATACAGTGATAACATTATAGTTTTTAAATTATTATTTTCACTGAATCTTTCTACCAATCCAGGCTATACGCATTTAATTACACTAGACAGGTAAGTAGAATTGAGAGGAAACTTACCTTTATTTGCGTGGAGGAAGAAGGGGGAGGGGGGAAACCGTTTAGGAAAAATTACCCTCAGTACACTCGGCCGGAATTTGAATTCTGACGTCTCCATTAGTGATAAACCAAACTAGCGTGACGTTAAGCTGGCGTCCTCGATTTAATTATTGTAATGTATATATGGATGCGACTAAGAGGTCTCAAAAGAGAATCGATAAGTCCTGTGGATATTTTGGAAGCGTTGGTAGCAGTGCCACTCGCCTAAACACGAGACCGCTACGGTGAACTAAGTCAGCAATCAACTGTCAGAGTTGAGTAACCAAAAGGAACCTAAACATGACACTGCTACGGTGAACTATGTCAGCAATCAACTGTCAGAGTTGAGTAACCAAAAGGAACCTAAACACGACACTGCTACGGTGAACTATGTCAGCAATCAACTGTCAGAGTTGAGTAACCAAAAGGAACCTAAACACGACACTGCTACGGTGAACTATGTCAGCAATCAACTGTCAGAGTTGAGTAACCAAAAGGAGCCTAAACATTAGCTTGACAGTTTTAATCAGTTTAAACGCTTACACTTCTATTTTAATTTCACGCCTTCCTAAAATCACTATAATCATTTTAAAAAGTAAATAATATAGAGCTATTTTTTTGGCAGCTTGTGTTGAAAAATGCAGTATGCTAACCATATTTGTTGATGGTCGTTTCTAATATATTCAGAAATCTTGATTAGAAAACTAATCGATATAAACGGGAATAACATATTTATAAAAATTGGAAGAGATATCCAAAGAAGACCAGGTAGGGTCTATACATTACTAAATAAATAATATATATTTTCTAAAAATATTACTGGAAAATAAATATATGTATATGTTTAGAATATAATATATACAGTTTATATATATATATATATAATGTATATATATATAATGTTGTTTGAGCTGTAAGCTAATGCAATAATTATGCTAATGTGTTGGTATAGTAGTAAGGTTGTATAAAGAGGATGTGCGCCCGCATTCACGTGGAGATAGTGTAGAAAAGCATTTAGGTAGATTCATCTTAAGTAGCCTACACCCGACTGGTATTCGAACCCCGACCTCTCTCATCCTCGGCAGTCTAGTCTAAAGTGAGAGTGACGCCTTTAGACCATTCTGTCGGATCTTTTAAATAATATCGCGAGTGGAAAGCTGTGAGCATGCCGAGCAACTAAATGATCTCCCTAGAGAAAGGGTCAGCCTAAATAAGAGGCGACATTGCACTCCGCACAGAATACACAATAATTTATCGGCTGAAACAGGACGCTCACAGGACAACAAATAAAATATAAAGAGAGAAGACAGGATGAAAAAAAAAATTGAAAGTAAAGAAGAAGAGAGAACACTATCGGGAGTTAGACAAAAAGAGACTGGAATGGGTTGGGGGGGGGGGAAGAAATAAAGAGTTTTTGGGTGTACGTAAAAGGGATTAAGAGAGAGCAGCCCACAGCTTGGAAATGATCCGGCTCGCATAACAACAGAAGGTCACAAACGAACGTTATCGTGGGAGGAGAGTGGTACCCACCGTTCTGAAAACATTGTGACGGAGCATCTCGTTTCTAAAATTGTGGTTCACTTACCCAACAACACCCGTCGATGATCACGTGGTCTAACGCAGTAGCTTCCAAACTTTTTTTTTAGCCATAAACTCGTCTCATTGTCCCTACGCTACCCTATAAAAAATATGTATTCAGAATCGTGGTTTGAATGACCCATTAAGGAGGAAATCGGCACAACAAAACAGTAAAATTGAATGGCCCCTTTATTGAAAAATGTAATCGAAAACTTTTTAGTTTAGATGACTAAACAAAATTGATCGACTTTGTCTAGTGATAAAAGCTTTTCAAAGTTTAAAAATTACATAGCAAGTCTCTTAATTAACACATGTATTAACTTCTTCACTGCTCTATATATTCTAAATTAAATGTATGGACTTGTTGAATATAATATATCAGTTTTCCAATGTTTGGTCTCTTAGCTATAGTCTAAGATCCCCCCTCCCTTCAGCCCCCCTGTTACTCCCTTGCCTCTTAGTGCCCATTTTGGGAATGACTGCTCTGTGACGACATTCTCACGTTAGACTAGATTGTCGATGATGGAGAGATCGGGTTTTAAATTCCGGGTCGGATGTAATGAGGATGTTATTTTCCCCTAAATGATTTTCCACTTTAACTCTACGAAAATATAGGTACATTTCTTCTAAACTTTAGGCCTACCTGTCTTATCCCTGACACATTAGCTTGACTAATATGTTTGTGAATAATCCCTGCTGATAGTAAGATGCAATTTTCAATTGTATGAATCTTAAAATATTTCTGTTGATATTTAGTAACTTTTGAAGTGTAATAAAAAGTCAAACTTAGCTTGAACCAACTATACCCAGGTATCCTTTCTTGTAACTTTCCGTGGTGTTAAAGGGAAACGCTTAGTTTTAAATATAAATTACTTGGGTTAAGCTAATTTATAAGTTTATCGGATAAGTTAGTGAAGAGTGAAAGACAGATTTTTAAAACCAATAAAAATGGAAGGGTAAATAAGGGGCACAACACAATTATACTATACTTTCCTATAATCTTATAGTTTGTAGAGATATTTTGAAAAAATATTTAGCAGTATGTTAATTTTTATCCAGAAAATAAGTATATTATAGTTATCATTCCTAAAATATCCATTTTAAACAAAATCATAAGAGCCATTTGGAATAAGTTTCCAATTTTTTCGAAATCAGTTTATTAGTGAGTGTCTTTGATCAATTTTTCTAATAAAAAACAAGTACAGAGGCTATTTATCATGTAAAACAATAGACAGAAATTTATTTTGAACAGAATCGCTAAAACTTTTTATTTGATAAAAATGACAAATTTTCAAATAATAGTTATTTCTAAATTATCCTTAATTTTAGGACTAAAAACAAACTCAAGATTCAAACTTAAGGTATGATCATATACACTCTAAATATAAAGTTTGAATGAAATCTATTAAAATGTTTTAGTTATAGCCCTAGGATGACAGACAGACTCGCCTTTTTCCTTAGCATGGAGTCACATAGTTTAAAGGTAAAAAAAGGTTTACGATTACAATATTTTCTCTATATTAAAAAGTAAAATATTAATTTTCGAATTTCAGTAGCACCTTTCTAAAAACTATTTTAAGGAGTGCTGTGTATTTTTGTTCCAACTTCCGATTATGGTAATAAATAATTGTCTCCATTCAAAATTCCTCCTTTCATGTTTGAAAATAAAACGTTCTTATCTTACAGAGATGTTCCAATATTTCCCACCGGGAAAATTCTTTGCTTTCATACACAAACAAAAATTCTAGATTTATGAGGGGATTAGAACGCTCTGTCTTGACTACATTTGTTTGTGTTTTGACCACCAGAATGGAGTGTAAGCACCTCACAAAAGCACCGAAATTTTCCCTCGCAAGAACCATTGTATGGCGTGTTGTCTGGCGATGTCTATTTAGAATGAACATACTTCTTACTAAAATATTTAAGGCCCTGTCATCTAGAAAGGTTATAACGTGCTTAGTTTTATTATTCAGTCCAATTTTTGTAAGAGGGACCTTTTATAAAATACATACATTGATAATATTTTGCTATATTATTATTAGTTAAGTTATATATGTATTGATACTATCCATCAAAAGTGACAGCTATAGATCACATTACTTGACGTATTATGACTATGTGAACTTAATGTATACTCCATTCACGTAGGAATTACTCTCTGAAAGGTCTTTTTTCCTACCAATACCTACTATATAATAGATTTCTGGTAGGGAAAAAGGCCTTTCAGAAAACAATTCCTAAGCTGAACAGACTTTAGCTTTTCTAATGACCCACTTTGGTGGTAGAATGTTCTAAGGCGTTACTCTCGCAGTAGACTGGACTGCCGATGACGGGGAGATCGGGGTTCAAATCCCGGTCTGGTGTACTGACAACTCTTATTTCCTAAATGGTTTTCCACTCTCTCTCTCCATCTAAATGTGGACACACTTCCTTTAAATCCAACCTTCTTCATCCCTAGCATATTAGTGTAGCTATGCATAGACGTATAGCCCGTACGGCTGGTATACGTGAGTGTATTAAATTTTGGGAGGGGGGGGGGATATTTAAAAATAAGTTATTTGTAAACTACCCTTAAATGATTTATACTTGTAAAAATAAGAATATATTCTCATTTTCCATGAAATACTACTCCCGGATACCTATTTAAAACTCAATATTAAAGGTCATTTTAAACACATTAAAAAAAAAAGTGATAAGTAAACTACCTGTAAATTAATTTATTCTAGAAAAAACAACAATTATTATTTATTATCATATAAAATAGTCTCTAAATACCAATTTTTGAACAAAATCGTTAAAGCTATATTCAAAATATTAAAAAAAAATTTCAAAAATCAGTCATCAGTAAACTACTATTAAATTGTTTTTCCAAAAATATTTTATATTATATAATTGTATATAATGTAAACAACTAAACAAATACATATGTTTAACCAACTCGCTAAAGCAATTTCTTAAACTATTCAAATTTAAAAACAATCAGTTATCAGTAAACTTCCCTTAATTTTAGTGCTAGGTTCAAAATAAAATAATAAAATTTCAAGTTTGAACAAAATTCATCAAACCGTTTCAGATCTGTGGCCAGGGACAGACAGAAAAAATTTTAAAATCCACTTTTTTGGGTCCGAACACAGATCAAGATTAATCATAATTTCTAGGTCAACTTTTTCACGTTTACAATACTTTCTCTTTATATATAAAGTAAAAAAGGGTGATAAGTTCGTTCAATAAAAATAAAGTTAAAATATATTTCGTAACTGTGGGAAGAACTCACTTTATAAAACAGTGATATCAAAAGCCCAATTATTTTGGAACGGTTAGTAGAGTAAGTTATTCCTCCATCCCTCTTTTCTGCTCCCCCGTAATACCAAGATTTATTAAAAATGAAAATAAAAAGGAAACTGGTTTTCTTGTCCAACTTTTTTTTTTTCCTCCCTGGTAGACTTTCCTTGGTCACATAGAAGGCTACCAAGTCCAAATCTTCTCATGAGTAGTGGGAGAGATATTCCGCCCCCCCACCCCCTCTGAATGTTGGTGGCATTGTTTGAGATGTAGCCTCCGCCAGGGGGATGAGAAGGGGTGCTCTTAATGTCGCGGAGCTATGAAACATAGCGGGGGTGGTTTCAAAGAAGGTGGGGTGTTGGGAGTCTTCCTCCCCCCCCCCTCACCGCCTCTTCCAGGTTAAGATTCTTCCCCCCCTCCCACCCACTTTTTCAAATCCTCTCTCACACACTGAACTACTTCACGCAGCTGTGTTTGGGGTGGGAGGGTAGGGGAGGGGATTTGGTTTCAAGACATCTTAAAAATTGTTTCTTGGTCGGTTTCTTACACCATTAACAACTTAGTGTACACTCCTTTCCAAAAAAAAATTTAATGTTGTCCTTTGCGTGACAGATTTCCCCCCCCCTCTCTAACTATTGGGGCATTCGATACGGCGCGCGTGAATGTTGTGCGTGACAACTTTTGCCTACAATTCAGTTTTCATTGTAAAGGTTATATCTGACAGGAAGAAAAGTTACCAGATCTACTCTCACGTATCCATACGTCAAGCCATGTTATCTGCAGCTGTCACTTTTGTTATATGTTATCAATACCTATAAATAACAATAGTAGATAGTAAAATGCTATCAATGTTGAACACAAAAAATATATTTGTATTTTATATAAAAACTGGACAGTAAAAAATAAAATACCTAATATAGATTTTCCAACATGTTTTATTTTTTTTACCGGGTCTTACTACCGTTGGGCTATCGCTTTAACATGTTTTTAATGTTTTTGCCAACCTAGCTTATTCTAGTAGAGTTATTGTTAAAGTTTTTATTAAATATAATGGTAAGTTGGAGATAGTGGAAGTTGGAGATAGTGGTATTTGAGATAGTGGTATTAATAGTTTGGAGATATGGTATGTTGGAGATAGTGGTAAGTTGGAGTAGTAGGAATGGGATAGTGGTAGTGTTCTGAGATAGTGGTAATGTTGGAGATAGTGGTAAGTGGTAAGATAGTGGAATTTGGAGATAGTGGTAAGTTGAAGTATTATGATAGTGGTAATTTGGAGATAGTGGTAATGTTGGAGATAGTGGTAAGTTGTAGAATGATGATGGAGATAGTGGTAAGTTGGAAATACTGTATTGTAGATAGGGAAAGGTATTATATGTAGAGATGAATGATAATATTGGATTAGTTGTTAGAGATAATTAATGATATATTACTAAATACAAGAAACAAATGAGACAACATATCGAGGTAAGAATCGAACCAGGTGCATTGGAGCTAAGAGGAAAAAAGCTTTATCAAGATTAGTCACGACTCATCTACTTTGCAGTTGAAACATGAAATAACTACGAATTTATACAAAGAAAAAACAAACGACAAAAAAGAAGTCTAGTCCCACTTTACGACATAACATTCCAGACCAAGAATGAAAAAAAAAAAGAAGAAAAAAAGATAATGAATGTCAGGGCTGCCTTAATGACCTTTCTTCAGTAAGTAACTTCCTTCAGAACCCCTCCCCCTCTCCTCTTCCGGTTCCCTTGTTCCCATTGTCAACCCTTCTCTCCCCCCCCCCCCCACTATCCCCACCTCACCCCTCTTGTAATTAAAGCGACTGATTCGTCATCATTACTCTATATTCCTACTGCCCTGCTCAACATGCAAGGAACGTATTTAGACTGGTGGCCTTCTTGTGAAATATAATAATTCCCCCCTCCAACCCCAGCACCATCCCCTCTTCTATTCGTTTTCTTGGTAATCTTGGCGCCCTTGTGTCGTTGTCGGGGTAGCTTACAAAACAGGGGTAATTAAGAAAGAAACTTGGAATCACGAACTACGCCGTGTTATTTACGTGGGATTTTTTTTTATGTGTACAAATTAATAAGAAAATATGCTGGGACGTTTTTGTTTGATCTTTGCTCACTCTTTCGGTTTAAAAGTCCCTTTTGGACTCTAAAATAATCCAGTAACAAATCATTTGAACTAATCCATTTTTTAATCTTTCCAATGGGTTGCACCAAAAGAGTAAACATATTTGAACTTTGTAACTATGTTGGGTTTAACTACTTATTTTGTAGTTCACCACGTCTTACAGCATGCTGGGGCTACACGAAAATTAAAACAAACGAGGAGGAAGGATCGATAAGAAATGTACCGATACTTGCGTGTAGAAAGATAGAGCAAAACCAACCTGATCGGGATGCAAACCCTGATATCCCCGCCACCGACAAACGATTCTAGTACAAGAGTGACGCTAAGAGCATGCGAGCACGTGGGTTTGAACTCGTTTGAAATGTAGTTTTGTATAAGGTTATTTTTAAATTTTAATTTAAGATAAGCTTATTCAAAATATGCTCTGTCCAATGCAACATTTAAATTAACAAAGAAAAAATAGGACACCGTATAAAACGACCCACTTCGGTGACCGCATGATCTAAGCCGTCACCCTCGCAATAGACTGAACTGACGATGACGGGGAGATCGGAGTTCGGAATCCCGGTTGGGTGTACTAAGGGTGTTTATTTCCTAAATGTTTTCCCCACGTATATGTGACCACACTTCCTTTAATTCAACATCCTCACCCCTAGCACATTAGCGTAATAAGTACACATACAAACAACCCGAACGGGTAGTAAGACGAGGTGACCAAAAAAATAATCGAAATTAATTGTATTCTTTAAAAATATGTTTTAGTATAGTTATATTTTAAAGTTAAAGTAAAATTCCTCCTGGTATTGGAAAATATCTAGAAGATAATCTATTCAACCAAGTCTCGCCCGAAGCACCTAGACGTTCTACGAGTATGCAACTCCTTTAACAGTACTGTTTGGCGCATAGTGGCAGCTGAAATTGCAAAATAGAATGCTTGTGATTTTTATTTTCTCGCTATCTTACAGGTAGAGAAAGTATTGTGATCGTCAAAAAAATCAAACTAGAGATTTTGATAAAAATCAAACTCAACAGTTTGATAAAAATAGAACTCGAGATTTTGATAAATGTCGATGTTTCATGACTCACTGAAACAAAACAAAAAGTTGTTTTCGAGATGACATCCGTCTGACTGTACCTCGGACTAGAACCGAAACTATTTTACAGATTGGGCTATAACTTGGTATCACTTTGAATTCTATAGCTAAACACTATTTATTATTATAAACAAGATGGAGATTCTAATTTTCTCATGAAAATGACTTTGAAGGTACTTTACACGAGGACAATTTTCCAAATTTCATCATTTATCCGCAACTATTTGTGATGCGAAATAACTTATCATTGTAAAATTGTAGTACTATTAACGATACAATACTTTTATTTGAAATATATTTTGATAAAATAAATAATTTCTGAGCTATAAGCAAATATATATATACATATACATTTACATATTTATATACGTTTTAATTCTGATCTTTGAAATGGATTTGATTCTTATGCTTTTTGGTGGACAAAGATATTTTTCTTTTCTCAATTTTTCTGTAACAGTGTTCATAGTTCATAATTCCATAAAGTGAGTGAATAAGTAAACATTGTATATTATTTAATTTATTATCTTTGGTGTAGTGTTTCTACAAAAAGGTATCGACCTATTATTTCGTTTCACAAATCTTACGATTCTTTAGAACATGTTAAAGGCGAGAAAAAGTCTATGCGGTGCGCCGTACCATTTATTTTAAATTTGAAAACGATCTGTATATTTAAAAGATGAAGCAATTTCTTTCAAAACCCGCTTCATTGGCCTCATGGTTTAAGGCGTCAATCTCGCAATAGATTAGACCAGTGGTTTCCAAACTTTCTAGACTCGCGAACCCCTTTCACAAACATCTGAGTTGCGTGAACCCCCTGATAAATATCCAAAACCACGCATTTAATTGTATACCTAATTTTTATAAATGTATTCGTTAATTGCAATTAAAAGGTTTAATACCTTAAATTAATCTACCATAGAAATGTGGGATATACCAACAAATATAATGCAAGAATATTGAAACTACTACATAAGTACAAATTCAAATAATTATACATTTATTAGAAAAATTAAAACTGAAATTAAATAAGCAAAATAGTAACATTTTGTTATCTTTATTTTCACAATATTATCACATTTCACATGGTTTTTTTTTTAAAGTGGTACTGGAAATTGCTGCTTTGACATAGCTGAAATTCCTTCCTGTAGTCACAAAATTCCATGCCGATTTAAGTTTTAAAAATTGTTTACAAGTTTTAACAGCTACTCACATCTTCGCGAGACTTAGTGAGAAGAATGCGCTTGCTTTGGATGGCACAAAGCTTTAAAGTCAGGAACCACAAACGATAAATAAAGTTTCAAGTCGCTTTCAGCATTGAGCCTGTTTCTGTTGTGGAAAGCAAAACAAATTATTGGTGAGGGTGTAGAAAAAGTAAGCGTAGTTTTCCGAAGAGATAATGGACAGAAACCTCACTAAGTTTATTTAATATAATCTTGTAAATGTGCCCTACAAAATTTCACAAACGGATCGTTAAAAATCCGCCATTACGGAGATATTTTGTCGGACCCCTTGGAAGATTTCGTGAAACCCTGGGGGTTCGCGTACCACAGTTTGGGAACCAATGAACTAGACTACCGATGACGGGGAGATCAAAGTTCAAGGTTATAATCCCGGTCCGGTGTACTGAAGTTTCCCATCCTCTCTCCACGCAAGTGCAGGTACCCTTAGTCTAGATTAAACTTTCCTAATTCCTAACACATTAGTGTAATTTGTACATATGCGTGCAGCCCGAAAGGGTAATAAGACGTCGTGCTAAAACATTTAACAACAATATAAACAATATATATTAAATATGTGTATATTTTTTGGTTTAATTTGCAAGTACTATATCAAAGAAAATATTATTTTGTCTAAATTTTACTGTGGGTGGGTGGGGGGAAGGGTTATTTAAGATACAATTCTTATTTTATTTAAAACTATCATTACTATAGTATTTATATTTGCATTCATGGAACATCATCCACGATTTCGGTATTATTATTATTATTATTATTATTATTATTATTATTATTATTATTATTATTATATTATTATATTATGTGTTCTGTCTTTCGACAGGTCCATTCCTTTTATCAGAGAACTTAGACCTCCAATGCTCTCTGTCCTCTGCCTACTCCTTCAGCTCCCAGAATTTTCTTCTTTCTTTCAAGTCATCTAATATTAAGCTCCTCTTTCCCTCAACCTTTCCTTCTATGACGTCATGCAGAAGACAGTTCCTCCTAAGGATGTGTCAGATCCAGTTTGCTTTGCACCGAAGATACACGTTCAAAATAGTTCTCTTCTCACTCACTCTTCTTAGGACTTCTTCATTAATTGTCACCCTGTCTGTCCACCTGATCTTCTTAAGTCTTCTCCAGCACCACGTTTCAAAGCTAATAAGTCCTATACTTACAGTACAATTTTAATAGAAAGGACAATTTTGTGGTAAATATTGATAACGTTTTACTATATTATTATTATTTTATAGTTATTTATAATAGCCTATATATTAAAAGTGACATCTGCGAATCACATGACTTGACGTATGAATACATGAAAGTGGATCTAGTAATTTTTCTAGCTGTCATCCTATGAAAATCCGACTGTAATTATAGTCTCACCTAACGCGCATATTCTCCTTTTATCAAGAAGTTGTCTTGTCCTATTTTATCCGTCAAGCTATGCTGTTTTAGCGCGTTCTACCGTCCCGCGTATTATCACAGAATCAGACCCGAACTAACGGCAGATTGTGGAACATAGGGGCAGATGATTGCGATTCCCCCCGTTCCGTCCAGCAAGTGGTCCGGGCCTCTTTGTAACTGGTGGCATCAGGAAACATCACGAGTTATTGCATATTCGCACCAGGGCGACAATCGCGATATTCCTAGACTACATACATACACATTTAATTATGGCAGCCATTTGGAAGTTTAATACACAATATTTCTCCAACGGCAATGACAACTGTTTTGGTAGAGAAGGCGTTAGTCATAAATTCACGGTCTTAATTTCCTTTGACCTTCCGCCGTGAGGAATTGTAATATTCTTTGCGTGTGCTGCAAGAGTGGCTTAAGTACAACGTTGTAATGTTCAATTGAAGATCATCTGAAACAAAATATTAGTTATTATTTTGACTTGTAAGCATGTTTGGGATTTTGATCTCTTTTTATATACATATATATGTGTGTAAATGCATAATATTTTAAAACTATAACTATATAGCTTCTTCTTCTAAAGTTAAGATTGGTCTAATCTGGCACTGGGCTGGTTAGTGCTTCCTGCACCATCTGGTAGAAACCACGTGTACTAGGGTAGTTCAGAAAATGTAGTGGCTCCCCGTTCCATTCCACACTGAATTTCTATGAGCGAGCGTGAAAGAGCTTAACAAAATTGCTGGGAAGGCTATTTTCACATATTTTTCAAGGTTCCTTTACATGCCACAATTTACATGGGACTGACGGCTTTATTTTTACTCCTGAGAAAAATCCGTCGACCTCGGTTGGGTTTTGAACCGATGAGCACCGGGTCCGGAGGCGAGCACTTTAACCCCAAGACTACTGACGTCAACTATATTTTAGCTAGACATAGGTATATAGCTTACCAAATAGATGTATTTTTGGGGATGTGATAATTGGTATACACTATGTTTGTTAAATTTCATGTTCAATTGTCATTGTACTATGCGGCCAGATGACAACTTTTCCAACTACAGTAAAAAATGCCAAAAGCTATTATTTCTTCAACGCGGTTCAAGACCATAAAAAAATCCCATTAATTTTAATTAAGACGCCGGTAGCGAAAGCCTTCGAAGCATTATTATGACTCTGGTTACGATTACTGCTACATGGCTCGCTGTTACCCCCAAGTCTCCCCACGAAACGGAATGTTTAAATCCCTTCTCTCGGGGGTGGTCCACCATTGGAAACAGTTTCTTCTGCACCGGGGACCATGGACGCGTTATTCCGTTATTAAATTTAATAACTCTGGTGGTGGCAATGTAGCGTAGAGAAGCGTAGCGTAATGTAGTGTACGCGTGATGGTGAAAACAGTGGCCACTGCGATGGAATCGCCCTGCAGGAAGTTCTTCATGTTTGTTAATCGTCGCTGTTTGTTAAAATAGATGAAGAGGAGGTGAAAGGGAGGGGGAGGGCCAGGAACTATTGAGGACACTATCGCAGGACATGAGAGCGACAAGGAGAGGGAGGGTATATCATCTGCGAGATAGTGCCACCTGCCAAGGTCTTGGCGCTACAGGTTCTACCGCCCTGTGCAAATATTGACTGGCCGCCCCTCTCCTTCACAATCTTGCACTCTATAATCGATTTTCTCCTCCTTACACCCACATTAAAAAAAGCTTATAGCATGAGTTAAGATTTCATCATATTCTGCTCCTGTAGATCGCCGTCTGCCACTACGTGCACTCCGTTCATCCTGATAGGTAGCAAGCTTACCTTGCTTGTTTATACTATGGTACAGCTTATAAGATATGACAGCAAAGAAAACAAGAAACACATCGCTTTAACCACCACTCGTGCAAGAAACACCTAGCTTAAACCTCCACTCGCACAAGAAACACCTAACTTAAACCACCACACGCACAATAAACACCTAGATTAAACCACCACTCGTGCAAGAAACACCTAGCTTAAACCACCACTCGTACAAGCAACACCAAGCTTAAACCACCACACGCACAATAAACACCTAGCTTAAACCACCACTCGTGCAAGAAACACCTAACTTAAACCACCACTCGTGCAAGAAACACCAAGCTTAAACTCCCACTCGCACAAGAAACACCTAGCTTAAACCACCACACGCACAAGAAACACCAAGCTTAAACC
>JAVRXN010000005.1:39792043-39922043 GCA_033556935.1 Timema podura
CCACGTTGCTTTCGATTTTGAGACAGAGGACACGTACGGTGAGAATGCGTGGCAACATTTTCGGGAAACCCGCGATCGCCAATGTAGATTGTTTTCACCTACCTACATTGGCTTCCCATCAGACAATCGAAATTTCTACAATAAATAATCCAGTTGCGATCTACGCGTCTGGAGCTATTCGCTCCATTAAACTGGATTTCCTAATTGATTCGGCAGCTACAGAATGCATAATACGAGAAGACTTGTGGGAGCTCGTTAAGAGTCCAAGGGATAAACTTGTCTCATCAACGGACTCAATACATGATGTAAGTGGACGTCCGTTATCATTATTAGGCCGGGTAGCTCTACCTGGCATACTCGGTAATACTACGTACACACAAACATTTTTTAATTAAAGATATTTCCCAGTCCACTCTGTTAGAATTGTCATTCATATTGGCACATAATCGTGATATAATTACTTCTCAGGACGACATCAATATCGTTGGAGTTAAAGTTCCATGCCATTATTTTAAGTATTTAAACTCCAAGAAATCGCTATGTCAAACACACGAATCACATGTTAATCTTGCGGAAACCGTCACCGTGCCTGCCAGAAGTGAATTTTTTTACCACAAGGCCGAATGGACATGCGGCAGTGGACCTAAAATTATAAGACCTAAAGTCACAACTCCTTAACAAAATTTCTTAACTTCATAACACCTAACTTTATAAGACCTAATTTTATAAGACCTAACTTCATAGCACCTAATTTTATAACTCCTAATTTTACTAGACCTAAAAGCACTGGAGCTAAAATTCATTTTTCATCGATTACTTTAAAATATCTTTAACTGTTCAAACAGGCAGTGGATCTAAAGGCACAATACCTAATTTTATAAGACCTAATTTCACAAGACCTAACTTCACTGGACCTAATTTTATAAGACCTAACCCCACAAGACCTAATCTCACAAGCCAACAAGCACAAGACCTAACCTCACAAGACCTAAATTCATAAGACCTAAATTTAGATGTCATGCCGGCATAAGTCCTAAAACAACATTCTTTTTAACTCAATGATAGGAACACAGACAAAGACGTCAGATTTGTCTTGTCTAGTTTTCTGAGGAATGGGAGGTCGTAGTTTAAATCCTGCTGGGTGTATTTCTCTCGTCATATAATTCATACCATTATCGATAAAGTGGTTTTAATAAACACGGCCAAAACGCTTGGAATGTGGAATAATGTCAAGCTCATCTAATCTAGTTTTTCACTGACAAGGAAGTTGGGATTAGAATCTCGGCCGAACGTACTGAGGTATTTTTCCTAGAGGATTCCTCACTCTCTTTTCAAGTAAATGTGGGAACATCTCCCCTAAATTATTCCTTCCTCGGTCACTTTACAATAGTGAAATTAAATGCGGATATTTCGAACGAGAAGTAAGATGAAAATTTCTGACAGGTAGGATTGCCTCAATGTTAATAATCTCGACTGTCGTGGACAGCTTTTATTTAGGAAGTTAATATTCGTCTATACTTTTCAGGTATGATAGGAGTGTTTTCCCACATGTTTGTCGACTCATTTTCTCTTCACGTATTTCACCGTATTTAAAATAAAAAGATATTAAAAATGTATTGTGGGGACATAATTATTATTTACTAAAATAAAATTTAACTGTGCAATAACCGTGGCCCAAATTTTTGTCACCCGTATCACGTATTTACTAGCACGCTCAGGCTATCCACATTTTTTCACAATGGTGCAAGAAAGAGAAATGTACAATTTAGAGGATATGTACTCTAATTTGCGTGGAGGAAAACTCAGAAACCACTTATTAAAACTCACCCTCACTTGGCTGGAATTTGAACCGGGTCTCGTCATCCTAAAAAAATGCAGTCTATTCTCTGAATCATTCGATCCCCGATGCGGGCTAAAGTGTAGTTATTGAGGGAACAAAGCAAAAATCATTATTGGATGCTTGTATTTTATCAGCTTAATCTAATGGCATATGGCATTAGCAAACTTCACTTATTTGTTGAGTCAATTAATGAGTAATTCTTATTAAAACATATATTATATACTATTATATTTTAACCGTCGAAAGTCTTTAGAGCCGCAACAATCACATAAATAGGTAGCCTATATAAATACTATTTATAAAATGTGAGTTTTTTATTTTTATTGAAAGCCAAAGTATGTTAACATTAGGGCATAATATATTAATTACCCTAATTAATCACTTAGGAAAGTTCAAAATGGCCTCCAAAATACCTTACAACATTATGTGGAAATCCTAGATGGCCGCCAGCAAAATAAAAGATGGCCACTCCTATACCTTATAAGCAGTGCTGGAGCCCATTGATCTCTATATTATAACTGGATGGACATATGCGGCTAAAATTGTTGAGCTGTCATTTGTACAACATTGTGTAAGAGAGAAGGAAACATTCGGGTATCTCTCTCTCTCTCTCTTATACACATACAAGGCAATGTGGCATTTCAACATAATTCGTTAATTTTATTGAATTTAGGAGATATATCAATGTATGATTAGTTAAACGAAATAAATGGGTTAGTAAAAGGTTTGAAGGGCATAACTAATTTCAACACTCATGACTTGTTTCTTTAAATAAGTTGATTTAGGCTAAAATAGTAATATTTCCTACACGCCTATACGCTAAATGATCGTTTGAACGTAAGACTTCTACATAAAGTTTGTCATTCGAACTAAATTAGCCTGGTTTTTAGCGACCTTATTTCATTATAGTTATCTAACATTAAATATAATATGGCTTCTGAAAGCAAAAGGCAATACACTCTAAGAGCCAACTTAATAATATAATAATATAGTAATACTTCGTATAAGCCTCTAGCCTAAATGATTATTTGAATACAAAACTACTACTCAAAGTTTGTCATTTAAACGAATGTAATAAAGTTTGAAGTTACCTTTTTTCATTTTAGATATCGAGCTCTAAATATAATATTGTTTCTGAAACCAATATATTAGCTAATAACTAATTTTAAACATATTGTAATCTTGACATAATGTGAACAACATTGGCTTTAGATACTTATTTTATTATATCAAAGATTGTATTCTTATTTGTACAATATTACCTTTAAAACTGAATAATTGTATATCCTTTAATGTAAATGTGTCTTTATTCAAGTGGGGTACAAACAAACTTTTATTCACGAGAGACACGTTTTTGCTCAAGAACATAAAAAGAAACCGTTCAATTTGTCCCTTCGCTAGCAAGCAAACGACAAACTTGGTGTCACGATTTGGTCCGTTGCAAGGGTTTTTTTTAGAGAGAAATACGCCATAGATTATTATTATTATTATTATTATTGTTACTTTATAGGTATTGATAATATCAATTTAAAGTTACGGCTGCAGATCACATGACTTGACGTGAAAGTAAACCTAGTCAGTTTTATATCTATTAAACTTTTTATGAAAATCAGGGATTAGCAGCGTACTAGTGTTTAGTTCAATTTTCTTAGTAAAAGCCTTATCTGACAGCTAGTAAGGTTACTAGATCTACTTTAATTTATGCGTACGACATACATACATACATACAAGCATGTGATCTGTAGGTGTCACTTTTAACATATAATAATTATCAATACCTATAAAATAATAATAATAATAATAATAATAATAATAATAATAATAATAATAATAATAATAATAATAATAATAATAATAATAATAATAATAATAATAATAATAATAATATACTCAAAGCGTTACCAATATTGGCAGCAAAAAAATTGTATTTTTTAAAATATTCTTATATAAAAATTGGAGTGGATATACATTGCTTACAAAATAAGTCACAAAGAAAAAACATGTCAAAGGCAAGAGGGCGTATAGTAACCCTAAATACACACTTTAAAAAAATATTATTTTACTGATCATTCACACGACTGTTCATAAATAAATCTGAGTGGTTCGTGTCGCGTCATCGATTGCTGCCTTAATTCTTGTTTTAATTTCAAAACTTGAACGGCTACTGGATGTGCAGGATGGTTGTGTGCTGTAGCACTCTTCATTAAAAAGTGGTCACCCGTTTGTACTAACATTGCCATACTTCCGCAATGAGTTTCTTTGCATTTGCAATAAACTTTATTATTGAGCTTTCGTTTACTAAAAAATATATTGTTTCTATAAATATAAAGTAAACTTCCCCTCCGTTCACCTTCTATCGAAATTACATGGTCCATTTTAGATTTCTTTAAATTGAATATGATTTCGTTACGAACACACTAACAATTCCAACAAGAATGAGCTCTAAGTTTGTAGTGTACAACCAAAGTGGATTTATTTTAAAACAAACGTAGCTATGACCTATAGCCCAGCTAAGCTACACCATGGCATAGTTAGCAACCCGATACTTAGATATTGAAACAATTTCTTTCAAATTAAAACGACACTTGGGCTTTGAGATTTGTCGGCTTTCAGAATAGTCTATAAGAGGAAAGAAAAATACCGCTATTAATATTGCTATCAGAGTAGCCACTCAAAGTAAAATAAAATTAAAGAATAACTCCCGTTTTCTCGGCAAATAAAAATAATTTTCCCGATTTCCTAAAAGGTTTATTTTCTCCGGTTTTAAGACTTTGAACAAAATATGATTTCGAATGAAAATGTTTTGTAAAATGTGTGCCAAATTTTATAAATATGTATTTCCAATGTCTAGGCGTGTAAATAAGTGGAGTCTTAGACAAATCATCACTCCTAATTCTGAAGCTTTTTTTTATCTATTTGTATGTCTTTATTTAATCTAAGCTAGATGTAACAGCTTGTTTTTTCTTAACCGGATTACAATATCAATTATTACTATTCTAATTTAAAATAACTAACTTAGAAAATAAACCTAATAGTAAAAATGATATTAAAAGCTAAAAAATTAGTAATATCAAATTAAATTAAGATTCAAAGGGATATAAATTCTAAACAGCCTTATTAGTCTATCAGCTAGGCCTCATGATGACAAATTCCGTACGCCCAGCAACGAATTTACATTCTTTCTCCAGGCGAATGCTGATGCACTTGACATATTCTGAATACCTCCTCTACACCACATCCTCAACAACCTAACCCCATAACGGTAAATTACCCACGTTTCCTCGTAAGGTTATGACATTGTTTCCCTTTGACTTACCTTTCTCTCCCTGACACACCCATTTTAGCTGCAAAATTCCCTTTTTGATACTATTAACATAATTTTTGACAGGTATTGCCCCATGAGCCCTAGAGCCCACAATGGTAAGTTACACTTGACGCTCTGAAGCCCCTCCAAAACGACGTCCTGACGCCCCCAACACCCGGACCCCATAACGGTAATTTACCCTCAACAACTGGACGCCCCGCGAACACGACACCCGCGGCACTCCCAACAATTCGAACCCATAGCTGTAAATACCTGGCGCCCTGTTGCTCCTAGAAACTCGAGCCCATATCAATAACTTCTCATCCTGACCCTCTCTCTCCCAACAAGAGCAGGTATCGACAGGCTTTCCACCACCTTTCCTCTAACCCCTAGCTCTATACCCTACATTCTCTAACCTACGTGACAATTTAAAGATGGCGGCATGGGATTAAAAAAGAACTAAAATCTTATTCAAATATAATTAAAGTTATATTTAACCTTATAGTGTGATGTGTAAAATCACAATGGCTCCCTACCACACTCCCCTCCTTGTATTCAGCCTATGCAGGTCCCGATATGCACCCTCAACCCCAGGTTCTATAGCCCTCAAAGCAAGGTAATTGGTTCTAAAATCTAGGAAGTGATGGATTATTTTAATGTTGTTTATTTGATGGTCACGATGGGACTGAATATTTTTGATGAGATGAAAGTTATAATTTATTACACCTAGCCTTATAATACCTAACGGCACAAGACCTAACGGCACAAGACTTAACGGCACAAGACCTAACGGCACAAGATCTAACGGCACAAGACCTAAAAGCATAAGACCTAACGGCACAAGACCTAAATGCTACAAGAACTAAAACCCATAATACCTAACTTTATAAGACCTGATTTTATAAGACCTAACTTCATAGCACCTAATTTTATAACTCCTAACTTTACTAGACCTAAAAGCACTGGACCTAAAAATCATTTTTCATCGATTACTTTAAAATATCTTTAACTGTTCAAACAGGCAGTGGACCTAAAGGAACAATACCTAATTTTATAAGACCTAACTCCACAAGACCTAACTTCACTGGACATAATTTTATAAGACCTAAAGTCATAGCTCCTAAACTTTAGGTCTTGTGAAATTAGGTCCACTGCATGTCATCCGGCCGAATAGTGACTTCAGAATTTGAAGAGTTGGAAGGTTGCTTGGAGCCCAACCTTCAAGTAGCGGCCAAATACGGCATTCTCTCTTCCTGTATTTTGGTCACGGCTCTAAAGAATAGGATAACTTTCCGACTTCTAAATACATCACCAGAACCTATTGTTTTGTATAAGGGGACATCAATGAGTCACATCCGCTCCCTACCTGATGTAGAAAAATCTTCTCCCCTGTGCTTCTCTCTCTCTTCACAAAATAAACTTTGTCAAGGAGCTGTATTGTTCGACATTATCCAAGCTAAGTGTTCCGAGGTTACACGTGTAGAGACAATAGCGCTATTAAAGTAGTTTGCGGATATTGTGGCACAAGATGATTCTGAGTGTGGTCGTACAAACCTAACATATCATCGAATTGAAACGGGTGAGGCTAGATCAGCAAAACAACATCCGCGTCGCGTTGCCTATAAATACCGGGAATATATGCGTAAGGACATCAGTGACATGGATAAACAAGGTAAGGTGAGTCCCTCTACCTCACCATAGGCATCACCTATAGTCCTTAAAGCTAAGAAAGATGGTGGCGTTCGTTTCACTTGTGACTACCGAAAACTTAACGAACTGATTGATAAAGATGCCTATACATTGCCACGTATGGATGACATACTTGAGGGTTTGTCAGGAGCAACATTGTTCTCATCTCTCGACATAGCAGCCACCTATCATTAAGTCGAGATTTCACAAGAAGATCGATCCAAAACAGAATTTGTTACATCAGATGGCCTCTGCGAATTTAACGTAATGAGCTATGGCCTCTGTAATGAACCAGCTACCATCCAACGCCTCATGGATTTGGTGTTAACAGGTATAAAGTGAAAAACCTGAATGTCATATCTAGATGATATGGTAATATGGAGTCGGGATGAAAAACAACACGTGGAACGTTTGCATCAAGTTTTTACACGAATAGGCTATGCTGGTCTCAAAATCAAGCCTCGGAAATGTCAAATTATGTGGGACCAGATTACTTTCCTGGGACACATAATATCAGCGCAAGGGATCGCTACATTAGACGATAAAGTAAATAAGGTTCAATCTTGGCCCATCCCTATAACTGTGGAAGAAGTGAACTCCTTCCTGCAAACAGTCGGATACTATCGCTGTTACATCCGCAACTTTGCTATGATTGCTGCATCTCTACAGCGACTCACTCACAAAGGAATACCATTTGTGTTCGATACAACTTGCGAAACAGCCTTTGAGGAGCTAAAAAGAAGATTAGTGACCGCCCCCATTTTAGGGTTTCCCCGTCTGGAGTGTGAATGGCTAGTGGATTGTGATGCAAGCGCTGTTGAAATTGGGGCAGTACTTAGCCAGGCTCAAGATGGAGAAGAAAAAGTAATTTCTTATTAGAGCCACCCTCTTACTAAGACAGAGAGGCAGTATTGTGGGACACGTAGAGAACTATTAGCCATGATTGACTGTCTCCACTTCTTTCGTTGCTACCTTGAAGGAAGTGAGGTAGTTCGTGTGCGTACAGATCATATAGCTCTAGTCTGGCAACACAATTTCAAAAAGCCTGAAGAGCAAGTAGCTTGGTGGCTGTAACGTCTATCGCGATTCAACTATACGGTAGAACATCGCCTAGGGGTAAAACATGGTAACGCTGACGAACTTTCAAGAATACCTGGTCGCCAGTGCCAACGTGTGGATGGAAATTCCAATGTGAGGCTAGGTTCAAGCTCCCTCAACCCAGAAGCACAGTCGTGGAAACCCTGCAGTCAACTACAGAGTGGGGGCGCTCAAAAACTCACAACCCCCATTTCTTTCCAAAATGCAATAGTCACACCCATAGTTTCAGCCGCACCTATGTGTAAACCTGCTGTGTCACCTAATGAGTTACGTCAGTTACAGTTAGAAGATATGTTTATCTGTCCTGTTATAAAGTGGAAAAAGGCTAACAAATGTCCACCCCATGAGAATGCCGTGGCACTTGGAAGAACCACCACGAGTTTGTGGGCCCGTTGGGACCAACTATAACTTAAGCAAGGTGTTCTTTTACGGCGTTTTGAAGAAGTTGCAAATACCCATAGACTTCAGCTGATTGTCCCACGAGTGCTTAAAACATAAATCCTACGAAATCTTCATGATACACCCACTGGAGTTCACTTAGGTATTCACAAGACAGTTGAAAAGGTCCGCTCATGGTTATATTTGCCGGATCTCCGTCGAGACACCACAGCGTGGGTCCAGCAATGTCCTGATTGTGCAGCTAGGAAAACTTAATTAACAGCTAAGGCACTATTACAGAAGTTTAGGGTTGGTGAACTACTGCAGCGAGTTTCCGTTGATATTTTAGGCCCCTTTCCAAGGACTAAGCGGGGAAAGAAAGTAATTATGGTTGTATCAGATTACTTCACTCGTTGGGTGGAAGCGTATGCTCTGCCAAACCAGAGGGCAGTCACAGTTGCAAGAGTCCTGGTGGACGAATTCATCAGCATGTTTGGTGTCCCTACTGAACTTCACACTGACCAAGGCATAAATTTCGACGGGACAGTAATAAGACAACTGTGCGAGTTATTAGAGATTGCGAAGACAAGAACAACAGCTTACCACCGTATGTCAGATGGCGTAGTGGAACGATTTAATCTTACGTTACTGGACATGATGTCTTCGTGGGTAAATGAAAAACAAAATGACTGGGACGTAAATTTGCCTCAGCTAATGATGGCGTATCGTACGAGTGTACATGAAACCACTAAACACACCCCTTTTGAGGTTGTGTTTGGAAGACAAGCTCGTTTACCAATCGATATAGTGTACGGGATACCAATGGAGCAAGTGGAGGCAGAAGTTACACCAACTTCGTATACAATGGATCTCCGTAATCGCTTAGAATCTGCATATGATCAAGTCCGAAAAAAATCTTAAAGTGGGACAGGAAAGACAAAAATACGTATACGACTACCGATGCTCTGGGAAAGCATATGAAGTAGGTGAAAAAGTGTGGTTATGCACACCAGCAATAAGGGAAGGCTTGACTTCTAAGTAGCACAAACCATGTCAGGGTCCCTACGTCGTCAGGAAAAGATTATCGGATGTGACATACCGTATTCAATACACACTAAACATAAGGAAACGCCCGGTGGTTCACTTTAATAGGCTTAAACCATACTCAGCCCGAGATCCACCGCGAGAAGAGGTTGGGCCGTCATCGGTTTGTCAGAATAAAGGTGAAGGTACAAGGCGGGTGACGACAGATGACACTTCTTTGGAATCTCAAGCAACTGGCATCGATCCCACGAGTGAACCCTGAAGCTGGTGGAAATCCCACAGGCTCTTCACAATAATGCAGTGGACGTCAACACAGATGAAGAAGTACGTCATTACCCGGCCCGGAACAGAGCACAGACAATTACAATTCAAGCCGGTTTTGATTGAATGAAGAAAAGTGTAAATAAACATATTTAATTTGTAAGGTATTTTTGTTTGTGAATATGTATATATGTTGGTGTTTATAAGCTATTGTGTTTAATATTAAACTGTGAGTTTTGAATAAGGGAGGGAATAGTGTAGTGACAAGTGCTGACTGCTAAAAAGCTGGTAAGTGGAAACGTTATAACGGGACAATACTCCCATAGTGTTCATCAAGACAGAAGGGTTGGTGGCACATTCCAGCAGCCAAGTAGTGTGAGCTCTGGTCTTGGAGCGGTGACTAGGCCGGTATTGTATGTCTTCTACTTGAATGCGGAATAATGTAATATTAAAATAGCATAGAATATAGAGTTAGAACACACACAAAAATTACTAACAGAACCCATAATCTTACTAATATTATAAATGAGAAAGTTTGTGTGTTTGGATGTTTGTTGCTCAATCACGTCAAAACTATTGAACAGATTCGAATGAAACTTTGTAGGTAGGTAGAGTATGTCCTGGAATAACACATAGGACTATTCCCAACCTTTGATTTTACATTAATTTTACAATATTAATGTTTAAATATTTTGCAGGTTAGATGGTGCTGCCAGTTATTTGCTATTTTTATGATAAAAGTTCAATAGTTTTGACAGAGTATGCCTTGGAACAACATTATATTAATTGTTATACTATTGTTTAAACTTTTCGTATATAAGAGGTAAGTGATATATTAAAAATGCGAAAGTTTGTGTGTTTGGATGTTTGTTGCTCAATCACGTCAAAACTACTGAACAGATTCGAATGAAACTTTGTAGATAGGTAGGTAGGTAGAGTATGTCCTGGAATAACATATAGGACTATTCCCAACCTTTGATTTTACATTAATTTTACAATATTAATGTTTAAACTTTTCGTATATAAGAGATATATTGTGATTTTAATTTTATGAGTAAATATGAATGTGATTATATTATTATTATTATTATTAGAACCGCGTCTTACTAACCGTTCAGGTTATATTATATATGCGAAAGTTTGTATGTTTGTTACTCAATCACGCCAAAACTGCAGAACGAATTCAAATGAAACTTGGTACGCAAATAGAATATGTCCTGGAATAGCATATAGGACTATTCCCAACCTTAGGTAGGTAGAGTATGTCCTGGAATAACATATAGGACTATTCCCAACCTTAGGTAGGTAGAGTATGTCCTGGAATAACATATAGGACTATTCCCAACCTTTAATTTTACATTAATTTTAAAATACTAATGTTTAAACTTTTCGTCGGGCGAAGCCACGACGGGTAACAGCTAGTTTTCTATAAAAAGGATTTGAAAGGTTTGTTTACCAAACACCTGGTGGTTAACCCAATAACAACCTACTATCTGAATTCCAAACATCTTGTAGCCTAGCTACCTAGGTTCCAATATATTAATAAATGTGTTTCTATCCAGGCTTCATTTCCTCTTGAGTGCAAAGTTATACAGGGCTTTACTATTTAGGATTGGGCCTCTCAACTGACTTTCGGAAATCTATAAATTAACCCCTAATAGAAATATCGGTTTTGGCCATTCTGTTTTCAAGGGTGATCAAATAAATTATTTGTGGAGAGTTTGTTGTTTTGAAATTCCATGTGCACTTTAATGGTCTATTATTAGACTAATTACTGGAGTACTATGCTATAAATCTACTTTAATACCCAACTAAAAGGCTTTGTTGTATTTAATATCATGTAGTCACAATCCTCAAGACTAATTAAGGGGGCAATTACCAAATGTTGTTTCCTTTGTATGACAGAAAATAATAATCTTATAACTAATAAACAACTATGTATTATAATAGCAAGCCTTTTTAACATTAAACTATATTTAATTTAACATGTTTTCTATGTTATATAGCTATCCTTGACCTTATCTAGGAATTGATAAATATAAATAGCGTGAAGAAGTTTCAAACGTTTCGAATGTAAAAATTTTGTTTGAATAAATGAATAGAATCGTGGAGTAATGTTGTAAAGATATAAATAAAACAAGAAAAAAAACTCATTGTAGAGGGAAATTTGAAATCCATTACTCACTTTTGACCCTATTTTCCCCTTTTTACAATATTGAAGATATAACTAATATTTAAAGATAATTTTGACTTTCCATAAATGATATATTTCTCCTATCGTATGTTAAATAGCGCTCGCTCAAGTATTTTACTGACTATAAATATAAATGTTACTTCACGATCATTTTCTTTCTGTTTCGTTTCTCATTACTTTTCTAGGCTGTCTGAATAGTTCTATTAAGGAACTATGGATGAGAAAAGTATCATTTAAAGAATGTGTTCCCACATTTATGAAGTATAATAATGAGGATCAATTATGAAGGTCTGGGTAAAATTAAACTAGGGCTAGCAGTGTTTAAACGCTGTTAGTTCAACTCAATTCAGTATTAGTGTAATTTAGTGATAAAAAATGAAACTATCCGTCCAGTAAGTAACCGAATGAACGGGTTTTGTAATTCACTGTCGGTGATATCTGAATGAATAAACTCAGGACACGGGCTTAGAGAGAAGGGAGTTTATGGGGTTCAGTCCCTCCAATCGAAATGTTCCTAAGTTTTTATTATGAAGCTTAAAGATGGCCTTGTATCAAAATTCAAATAACTTATCAAGTCGTCCCCTTTTAAAAGACAAGGAAGGTCCTCTTCACATATCTTATAGAGTCATTTAATTTAAAAAAATTACAGGTGAATATCACTATAAATGGCTTCTGATTTTTATAAAAAGAAACACCAGTTAGGGGGCCCTCTAAATATCTTCTATATGCATATAAAATTTGTTTCTCTAATCCAAGCTAGGACCACTCCAATTAAATTGTAAAAGCATTCAAAAATAATGTGCTAAGGAAAGACCAGTTTAAGTAGCTTATGACTAAATGGAAAAAAATACAGGTAAAGAACATTCCAAATAGCTTCTAAGGACATTCAATTTAAAAAAATCTCTGGTGGAAGAGCATTTCAAATAGCTTTTAGAGGCATCTAATCTTCATTTAAAAACATCATTTACTTGCCTTTTACTCTATTCATAAATAGGCCTCTAGATTTATGTATTTTACTTTGTTTAATGATCATCTTCAGGATTGTATGCATTTAATTAAGCTATTGAGTAATAGATTAGGAAGGTATATTTTGAAGGAAATATAACAACATTTACTAGAATGTAAAGTGTTAATTATAGTTTGTAAACTAGATTTCAGTAAAAATGGCTAGAATATGAAACCCAAACTCCATATCCATGGGTCACCAGATAATACCAGTCCGATGAATTTTTCCACGTCCCCAACAACCCAGGTAACTAATAAAAGAGGTGTTCCAGTTTAGAAATTATTTGGCTCCTGAGCGGAGGGATATTATACATCATTTTAACAACCGTCAACATTAGCAGGTTGGCCTAAAAGTGATTTTTATAACACATAAAAATATTTTATTTAAAATAATAAGAAGCATATTCGTATTAAAGTGGATGAAAATATATTCATAGTACTATAGAGTACTTCTCATGTCCAAAAAGAATATATTTTCAAAGTACCTGATCCTATTCTGACGGCTGTGAAATAATTTAAACCCATCTATAGCCTATATTCATCGGCCAAACGGATATATTTTGACGATTTAATAAACTCTTACCCATTTTTTTAATTGCTTGCTAGATTAAAGAATGCGTGATATATTTAGTAGCCTATATTTTAAACTGTCAAAAAAGAAATAATCTACATTGAACGTTTAATACACGGAATTAGTGTGCTCCAACACACTAAGTATGTAGATTCACTCGCCCCTCCTAATTTGCTAGACATTAAATGTAAAATAGTTTTCAGTAGGCCTATCCCACATTAGTCACACAAATTAGTAAGTTAACTCGGTAAATACAGACTTTGATGCATTTGAGATAAACGTCAAAACACGCATAAGCGTTTTTATTGACGTATTTGGAACGTCAGTAGGAGGCGCCCAAGATTATTTAGTTATCTCGTTTTCTCAAAGATTTGTTGTAACCATGTTGTTGATATCAAATATTATACTAAATAATGCTTATACGGGTTATTTGAATAGTTGTTTAACTAAAGTAAAATACTTACCAAACGTAAACAATATAATGGAATCCTTGATCTCTGATATGAAAATCGGTGCTTCTATCTATCTATCTATCTATCTATCTATCTATCTATCTATTTATCTATCTATCTATCTGTATATCCGAAGTCAGCGATGTTTCGGAAATAAAATTATTTAGACGATGAGAAAGTAGTAAATTATTTAAGATAATGTTCACTATGAAATAAGACTTGAACGTCTTTCACAGAAAACTCAAACATCAAACTTTAATTTTTGTCGGTAAAACTTTGATATCCCATATACTATTAAAATTCTATTAAGATTTTCTCAAAATATATAAAATTATTATCCTTATGACTAAAAGGTACTTATACCTTAATCCCATATATTAAAATAGAGAAAACAAATATGACCAACTTTACGATATATTTACTCTTTTTCATGTTTAACTATTCATTAGGACTATCAGAATGTATACACTAATGATGTAAGAATGAAGATGGTAACTTTTAATTTAATATTACCTCCATTTGTGTGATAGTTATTTAGAAAAGTAACAGAAAAAACCTACTTCAATACATCCGACCTAAAAACGAACCACGATATAATACATCACGACAGTTGCTCCATCTGCAATTGACACGACCGTGTTTTATATTGAGAGTCAACAACATAAAAACTATAATATACCTCTGTAAAATACCACGGGCATTGTTTATCATTATATTATATAACTGACTACTTGGACAGTAGGAACTCAAAAGTCATTGTCACACTTTCAAAAGTATGCTATCCGTACCTATCTTGATCTAGTTATACCCAGTTCACCTTAATAACCTATTCCGGTCTTGAGCTGGTTCTATCCAGTCCACCTCACTACTCGCTTTCCCAACTTGAACTAGTTCAATCCAGTCTACTTCACTATAGCCTAAATATTTCAGGTCCATCCTAATGTTATCCTCTCATCTGCGTCTAAATCTTCCCGATGGTCTTTACCCATTGGGTTTGCCAGTCAGTACCATGAACAGGGTCTAATTCGAGATTTATCCTTTCTCACTGCATGTCCTGCCTACCTTGATCTGTGAGATTTTATTACCATAACAATGTCTGATGAGAACTATAGGTAATGTAACTCGTCATTTTGTAACCTCCTCCCATCCCCATTATCTTCATCCGTATTTTGTTCAAAATTTTCTAAAACACCTTGTTTACAAACACCTTAAATTTCTTCTCGTCATAAAATATAATACAAAGTTTTAAAAAGAAGAACAAGTGAAACCTTTTTATTTATTTATTTATTTTACTACTATGTGCTGATACAAAAGGTGATGTTGATAAGAAATACTAAAAGGTATAAAAGAGTTTAAAATCATATTTAGAAGCTTGTGGCATAAGGAAGTAATGCCTGACTTACCTTTAGGAGGCCAGACACGGACATAAACCCCGCTACCTTGGGACTCGAAAAGTAGCCCCTTAGCACTCGTAGTTGTCTATCTGGCGTCCTAATCCACATACCTCCCAAAATGGGCAGCGAGACCCTACTACATTCAATGATTAATTATCAGCCCAGTTAGCTTGGGAACATTATTATTTATTCTGCCTTCTGGCCCAATATACCGATAAGGAATGCCCACACTGTTTATGTTGTCAGAGCATACGTTCTAATGTTTACTAACAATTCAAAACACATTGTAATACTCGTTTTGTTAGTTACAATCCACAAGACAATTAAGGGCGTGTCGATTACAAATACATACATATATATAAAACCATAAATATACATATAAACATATATATTAGTTTTATATTTCTAGACAACAGACAAGATGTTAACAACTTATTGACCGAGTAAAATAATGCATTTACAGACTGATTAATTTTCTTAATTCATACTTTAATGCCCACATTGTTTTTGATAATTGTTCCTAAATATTTGAATTCACTAACGCTACCAAATGTTATGGTGTTTGCAGTAGATTCTGAATTGTCGTCCTCAATCTGTGTTACCTATGTAGTCATGTAATTGGTCATTTGGACGTTCAGATCTTAACCTATTTTTCCAAATCTACTTTAACCTTCCAATAGGCGCGCGTATCCATCATATACGGCCAGTTTGAGCTAGCCCCTGTTTCTTGGAAGTCAGAGGGAGTGGGGATTCCCACTCTCAGCTATTCTTCCACCCCCACCAGACCAATCGGCAGTCTTCTTCGGAGCTCTGTAGTGTTGACATTGGTTCGGATATAGCCTGTGCCGTATATGACCGATACGCGCAACCGCTCTTGTAAGTTTTTAACACTTTCTTCATTTTAATTTAAACTTGCAACAAATGTTATACTAATAGCATTAAAAGTATTATTACATGTTTTGTTTTTCACTTGTTTCATTCTGGCTTTAAAAAAGATACATCGTATTATTAAAAATTATTATTATGATATACAGAAACAGTTAATATAATCCAGCCAATTGTAGAGAACACAAAAAACTTGAAGACTATCATATGGACTAAAATTAATTTTTATAGCAGTTTATGCCCTTAAGACTGAGTCTAAATAAATGCCTAAATATATACTTGTCATGTTACTTTTAATTCGTGTGTGTTTTATGGCCTGTGGTGAAATCAACCTAGACGCGTATCTTACAGATACGCGTGACCATCCGCGAACCTTAAGAGGGCGCGCCTATCGGAAGGTTAATTTAATGTATAATTAGCCATATATTTTTAACGCAGAACTAAAAATGAGATTCCAATTTTAGTTGGTAAATATTTGGGTGATTGAAATGAGTAACGCTCATAATGGCACATGATTGCAGTAAACAAAGAGGTAATGATTCTAAGAAAGAGAATTGTAGTTGTGCTATTGAAGATGTATTTAATTTAATTTAAGAAGTCATCCATTAATGAAACTCATAAATCGTGTGTTTGATAATTCTAGGGTTTGATATTATAACAAACCAATAATTAACGATTGAATCTGACAAACATTAAGTTGGGGCACCTCAAAGATAAAAGTTTAACATTAAAAACCTTTGGCACGTAGTTTATCTAAATGATAAAATATATTGCATTTTATTATTAGCAAATATTTTGTGTCTTTTATGATATAGCGCAAATTTTAGGATAAACGGACTTATTTTAAAGTTACTTATAAATAGTGTTAGATAAAGTTTAGTAAATATATTTGATTTGATTAATAATATCCTGATTAAAGATGTGTTTACTGTTTCAGATGATCTATCCTATCGTCCTCTGTAGATTACTCATAGTGTTTGCTACCAGCATTCATGGCAGCGAGACCAAACTTTACTTCGCAGATGAGGAGAAAGAAGGATCTGTGATCTCTTTAGTCAATGGTATTCAACAAATTGCTGACAGATATTTCATGGACAATATTAACCTCCTAGTATTCGATAGAGATCATGATTCCAAAGTCATAGATTACGTTGCCAATTATCTCCACAACATAAACACCCCACTATTGTCAACTGAAAACATCACTCAGGAGGATTCGTTTAATAAGGGGGATAACTGCTGGACCAATGAAAATTGGTTTTCTCGCAAGGGTTGGTGTGGCCTAAAGCGGATTGACAACTTGGAAAATAGCCTCGGGTTCATAATTATTAGAAGTACCATCGAGAAGAAGTGTTTTTTGAATGAGGAATGGAAGATTCGTCTTTTTGGAACCCTCGATCTTTCTTCTTGATTGTTATTGTCACACCTGTGACGGAAAGGCAAAACAATTCTGACCGAGGCATTAAAGGATTGTTGGGAAAAGTTAAAAATTCTGAATGTTGTGGTTATTTTTTGGAGACTACCTGAGTATAAAGGGAAAAATCAATACCATTACGTATCCTGGATTACGCTGTTATTAAAAACTATGAGCTACAATCCATTTTCAGGCAAAACTTCGGAATTCAGTCCATTTAATATTGTCCGAATGGTAACAACTTTTACCCTAACAAAATAAAGGACACTCGAGGTTATCTTATAGATGCTCCCATCACAAATCCTAACCCATGTGCAACTTATAGAAAAGGTTGACAATGATGGAAACATTGTTTTAGAAGGACCCAATGGTCAAATGTTCAATGAAATAGTGCGTGCTATGAACCTCACCGTGAATATCACCCCATTTGAAGGTTTTGATAATGTTGATAAAATGAAAGAGTTGACTGCTAAGATGTCTGGCATTCAGGTAGGATATGAGAGTATCCAGCCCTACAACTTGAGGAGGAGTACCTACTCGTTTGATGAAGACTGTGTAACATTCATTGTACCAAAATCAGCAGAAATTCCCAGATACTTGAATGCGATTCTACCTTTCACAGGAACTGTTTGGGTTTTATTCGTGTGTGCGAATACATTTATATTGATTATCTGGAAAATTGTAACAATCTATGATGTTTTTGAGGTTAAAGTCAAGTCAGGTAAAAGTATTACTATAAACGTATTTAAAACGTCTGTAGGAGGTGGCCTGGATTATTTACCTTCCTTTTTTCCACAAAGATTTCTTGTAACCATGTTGTTGATATTTAATCTTATACTAAACAATGCGTATACAGGTTCTTTAAATAGTTATTTAATCAACGTAAAATATTTACCAGACGTGAATAGTTTAATGGAATCGTTGAATTCTAATTTGAAAGTCGGTGTTGTACTCTCTGTCTCTTCCATCAGCGATTTTCAGAAATGTTAGATTTCAATGATCCAGTTATATCAAGTTATTTAAGAAAATGATTATCATGGAAAGTGACAACGATGTTCTCGATATGATTGCCTATCACAGAAACCTCACACAAATAACTTTTAAATTCATCGGTAAGATGTTGATAAATAATCCCATTTACATTAAAAATGGTTACCCTATGATGCAATTGTGGAAGAATGTTACATTCCCATTTGGTATGGGGTCATGGCATTGGAAAACCATTCTCCTTTCTTGAGTGCAATGAGTTTCTTTGTCACTCGTCTGAATGAAGGAGGGTTTTTTGGCAAGTGGAAAACAGATTTTATTAACCAATATCCGAAATCAAGAACCTCCACCGATCCAATCATTTTGACAAAGGAGCATCTGGAAGCCGCATTTTTTCTTGTATTACTAGGGTTTTGTATAGCCTTTGTAGTATTTTTGATGGAGATTACAATTTGCAACTTCAAAATGAGCTCTGGTCCTATTCAAAGACTTTTAAACACATTTTTGAAAACATTTTTAAATTTCAAAAGTCTAATTTACATTGAAGTTTATTTTTAGATGATACAATTATTAGTGATTGTAACAAACAAGTGTTTTACTGATCAATAACAATTAAATCATTTTAATAATGTATTAATTTATTCAGAGACAGTGTAATATGCATAGTTAAATATAGACCAACCTTAGAACTTATCTATATAATGGGAACACTTAAATAAGATTTATCTCACTTTAATACCAACTATAATGTGTTTAATCAATATAGCCATTGCTTTATACCGAGCAATAAAATGGTAAAATTCGTGTGGTTAGTTATTATTTAAATATTTTTCACATCAGTTATTCGTAATTAAAGAAAGTGAGAAGGATAATTATTTAATAATACAGTTCATTTATTAGTACTTAAACTAGTGTACACTCTGTATATTTTCAAATGTCACTTTCTATTTATATGAATCACATCATTGCCCCATGCACTGTACAATAGGCCATGGTTCCCCTTCCTTTTGCCTAGCTTGGTTCCATAAATTGTTATAATCCATTTGATGTGCCACTTTAACCTATTTCTCATCATTTTGCCTAATTCCATGTAAAACATTTGATATCAATCCAAGAAATATTTAATGCCCTTTTCTTTTGACAGCTATTATAAACATAAATATAAGGCATTTTTACAGGTCTTGCTAAATTAATAAAAACACAGCTAGTGTACAATACATACAAACAAATCAATTTAATAAATGCCTATATTAATGCCCATAATTTTATAATGTAAATGAAGTAAATAAAGTTAATATTTATAGAGAAAACTTTACATTCGCAAGAAAAAAAATTAATGTTAATATTAGGTAATTTTCCTAAACTTACATGATTTTTAACCTGCTTTTCACAAAACAAGTTTTCAATGCTATATTTAATTTTCGATGTAAAATACCTGTACATAAAATAATAATATCAGTAATATTTGCATTTATCACAGTTAAACGAAATTTACTTTTTATAACATTCGTGTAAGATAATATTATATTATTTACATATACATATACGTGAGTGTGTGTGCGTGCACGTTCGTGTGTGCGTGAGCAGCCAATTCTATATACAAACCATAAAGCAATAGTGAAATTCAGGAAACTGTTCTTTAGGTACCAGTCATTCAAAATGTCTTTGCGACCAATATTTGGTCCGCAGGCCACGGGTCATTTACCATTGCAATTGGAGATCCATCCAAAGTATGTTTGCTAATTTTCAGGGTAATCAAAGTGTATATTCCCTTCTTTAGTGATAGCTAGAAATCTTACATTTGTTAAGGGTACATTAAATAATGTTATCTTTGTTTATATTTTTCTACATTTCATCTTGTAGTCGGGAGTGTACTTTGAACACGTATATAGTGTATTTGCTCCTACATTCAGGATATCCTGGATTATTAACAGAATGATAAATCTATTAAGATGGTAATGTAACTCGGAATGTTTGTCTTGATTGAGTGAAACGGGAACGAATCAGATCATCCAAGCTGTGAACTGAGTGAGTTTGACCGTTGACTCCTATCACTGTGTAAACAGAGGAGCGTATGGACCACGAGTTAAGGACAGTTTTTTTTTTTTTTTTGTAATTTTTAGAGCGAAACTTTTTTATTACCAAAATAAATTAAATACAACCACAGTAAAAACCTAAATCTTAATTTTATTTATAAGCTGATATCAACAGTTATTGAATATCCGTTATGAGGACAGTGGCAATAGATGAGATACCTTTTTAAAGAGGATAAAAATGTGTAAGAAAACCTGTTGAGATTTCTATGGGATTAAAATAAAACTAGGTTTTCAATGGAGAATTATTTAGTACCGATACCTTTGACCATAAATCAAGATTTTAATATAAATTGCAGTGATACTGCTCTTGGATTTTGACCCCTAAAGGCCTACTTCCTTTTTAAGTTTCAGTATACAGAGTGGTCGGGCTGACTACTTCGTTTATACACACGTGAACGCGTATTTAACACTCACCGCAATTTATAAACGTTCCAAGCAGGCAAGATATAATCGCTAGTCCTACATAAATTTTATTCCCTATGTTATATTTAATCATAATTATTCCAGACCTAGGATTTTTCAAATCAACTTTATCATATAAAAAATACAAATAATTGTAATTTTAACTATCTGATATTATTAAGAATTATATCTTTAATTTGTGCATGATTTCAGAACAAATACACATATTTTTATAGATTGGGGCCTCCATATATCGAAATTTTCATTGTATCGAAATTTTAGTGGATCCCTGTGAAATCGAGATTTTCATCCCTGTAATGATGATGATATAAGAAAAACAACTGAGAAAATATAAAATGTATATGTCACAGGAGGAAGTAGGAAATGTTTGGTCAAGGTCATTGTGACGTCAACGGATGACCTAGCGGGGTGGTATTCTCTCCACACTCCTCTCATTCCTTTCATCAAGTAACCTTACTCCCCTATACATCAAGTTCAGTTTGTTTAGTTATCTAAACCGACGGTTTATACTCGCCATTGTGTGACACTCTCTAATTGGCAGTGCGTGTTTGCGATGTCTTGTACACTTAATGAGATCATTGATCAGGAAATATTTCTAAATACAATAGATAACACAATACCATGTAAAATAAATGGTATGGTGCACCAACCAGACTTTCTCTGTCCTTTGTCTTACTATCCCTTACTAAGGGAGATTTGGGGAAAAGGGGGTTACAAAATAATGAAATAAAAAAGATTAATATTGGGTCCACAAGGGTCAATACTTCGTATTAAAATTTCGATTTCTGGTTAAAATTTTAACATTTTATAAGGTGTTGCACATCTTAAAGTCATCGCATTGAAATTTAATTATTAATTTATACATTTTGACCAATAAAAAAATGTAAATATTGACTATTGAGTCTAAAATGGAGATAGATCATTACTGTGCAAACATTTCTCCTAAGAGTTTTAAGGAAAAATTACATACTTTTTACTTTCTCTCAATCTTACAGGTAGAGAAAGTATAGTGATCGTCAAAAAAATCGAAGTCGAGATTTTGATGAATTTTGACGTTTCATGACTTGCTGAATCCGAAAAAGTGGTTTTTGAATTTCCGTCTGTCTGTCTGTCTGTCTGTACCTCCAACTAGAGCCTAAACTATTTTACCGATTGAGCTGAAACTTGATATCTAGGGTTTTCATAGGGTTGCCCCGAGGGGTTTTTGGAATTAGATATCCACCCCTAAAATTAAGGGTAGTTTACTGAGGGGAAAAAAGAGAAAAAGTCGATTTTCTCAAAATCGGCTCTAACGATTTTGATTAAATTTCATTTATGAACATTAATAAATATTCCAAACAAAATGGCTACTCTCAGTATTTCGGCAAAATCGCTTTAAGGGCTCCGGTCTGATGCGTAAATTAACATTTTTTATAATAGCTCTGAAACTATTTGAGATATGAAATTACTTAGCATTACAAATATGTATATATATTTATAATACAAATATTTTAATCGAAACATATTTTTATAAAATCAATAATTTTCATTCTATACGCAATTATATATATATTTTTAGCTTTTTGGACATTAAAGCTTAAGTATTGCGATCGTAAAAAAAACTAAACTGAAATGTTGATGGATTTCGACGTCTCATGACCTCCCAAACCGTAAAAAATAGTCTTTGCAATGCCGTATGTCTGTGTGTCTATTAAAACTTAAAATTAAGGGTAGTTTACTGAAGGGCAAAAAGAGAAAAAGTCGATTTTCTCAAAATCGGCTTTAACGATTTTGATTAAATTTCATTTATAAACATCAATAAATATTCCAAACAAAATGGCTACCCTCAATATTTCGGCAAAATGGCTTTAAGTGCTCCGGTCTGATGCGTCAATTAACATTTTTTCAAATAGCTCCGAAACTATTTGAGATATGAAATTACTTAGCATTACAAATATGTATATATATTTATAATACAGATATTTTATCCGAAACATATTTTTATAAAATCAATAACTTTCCATCTATACGCAATTATATGAATTTTTTAACTTTTTGGACATTAAAGTATAAGTATTGCGACCGTAAATAAAACTAACCTGAAATGTTGATGGATGTCGACGTCTCATGACCCCCCGAACCCTAAAAAATAGTCTTTGCAATGCCGTCTGTCTGTGTGCCTATAAAAACTTAAAATTAAGGGTAGTTTACTGAAGGGCGAAAAGAGAAAAATTTGGTTTTCTCAAAATCTGCTCAAACGATTTTGATTAAAATTCGTATCTAGGCGTTGATTAAAATTATAAATGAACTGGCTATTTTCATTTTTCTATGAAAATGATTTTTAGGGTACTTTATCGAAGCGTTAATTTCCGTATCTCCACAACTATTGGAGAAACTAAACAACTTATCATTGCAAAATTGTAGGACTATTAGAAATAAAAAACTTTTATTTGACATATATTTTTATAAAAGCAGCAGTTTCTGAGATATTTAAAATATATTAATACAATTTTGTGAACTTTAGTTGTAAACATATACTACTTAAGTCTTAACGCAATAATTCTCCAATGCCATAGAGTAATTAAATATAAGTATCTAAAATAGTATGTTATTTTTCTTTAAATCTCTTAGGAGAAATGTTTGCATAGCAATGATCTATCTCCATTTTAGACTCAATAGTCAATATTTACATTTTTTATTGGTCAAAATGTATAAATGAATAATTAAATATCAATGCGATGTCTTGAAGATCTGCAACACCTTATAAAATGTTAAAACTTTAACCAGAATCGAAATTTTAATACGAAGTGTTGACCCTTGTGGAAGACATTAAACTGTTTGAAATGTTCTAAGGTGGACAAAGATGCGCCTCTTTTCTCATTGATTCTATATCATAGTATATTATTTTATACGTGTTCTTATGTGGAGTGGTGATGATACAATGTACATTATTCTGTTCAGAAATCTTACGAGTTTATAGATAGAGAGAGAAAGTCTGTGCGGTGCTCCGTACCATTTATTTTTAAATACTTACTTATTACTTTCTCTCTATCTTACAGGTAGAGAAAGTATGGTGATCGTCAAAAAAATCGAACTCGAGATTTTGATGAATTTTGACGTTTCATGACTTCCTGAATCCGAAAAAGTGGTTCTTGAATTTCCGTCTGTCTGTCTGTCTGTCTGTCTGTCTGTCTGTCTGTCTGTCTGTACCTCCAACTAGAGCCTAAACTATTTTACCGATTGAGCTGAAACTTGATATCTAGGATTTTCATAGGGTTGCCCCGAGGGGTTTTTGGAATTGGATATCTACCCCTAAAATTAAGGGTAGTTTAATGAAGGGAAAAAACAGAAAAAGTCTATTTTCTCAAAATTGGCTCTAACGATTTTGATTAAATTTCATTTATGAACATTAATAAATATTCCAAACAAAATGGCTACTCTCAATATTTCGGCAAAATGGCTTTAAGGGCTCCAGTCTGAAGCGTAAATTAACATTTTTTATAATAGCTCCGAAACTATTTGAGATATGAAATTACTTAGCATTAAAAATATGTATATATATTTATAATACAGATATTTTATCCGAAACATATTTTTATAAAATCAATAACTTTCAATCTATACGCAATTATATGAATTTTTTAACTTTTAGGACATTAAAGTTTAAGTATTGCGACCGTAAAAAAAAACTAACAGGAAATGTTGATGGATGTCGACGTCTCATAACCCCCCGAACCCTAAAAAATAGTCTTTGCAATGCCGTCTGTCTGTGTGTCTATAAAAACTTAAAATTAGGGGTAGTTTACTGAAGGGCGAAAAGAGAAAAAATTGGTTTTCTCAAAATCTGCTCCAACGATTTTGATTAAAATTCGTATCTAGGCGTTGATTAAGATTATAAATAAACTGGCTATTTTCATTTTCCTATGAAAATGATTTTTAGGGTACTTTACAGAAGCGTTAATTTCCGTATCTCCACAACTATTTGAGAAACTAAACAACTTATCATTGCAAAATTGTAGGACTATTAGAAATAAAAAACTTTTATTTGACATATATTTTTATAAAAGCAACATTTTCTGAGATATTTGCAAATATATTAATACAATTTTGTGAGCTTTAGTTGTAAACATATACTACTTAAGTCTTAACGCAATAATTCTCCAATGCCATAGAGTAATTAAATATAAGTATCTAAAATAGTATGGTATTTTTCCTTAAAGCTCTTAGGAGAAATGTTTGCATAGCAATGATCTATCTCCATTTTAGACTTAATAGTCAATATTTACATTTTTTTTTGGTCAAAATGTATAAATGAATAATTAAATATCAATGCGATGACTTGAAGATCTGCAACACCTTATAAAATGTTAACACTTTAACCAGAAATCGAAATATTAATACGAAGTGTTGACCCTTGTGGAAGACATTAAACTGTTTGAAATGTTCTTAGGTGGACAAAGATGTGCCTCTTTTCTCATTGATTCTATATCATTGTATATTATTTTATGCATGTTCTTATGTGGAGTGGTCATGATACAGTGTACATTATTCCGTTCAGAAATCTTACGAGGTTATAGAAAGAGAGAGAAAGTCTGTGCGGTGCGCCGTACCATTTATTTTTAATTACTCTATGGCATTGGAGAATTATTGCGTTAAGACTTAAGTAGTATATGTTTACAACTAGAGCTCACAAAATTGTATTAATATATTTGCAAATATCTCAGAAACTGTTGCTTATATAAAAATATATGTCAAATAAAAGTTTTTTATTTCTAATAGTCCTAAAATTTTGCAATAATAAGTTGTTTAGTTTCTCAAATAGTTGTGGAGATACGGAAATTAACGCTTCTATTAAGTACCATAAAAATAATTTTCATAGGAAAATGAAAATAGGCAGTTTATTTATAATCTTAGTCAACACCTAGATACGAATTTTAATCAAAATCATTTGAGCAGCTTTTGAGAAAACCTATTTTTTCTCTTTTCCACTTTATAAAACTATTCTTAATCTTAAGTTTTAATAGACACACTGTCAGACGGCATTGAAAATACTATTTTTTAGGGTTCGGGGGGTCATGAGACGTCGACATCCATCAACATTTCAGGTTAGTTTTTCTTACGGTTGCAATACTTAAACCTTAATGTCCAAAAAGTTAAAAATTATATATAATTGCGTGTAGAATGAAAGTTATTGATTTTTTAAAATTATCTTTCTTATAAAATATTTGTATTATAGATATATATACATATTTGTAATGCTAAGTAATTTCATATCTCAAATAGTTTCGGAGATATTATAAAAAATGTTAATTTACGCTTCAGACCAGAGCCCTTAAAGCCATTTTTCCGAAATATTGAGAGTATCCATTTTGTTTGGAATATTTATTAATGTTTAGAAATGAAATTTAATCAAAATCGTTAGAGCCGATTTTGAGAAAATCGACTTTTTCTCTTTTAGCCCTTCAGTAAACTACCCTTAATTTTAGGGGTGGATATCCAATTCCAAAAACCCCTATGGAGAACCCTATGAAAACCCTAGATATCCAGTTTTAGCTCAATCGGTAAAATAGTTTAGGCTCTAGTCGGAGGTACAGACAGACAGACAGACAGACAAACGGAAATTCAAAAACAATTTTTTCGGATTCAGGGAGTCATGAAACATCAAGATTCATCAAAATCTCGAGCTCGATTTTTTTGACGATCACCATACTTTCTCTACCTGTAAGATAGAGAGAAAGTTAAAAGATCGTTTCTGTACACTGCAGTTTCTGTATATAGATTTTTATTTAACCATTTACTTCGATATACGGAGGCCAAACTATCTATGCCAAAGTCTAATGCCGCACCCAATGATGGCGACTCGGAAACTTGTGAGGCTCATTTCTTGTGACATATTTTACTTCAAAAAGCTTAAAACAACCATTTTGAAAATGACACGTGTTCTACAAGACTATGTAATAAAATAATAGGGATGCTCATTTAAAAGATCAAATTGATCTTAAGGTCACCTTAGCAACGCCACCCAAGGTCATAACAGCCTTACCGCCTTATTTCCCCTTCGGAACCAAACATTGTTTGTTTAAAACTTTTTTTTTTTTTGCTGTGTTGTATTTAGATATTTTTGTGGAAATATATTCAAATTAAACACCCGGTATTCGTAGGTTCATAAAGTACATGAAAAAACAAGAAAATTTTAAAACCAAAATATTAAAACATAAATTAGCATAGGAAATTGCAGACATAAATCAGTTTTGCACCGGAAGGACACTACGCTGAAAAATAAGTTTATTTTAGTTTGTTGTAATTTGCTTATCTTTACGTAATAAATAATATCTTCAATTTCACTGATTTCACTTTAAAAAATAACTGCACGATCTATACGTTCGTTAAGCTTAAGTATAATTCCAGATTAGAGATTTTTCATTTGCGTGAGGAATAGTGAAAACATTTAGAAAATTTCAAGGTTGCTCGATTCCCCGTCGTCAGCTAAGATAGATTAGCCAACACGATTTCACTTTAAAATGCTGTATACTTCTTGTTGATTTTCAGTGAATCATCTTGGGTTCATTCTCGGCGTCACGTGATTACAACGTCACAGAAAAAGATGAAAGCCGAACCACAATATCCCCCCATTCTAGTAAGCCCTTTCACCGCCAGTGTAGAATTCCTCGCTCTCTTTTTACTTTCTCTCTATCTTACAGGTAGAGAAAGTATGGTGATCGTCAAAAAAATCGAGCTCGAGATTTTGATGAATCTTGACGTTTCATGACTCCCTGAATCCGAAAAATTGGTTTTTGAATTTCCGTTTGTCTGTCTGTCTGTCTGTCTGTCGTGACCTCCGACTAGAGCCTAAACTATTTTACCGATTGAGCTAAAACTGGATATCATAGGGTTCTCCATAGGGGTTTTTGGAATTGGATATCTACCCCTAAAATTAAGGGTAGTTTACTGAAGGGCTAAAAGAGAAAAAGTCGATTTTCTCAAAATCGGCTCTAACGATTTGATTAAATTTCATTTCTAAAATTAATAAATATTCCAAACAAAATGGCTACTCTCAATATTTCGGCAAAATGGCCTTAAGGGCTACGGTCTGATGCGTTAATTAACATTTTTTATAATAGCTCCGAAACTATTTGAGATATGAAATTACTTTGCATACAAATATGTATATATATTAAAATACAAATATTTTATTCGAAACATATTTTTATAAACTCAATAATTTTCAATCTATAACAAATTATATAAATATATATTTTTTAACTTTTTGGACATTAAAGTTTGAGTATTGCAACCGTAAAAAAAACCTGAAATGTTGATGAATGTCGACGTCTCATGACCCCCCGAACCCTAAAAATTAGTCTTTGCAATGCCGTCTGTCTGTGTGTCTATTAAAACTTAAAATTAAGGGTAGTTTACTGAAGGGCAAAAAGAGAAAAGGTCTATTTTCTCAAAATCTGCACTAAGATTTTGATTAAATTTCATTTATAAATATCAATAAATATTCCAAACAAAATGGCTACTCTAAATATTTCGGCAAAATGGCTTTAAGGGCTCCGGTTTAATGAGTTAATTAATATTTTTTATAATAGCTCCAAAAATATTTGAGATATGAAATTACTTAGCATTACAAATAAGTATATATATTTATAATACAAATATTTTATTCGAAACATATTTTTATAAATCAAAATCAATAATTTTCAATCTATAATATATATATATATATTATTTTTAAACTTTTTGGACATTAAAGTTTAAGTATTGCGACCGTAAAAAAAACTAACCTCAAATGTTGATGGATGTCGACGTCTCATGACCCCCCGAACCCTAAAAAATAGTCTTCGCAATGCCGTCTGTCTGTGTGTCTATTAAAACTTAAAATTAAGCGTAGTTTTATAAAGGGCGAAAAGAGAAAAAATAGGTTTTCTCACAATCTGCTCAAATTATTTTGTTTAAAATTCGTACCTAGGCGTTGATTAAGTTTATAAATAAACTGGCTATTTTCATTTTCCTATGAAAATGATTTTTAGGGTACTTTACAGAACCTAGAGCAGAAAGACGGCATAGTTATTGTGTACCATAATGTCCGATCTCTGCACAAAAATATGGCAAAAATCTTTGCAGATGACTGGTATTCACGCTGTGACATATTGATAATGTCCGAAACTGAAATCAATCCCACAAGACTTTCTCCAAATTCCAAATTTTAAGATATTTTTCAGATCTGATAGTGTTAGTGTCCGACGCCCAAGAGGATTATTATGTTTGGCAAAGAAAGACATGAAAATTCAAACATGTAAGCACATTTCAATAGAAAACTCTTTTTTGAAATAGATAGGATAGGTTTCAAAATTGGGAATGTCACTATCATCACAGGGTACAATTCACCTAGTACACCTAACATTGAGTTTGTCACTGCTATTAACAAATTAATCCCTTCTGATAAATCTGATGTAATACTATTAGGAGATTTTAACTATAATACTATTGGACATAAAGACTATTTTTTGTTGGAATTAATGAGCAAATATAGTTTGAAACCCATTCTGAAGTCTAACGAGTCTACGACAAACAACGATACGCAGATAGATGTTATTTTCAGTAATATGACGATAACCAGATTTGGAGTGTACGAAAGTTGTTTTACAGACCATAAACCAATTTACTGCGAATTTATAAATTAGTTTACCGACACTCCGATTTCTTTATTATCTGTAAAAACATAAATCATTTATTGTTTATATTATTAAAATTAGAGGTCAAATCTTCTGTCCTGTTTTCAAGTGTATTACTTCCTACTAATTTGATTTTACCTTTACACAAGCAACAACAAATAGTCAAAAACTATTATTCACTATAGCTAATATTGCACTTTCACATTTTTCATTAGTTATTAATTCCTTAGATTTATTTATTCTTCCCTCCATTCATCTCTAGTAATATAATTTTGATAAATTGGAACATGTAAAGCAGATCCGAGTTTCCAAGCTGTCAGCAAATGGTTCAAATACCATTTTATTAAGGTCTAAAACATTAAACTGTTTGAAATGCTCTTAGGTGGACAAAGATGCGCCTCTTTTCTCATTGATTCTATATCATTGTATATTATTTTATGCATGTTCTTATGTGGAGTAGTGATGATACAATGTACATTATTCCGTTCAGAAATCTTACGAGTTTATAGAGAGAGAGAGAAAAAGTCTGTGCGGTGCGCCGTACCATTTATTTACTATACATCATTAACTCTTAACTTTATTTGAATATCTTGATATATAAGTGTGATTAAATAGAACTCGTTGAGTTTGTTCAGAAATAAGTACAAACTTCTAAAAATTATCAATGTACAGGATGATCCAGAGTCACGCAACTCAAAGAAATACTTATTTTATGCATATAGTACATACTTCTAATGTAAACAGACAATAAACCATAAGGAAATCATAGAAGGTTACAATGCACCTCTCAATGTTGGCTTTAAGTTCAGCAGAGGTTCAAGGATTGCTATATTCACTGTCTGTTTTAAGTATCCCCAAAGAAATAAATAATGTGGTGTTAGGTCTGGGGAACGAGGTGGCCACAAACCCCTAGAATTCACACGATCGCCAAAAAAAACTCCGCCAGAATTGTCATGATGGAATTGGCTATGTGTGAAGTGGCTCCATCTTGCTGAATCAAACAATCAAGTTCTGTTTCCTCCGGTATTCCAATAAACTGCATAGCAAATTCCTGATAAGGTTCAGCAGTAACATATTCTCTAAGGAAAAGAGGACCCACCACACTCCACTCTTCTGACTGTGTAAAGGCACCTCATGGAAAACGTGTGTATTTTTAGAGCTCCAAAACATACTGTGCTGACTGTTCACATGACCACTTAAACAAAACCATGTCATGGACTTAAAATAATGTTCCAAAATGAATACTCACCTTACAATTTCAAATGTTGTAGCTCAACTGACTATACCTAGTATATATCTCAAGGTCACACGGACTACACAACACCCGTTACATAAAAATGTTGCTATACTTTTAAACAACATGTTCATTTTCCATGTTCTTCAGTGAGGAAGATCCTTGGAAAAATAGGGTTGCGCCACTTTGGATCACACTGTATTAGATTAGAAATGTTCAAATATTTCCTTCTAAAATCTGAATTAAATGGGATTTTTTTTAGCATTGATTTGAATAGTTATTTAATTTGGAATAATGTAAGATTCAAAGTATCCAATTTTTTGAATTAACCGTTGTCTAATTAGCTATATTCTTCTGTGTATATATTAATAAGAAAAGGCAATAAAATAATATGCTTAGCTTTTAGGATGAAATTTAGTAATATGTAGATACCTATGTTTATTATATCTAATATATATGTTTTTCCCTTCATCTCATAGTAACTATCATGAATGTAATCATTAAATTACGTTAATAACTTAAAGATGAAGAATGTATGATTTAGTAATTTATAAATAGTATGCTCAATCACATTTACTAGACCAGAGTGAGAGAAAAATAATTTGTTGTAAACATCTCAGTCACACTTGACAAGAATATAAAACCCAAGACACTTATCGACAGATATCCTATTAATAATAGGCTGATGTATTTCTCCACACACCCATTAACCCAGGAAACTTATAAAATTAGAGAGTTCTAATTTAGAAACTGCTTTGCGCCTCGGCTGTGGGCTCTCATTTCTCACCATGCATCACCCATCGAAACTGTTGGGTAGTTTAAGTGGCCTTCGTAGCGTATGAAAATAACAAATTGAAAAAATGTTTAAAGTATATTAATATTAAACGGAAGGGAAATAATCTCCTTACTCATGTTAATCATTTATCGATTAGGTCGCATGCACACTAGTATAGGTTGATCCAAAAGTTAGGCAGCACACAGAAAAAAAAAACTTGTATTTTGTGCAATCAATTCGGCATTTTGTTGATTTATTCGGCATGCGTGATTCTGGAAAGCTACGCATAAACCGATTGTTGTCATTCAATGTACGAAATGGCTTTAAAATAATATTCCAAAATGAATACTTGCTCTGCTCGTGAAAAGTTCATTTTACACTTTCAAATGCTGTAACTCAACTGGCTAAACCTAGTGTACGTCTCAAGGTCACACGGCCTATACAACACCCGACCAACATAACAATGTTGCCATACATATAAGCAACCTGTTCGTTTTCTATGTTCTTCTATGAGAAATATCTTTGGAAATACAGGGTTGCATGACTTTGGCATCACCCCATATAATACGGCCTAGGTATTTATAACCTAATCTAGCAGTTTTAAAATAATTATATAAGTTTTATTAATTCACGTCAAGATAAGAATAAATTGTCATGCTACCCTTTTACTGTGCTAGATATAAAATTCAGTCTCGCACATTAGTCTAGTAATTGAGTGCATCATTCCGAAACTAAAGTATTGAAGAGGTCTCGAAATATTGAAAGGTAAGAACTCCACTTGAATAACGGATAATTTTATGATACCTTGAGTAACAGATATTAGTAGGATAATATGATACTTTTATGGGCCTTGCGTAATCAAGTAAATATATACACAATGCCAGATATTTCAAGATGTGATTATTCCTTCTTTGTATTTCAATATCCCCTCGGACTATTTGTATTCAACCACTAATGAGGTAAAATGAGGATATTAGCATTCAGAGAAATATTACCTGAATTTATGTTGGAGCTTGTGTTGGTAAATTACAAATCTTTTAATATAACATGTAAACTTTCACCAAGTAAATATATAGTTTAGATGACTAGAGATAAGTTATTTAAATCTCCGAATCCTCTCTTACTCTAGATCATAATGAATATTCATGATTCAAGGTTTAGTTTAAAGCTATGACTAGAGACACAGAAAGGTAGTTTTAAAATTAAGTGATTTTTGTTAGTATAAAGCAACATATTATTTAACTAATTTTACAACAGCCCATTAATTTACAACATAACTGAATGTTAATAAAGTTTATTATAACCAAAAAAAGCAGAATAATGTTATTAGGAACGGACCAGAGTCCGTTCCTAATAAATATTGTATACAATAAAAGAAAATGATAGCATAGTTTCACCCAAAAACTCTGCTGTGTTAGTTATCATATATACTTTGGGTTTAGGATTTAAGATAATATTTTAATTAAATTATTCAAACTGTTGCTTGAAATACCGTTAAATTAGGTAATTGACCCTGTATGAAATAAAAAACTAACCGTAAATAATCAAAGTTTATCTAAAATAAATTCTCTTATATGGATTGCCATATACAAAATATTATTATGTGTACACAGTAATTGTATAAATATATTTTAATGAGATTTTATTCCTCCCGTAGACGGGGGAAATAGAGAAATTTTTGGTTTATTTGACTTTATGGTGCTTGGATTTGTAGGGAATATAGACAGTTAGGGTGTATATATATAATATATATATATAATTTGACTTTATGAGGCTTGGATGTGTAGGGAATATATACAGTTAGGGTATATATATAATGCTACATCACAATAGTATAAAGCTAAATGGCTGACTCACTCACTCACTGATATTAATGTTTACTCACTTCCATATGAACTATAAACTTGAAATTTAGCATACTTATAGCTTCTAGCCTGTAACCAACGGTACAGTTTCTAAAAGTTAAAAATTTTAATTTTCAACCCCCTAAAAAAATCAAAATGGTGGAGCAACTTTAAATTCGGTGCGGACCTTTATTTGTAGGCCTCCTCTGGCTAAACGGTATTTGAGAAATTTGGGTGAATTTTGCACATTTTCTAACAGTTTATAATTTTCTGACACACTTATGGGACAGCTAGAATCATAACGTTGTAAAAATAAATCAACGCTCAAAATAACAGAGGAATTATATTAGTTTAATCTCACTGAGATTTGGGGGGCGTAGTCCACAACAAGAAAAGCGAGTTTAAAATTATAAATCTTCACGTTTAAATAAAAATATTTATTCACTGTCTATTTTACAATATATAAATAGAGAGCGAACGAGAGCACGTTTAGTTTAGAACAACAAATATTTATCAAAATGAGAAATTTTTAAGATGTTCATAGCAGGTCTGGTACTCATTCTATGACCTAGAGAATTTATTGCCTTTACAACTTTAGATTTGTTTACATTCCTATTATTCTTAGAACAGGGGTTATTTGTATCCATGCGATATACTGCGCTCATTTACCCAATGCAATCACAATATATAACATCTCCTACATTTTAGTGAAAATTAATATAAAGTTAAGAATTTAATCAAAACACTTTTTTATCTAGTAGCATGGATTATAGTTAAATTTAAAACACACACAAAATTATTAACACGAAAAAAGTTTTCAACTTTTTTTTAAGTACCTGGTGGATAAACCTATACCAAGCGGCCATCTGCAGTTTAAACAACTTATATAATGTAAAATTGAGTTTGAATTAAATCAGTAGAATTATGGAGTAATGTTGCATAGATATTAGCAAAATATGACAAAAAAACACATTGTAGAGGAAAATTTGAAACCCATTATTCCCTTTTGACTCTATTCCATCCAGTGACCCTATTTTCCCTATTTTACAATAAGGAGGATGTTACTAATATTTAAAGATAAATTTGACTTTTTAGAAATAAATATATTTATCCTAAATAATGAAGTTAGATAGCCCTCACTAACATATTTAATGTCTTTAAAAATAAGTGTTACTTCAAGATAATTTCATTCCTGCTTAGTGTCTAATTACTTTTCCACGATGTCTGAGTAGTTACATTAATGAGGTATTGATAGAAAAGTATGATTTATAAAGTGTGTACCCGCATTTCAAGTAGAATATGGGGGATCTATTTTGAAGTTCTAATTACAATTAAACTAGAGCTAACCATGTTTAAGCTCTGTTAGTTCAACTTACTTCAGTACAAGTGGAATTTAGTGATGAAACTATCTGTTCAGTAAGTAACCGAGTGAACGAGTTCTTATTACTCATTGTTCGTGATATCTGAATGAGTTAACTCAGGACATAGGCGATGGGAGAGGGGTTTTTATGGGGTTCAAACACCACGCCTTTAATTTCCCTAAGTTTTTAATATGAAGCTTGAATATGGCCTTGTATCAAACTTCACATAACTTATAAAGCCATCACTTTTCAAAAAAATTGCCAAGGAATGACCACTCCATATAGTTTCTATAAGCACTTATATTTCGAAATTTTCCAGGTGTATATCACTTAAATTATCTTCTAGATATATCTGAGCTTTAAAATAAATACCCTTGGGGGGAGGGAGCGCACTCCAAATAGCTTCTATATGAACATATTTATTTTAATCCGGGTAAGAGCCATTCCAATTAGCTTTTAAAATCATTCAATTTCCAAAATATGTGTAGAAGGAAGACCAATTTAAATATCTTATAATTAAAAAAGTTCAAAGTGAGGACTCATCCAATTAGCTTATGGTGTCATCTAATCTAAACAAATTCTAATGGAAGATCATTTCAAATCGCTATAAAAAATTAATTTTGAAAAAAAAACATCATGTTAAGAACACTCTAAATAGCTTCTAGGGAATTGGAAATAATAAAATTTGGGTGAGGACTAGTTCAAATATAATTTATGGATTTTTTTTTAATTCTTTAAAATAGCTGTTAGAAGAATCAAATTTTTCCAAAATTGATCGGAGGTAGACTACTCAAAATAGTCTTTGGGATTATATAAATTTCAAAGATTTCCGGGCAGACCTATTCTAAATAGCTTTTAAAAGAGTATAGTTTTCAAAACATCTTCAACTAAAGAAAGTACAAAATAGCCTATAGGAACTTTCAAGTTTATAACATTAACTGGGGAAAAAGTAGATATAAGATCACTCAAAAAATTGGTTGATTGATTCCCAGCCCCACATCCCTCTTACAAAAATAAAGTCCCACCAATACTATATAAAATAACTATGTTCGTATGATGTTCGACGTTCGCATAACTCACGACGTCATGTCATAAAATTACAATTTTTAACCCGCCCCCACCAAAAAAAAAATATTCTCCCTACATCCATAAATCAGGAGCATGTTGACTAGAGTAAGGAAGCGAGGATTTTTACCGATCCTTTTCCCTAAGTAATTCCGGTCTGCCTCTGTATCAGCCTGTGGAAAAACCCTGACTATAGATTTAATAGTACTCCATTTCTAATTGACTGTTGTGGATAGTGTGAACTTATTTATGTGTTTAGTTGCGAATTTTTCTGATTCCACTTATAATGCCTAAATGGAGAGTGAAAATGGTTAGAAATGAGAATCCACCTCGAAATGCCAGAATCCATTTCTCATGTCTGAAACACTAAACACTTTGTCATTACTTAACCGATAAATTATATCCTCCATTGTAGGAATTAAAAATTGGCGGCGATTAATAGCTACATTAAGATTTTTTGGGTCCAAACATAACCTAATCGGTCCATTTGGTTTTTCTTCCGCAATAAAATTAGACACTCTATCCGTTGGACAATCCAACTTTAGCTATGATACCTTTTTTTATAACTCAGAGAATCCCTCAATTTATTCATCATTTTATGGGGAAACCTGCGTTGCTTCTCTACTATTGGTTTAACTATTGGGTCCATATATGGTTTCACTCTACCTAAAGCCTGTAAAAACATCACTTTAAGCTTCAAGATTGCCTTTAACATCAAACGTTTTTTAGTAAACTTCAGTTATAGAGAATCATTCAGGCATTCAAAGTTTGCCAGCGTGATTTCAAAGTCCAGGTAGTATACATTCTGTTACAGAATACCTTTTACTTCTCTCTACCCATAGGTTTTAAAATATATTATTTCAATAAGGGCTAATAAAGTCATAGTTAAGTCATACTTAAGAAGGTGGATCCACTTTTTTTTACAGCACTCTTGCTGATCACGTTTCTCTCAGCAACAGTATAATAAACTTTTGCTTTGAATTCAAATTTTTTTAACAAAAAATTAACATACCATATGCTTGGGTTTGCTAGATTATATTATTTCGTTTCAAATAGATTACGAATTTTTAGTAAATATCTTCATTTTTAAACAATAGAGAGAGAAAGTCCTTGCTGAGCTCCGTACAATTTATTTAAATATCAGACCTATGCTTGTGGCAGAAATTGCGCAATGTTCGTGACAGACAAACCAACACTTCATGTTATTAATATAGGCCTAATCAGGCATCACACTGGTGGGGAGGCTACTCCAGATGGCTTTTACAATAGATTAAAATATTCCATTAGAATAAGTATGAGGATTATGAATAAATACTTAACAATACTATTTTAATAATTAGAGTGTCAACTAGTATAATCTGTACAGGGTAACTTGATTTTATTATGAATGTTGTAAACCGATAGTTAAAACCCGTTTGGAATTCATTCCCCTTGAAAGAGGTTGTTGTCGACTTGTTAATTGGTTTAAATTAGCATAAATATTTTTTTAAATAATTAATAAAACTAGTGGCATGGGCTAGGTTAAGTAAGATTTTACCTTCCATAAGTCTAATAATCACAGAGAAAATAAATCAATGAACGAATATATGATTAATGAAATTAAATGGTGTTTTTGATATTGAATGTTCCGCAACTATGTACTGTGCATCTAGTATGGTTTGATGGTAACAAGGAGTTTGGGTCTTGAATCTTAGTTAATTGTTTGAAGGGTGGTTTTCCCTAAATGGTTAACCAATCTCCCTTAATGCAAATGTGGGTACATTGCATTTAATACTACCGTCCCAATCCTACCCCATTAGTTTGATTAAAATTAGTATAGCACTTAAGAGTAGAAACAAATTTTCGTGAAAGTATAAAGGGATGATACAATTTACTGGTTTAGTTTGTAAAGCCTTGCTAATTTGTCAACCCTGGAAAGAACCTCTTTGCCAGGCGGACAAATAGCGTGAATAACTTTCAGAAAGGGTAAAATTTACCATGAACCGATTATAGAAACCATTTTATATATTATTCAACAACAATTCATTTACGAAAGTAGCCTATCATTGAGAAACTAATTCCATAAAAATGTTCTATGATGATATTAAAACAGTAGATATTAGATTGCACATTCTACTATGTGCATCAACTTGGTGCTGTCAGAAATGAAAAGGAGGTAAAAAAATTGAAAGTTAAATTACAAAAGTTTATTATATCAACTAGACCTTCACCAACAAAATATATAGTTTAGGTAACCTGAGATAAGTTCCTTTAAATCGGGTAATGCTCTATTCCCATTTACAACTTTACAAACAGACAATTAATTAATCACTTAACTGAATGTTAATATATTTTATTTATAGCAAAAAATATTATTCTGAACGGACTATACCAAATGTTAGTATTGTATATAACAAAAGGAAATTATTATATAGTTTTACCCGAAAACTCTACTGAGCTAGTTAGCATATATACAAATTGTTAATGAAATATGACATTGTATTATGAAATGAGTTTTTTAAATTAGGTCTCAAAATATTGTAAAATTGTGTAATAGACCTAGAGTGAAACAAAGAATTATTTTACAATATTCAACGCATATCTAAAATTATTTCTCTTCTGTGGATTGGCGTATACAAACTAATATTAAGTGTACAAAGTAATTTCATATAAAAATTTTTAATTAAAATTTCTCTCTCATAGACGGGTGGAGTAGAGATATTTTTTTTTTAAATCTCTTATCTTAGTGTTGCATGTACATGTTGAGGATATAATTATTTAATTTATAAATATACTTATATTCGAACTTGGTTATAACTGCCTCGGCTGTTCATTCAACTTGGGCATAGGCTAATTTTTTCAGCAGTCCGGTCAAAATGTTATCTATCAACGTATAAAACCTTTGTTTTAGCCTCACTACCACTCAGTTGTAACGTCAAAAAGTTCAAAGATATTTTACTTAATTTACATTTAAATTAACTGTACATATGTGGAATTTTAAATTTATTTTTAAATTTGAATGTAATTTGTTCATAAAAAATATATTAAAGTATTGTAAACAGCGCTTGTTACGATACGATGAAGCTGTACAACTGTAGAGCCTTCCCTTTTGGTTTATTGTTATGATCTCGCCTTTTAAAACCAAAACAGTCTGCTGAGGCACATTAACCTCTCGCACTGAACATCACTTCTGTTTTCATTGTTGTTTGGAACATTCCAGTTTGTATACGTACTAAGTCTCGTCTCTGTTTTTGCGTGTTTTCTAAGTTCAACGTTAGTTTCGATAGTCATTATGGATTCTATACTCGGGCATTTATTTTTTAATCATGGCAAAATATTGGACTTGTAGTATAAAAAGAAAAGTATGCCTATTCAAAAGTACGTATTCACTAGAGCCTGTGAAAATGGATAATAAAAGGAAGATGTTTGCTGTAAGTTTGGAGTAGTAAATACTAGGTATAACTTATAAAACAAGGATAAAAATTGAAAAGGAATTTAAAAAGGCGAAAAGAAAAAAAGGAAATGAGAACATATTGATGTGGTTCAAATAGTGTACAAGTTCAGATATTCTTATGAGTAGACCAATTTTGAAAGAAAAAGCTACAAAATTTGGAAAATTGTTTGGAATTTAATTTGCATGCTCTAACGGATGGCTTTATTTTTGAAAATATTATGGACATGGCGAAAACTGTTACAATTTCTGTGTTGGATGCGATACAACTCCTAGATGACGCTTGGATGAGTGTAATGCAGTAGACGATAGAAAAGTACTTTGATAAAGCACAACTCACACACACTAACCACCCGAAGATTGATGAACAAAGGGAAGATGAATTACCGCTTTCCGAGTGGATTAAGCAGTTATATGTGTAATAATGTGGAAATGAGCTTGATTCCTATGTGTCAGTGGATGACGACGTAGAAACATTTCAAGTGTTGAATTGTTCAGAAATTATCGCGGAAGTAAAAAAAGCAGAGGCAGAAGATAGGGATGACATGCAGTGGACCTAATTTCACAAGACCTAAAGTTTATGAGCTATGACTTTAGGTCCTATAAAATTAGGTCCAGTGAAGTTAGGTCTTAAGAAATTAGGTCTTATAAAATTAGGTCTTGTGCCTTTAGGTCCACTGCCTGTTTGAACAGTTAAAGATATTTTAAAGTAATCGATGAAAAATGAATTTTAGGTCCAGTGCTTTTAGGTCTAGTAAAGTTAGGAGTTATAAAATTAGGTGCTATGAAGTTAGGTCTTATAAAATTAGGTCTTATAAATTTAGGTCTTATGGGGTTTAGTTCTTGTAGAATTTAGGTCTTGTGCCGTTAGGTCTTGTGCCGTTAGGTCTTGTGCCGTTAGGTCTTATAAGGCTTGGTGTAATAAATTATAACTTCCATATCATCAAAAATATTCAAGCCCATCGTGACCATCAAATAAACAACATTAAAAAACATTAAAATAATTCATCACCTCCTAGATTTTAGAACCAACTACCTTGCCTTGAGGGCTATATAACCTTGGGTTGAGGGTGCATATCGGGACCTGCATAGGCTGAGTACAAAAAGGGGGTGGGGTAGGGATCCATTGTGATTTTCCACATCACACTATAAGGTTAAATATAACTTTAATTATATTTTAATAAGATTTTATTTCTATTTTTAATCCCATGCCACCATCTCTAAATTGTCTTGCGGGTTAGAGAATAGAGGTTATGGAGCCAGCGGTTAGAGGAAAGGGGGTGGAAATCCCTGTCGATACCGGCTCTGGTTGGGAGAGAGGGGGTCAGGATGAGAAGTTATTGATATGGGCTCGAGTTTCTAGGAGCAACAGGGCGCCAGGTATTTACAGCTATGGGTTCGAGTTATTGGGAGTGCCGCGGGTGTCGTGTTCGTGGGGCGTCCAGACGTTGAGGGTAAATTACCATTATGAGGTCCGGGTGTTGGGGGCGTCGGGACGTCATTTTGGAGGAGGTTTCAGAGCGTCAAGGGTAACTACCATTGTGGGCTCTTGGGCTCAGGGGGCAATACCTGTCAAAAATAATGTTAATAGTATCAAAAAGGGAATTTTGCAGCAAAAATGGGTGTGTCAGGGAGAGAAAGGTAAGTCAAAGGGAAGAAATGTCATAACCTTAGGAGGAAACGTAGGTAATTTACCGCTGTGGAGTTAGGTTGTTGAGGATGTGGTGTAGAGGAGGTATTCAGAATATGTCAAGTGCATCAGCATTCACCTGGAGAAAGAATGTAAATTCGTTGTTGGGCGTACGGAATTTGTCATCATGAGGTCGCGTTGATGGGCTTTAGGGTTCTGTATCCCCCTCTACTTATAAGTTATAGGGGTGGTGAGCTTTAATTTTGGTGGCGGCCATCTAGAATTTCCACATCACGTTATAAGGTATAGGGCGGTCCTTTTGGATTTTCATATAAAGTTGTAAGGATTTTTAGCGACCATCTTGGATTTCCACATAACGTTTTAAGGTTATTTTGGTGGCTATTTTGAATTGTTCAAAGCGATTAATTAAAGTAGTTAATTAATCAATGCAATTAATAAGGGATGAAGAGGTGGGGTGGGGACGTCGCAATGCTAGGGGAGGGGGCGGCGTCGATGTCCACCATTTTAATAAAAAAAATCCCCCAGAAGTATCTGAATCTCCCTATTTAAGTATCAGGAAGTAATTCAAGCGGAAGTATACCAGCATATTCCTAAAAAAGGATAAAAAAATCCTTTCCAGTAAAGTGGGTGATTCCAACCGGGACTCGAATCCAAATCTTCTTCACCGGTAAGCCAAATGATACTGACTCCTTAGCAAGTTTTCCTCCTCCTCCTTCCCCATCCATCCGAAAAAGTTTCAGTCTCGATATGGTTTTACAGTGTCAGAAGGCTGAGGAGATATTCCTGGCTATAGGCGGTATACAAGAACGAAAATGAGGTAAGTGAGAAGTGTGGGTGAATACTCATTACCAAGAAAAGGCTTAGATAGGACAAATTAAACAGAAGTGCAGTCCCGAGCCAAATTTTCCTCACTCATTCTTTACTTTAGCCGCGTATACACGAGGCCATTTGTCAGGCAAATTCGAAAATTGACGCGTCTAACCTGCTATCAACTGGCCTCGTGTAAGCGTGGCTTCACACTATTCATTTCTCGGAAGTGAGGTTTTCACTCTATCCCTAGTCCATAAGTCATTTCTTGGAGTTGAGTGTTTACTTTTTATAACCCAACTCGTTCTGGCATATGACCTATGTGTACTGAGGTGTATTTTCCTTTATGGTTTCCCACTCCACCTCCATGCAAATACAGTGATATTTACTCTACATTATACCTTCTTCATTTCTAACTTGGTGATTCAAAAGTGTCAATATTTTGGCTGGGTAATATAATGCAGCATTATTTTTTTATTTAAATAGGTTTATTACCCACATTGTCATTGATATATTACGACCTTATCAATAAAGCAGTTATCGTAAACAATCCTGCGATGCTTAGAAAAACTTTATGCTTCATATTCGTCAAGATGAACTGAATATTCTCGAACAAAGCTAAGTTGTAGCTCCTTTATAAAATTGTAAAGAAAGACATGTAAAACAAAATTAAGATGGCTAATAATAGTAATCATAATAATAATCCATGGCGTATTTCTCTCTAACACACCCCTTGCAACGCACCAAATCGTGACACCAAGTTTGTCGTCTGCTTGCTAGCTAGAGGACAAATTTAACGGTTTCTTTTAATGTTCTTGAGCAAAACGTGTCTCTCGTGAATAAAAGTTTGTTTATACCCTACTTGACTGAAGACACATTTACATTAGAGGATATACAATTATTCAATTTTAAATGTGACATTGTACAAATAAGAATAAAATCTTTGATATATTAAAATAAGTAGCTAAAGCCAATGTGGTTTACATTCTGCCAAGATTACAGTATGTTTAAAATTGGTTATTAGCTAATAAATTGGTTTCAGAAACAATATTATGTTAAGAGTTCGATATCTAAAATGAAAAAAGGTAGCTTCAAACTTACTTACGTTCGTTTAAATGACAAACTTTGTGTAGTAGTTTTGTATTCAAATTATCATTTAGGCTAGAGGTTTATACGAAGTATTACTATATTATAATATTATTAAGTTGGCTCTTAGCGTGTATTGCCTTTTGCTTTCAGAAGCCATATTATATTTAATGTTAGATAACTATAATGAAATATTTGCTAAAAACCAGGCTAATTTTGTTCGAACGACAAAATTTTGTGTAGAAGTCTTACGTTCAAACGATCATTTAGCGTATAGGCGTGTAGGAAATATTACTATTTTAGCCTAAATCAACTTATTTAAAGAAACAAGTCATGAGTGTTGAAATTAGTTATGCCCTTCAAACCTTTTACTAACCCATTTATTTCGTTTAGCTAATCATACATTGATATATCTCCTAAATTCAATAAAATTAGCGAATTATGTTTAAATGCCACATTGCCTTGTATGTGTATAAGAGAGAGAGAGAGAGAGATACCCGAATGTTTCCTTCTTTCTTAAACAATGTTGTACAAATGACAGCTCAAAAATTTTAGCCGCAGATGTCCATCCAGTTATAATATAGAGATCAATGGGCTCCAGCTATGCTTATAAGGTATAGGAGTGGCCATCTTTGATTTTGGTGGCGGCCAGCTCTGATTTCCACATAACGTTGTAAGGTATTTTGGAGGCCATTTTGAACTTTCCTAAGTGATTAATTAGGGTAATTAATATATTAGGCCCTAATGTTAACATACTTTGGCTTTCAATAAAATAAACTCACATTTTATAAATAGTATTTATATAGGCTACCTATTTATGTGATTGTTGCGGCTCTAAAGACTTTCGACTTTCATCGGTTAAAATATAATAGTATATAATATGTGTTTTAATAAGAATTACTAATTAATTGACTCAACAAATAAGTGAAGTTTTCTAATGCCATATGCCATTAGATTAAGCTGATAAAATACAAGCATCCAATAATGATATTCGGTTTGTTCCCTCAATAACTGCACTTTAGTCCACATCGGTTATCGAATGATTCAGAGAATAGACTGAATTTTTGATGATGGCGAGACCCGGTTCAAATTCCAGTCAAGTGAGGGTGAGTTTTAATAAATGGTTTCTGAGTTTTCCTCTACGCAAATGAGAGTACATATCCTCTAAATTGTACTTTTTCTCTTCTTACACCATTGTGAAAAAATGTGGATAGCCTGAGCGTGCTAGTAAATACATGATACGGGTGACAAAAATTTTGGCCACGATTATTGCACAGTTAAATTTTATTTTAGTTAATAATAATTATGTCTCCACAATACATTTTTAATATCTTTTTATTTTAAATACGGTGAAATACGTGAAGAGAGAATGAGTAAACAAATAAGTGGAAAAACACTTCTAGCATACCTGTAAAGGATAGACAAATACTTCCTAAATAAAAGCTGTCCACGTTAGTCGAGATTATTAACATTGAGGCAATCCTGCCTGCCAGAGATTTTCATCTTACTTCTCGTTCGAACTATCCGCATTTAATTTCATTATTTTAAAGTGACCGAGGAAGGAATAATTTAGGGGAAATGTTCCCACATTTGCTTGAAAAGAGAGGGAGGAATCCTCTAGAAAAATACCTCAGTACGCTCGGCCAAGATTATAATCCCAACTTCCTTGTCAGTGGAAAACTAGATTAGATGAGCTTGACATTATTCCACATTCCAAGCGTTTTGGCCGTGTTTATTAAAACCACTTTATCGATAATGGTATGTTTTATATGACGGGAGAAATACACCCAGCAGGATTTAAACTACGACCTCCCATTCCTCAGAAAAGTAGACAAGACAAAACTGACGCCTTTGTCTGTGTTCCTATCATTGTGTTAAAAAGAATGTAGTTTTAGGACTTATGCCGGCATGCCATATAAATTTAGGTCTTATGAATTTAGGTCTTGTGAGGTTAGGTCTTGTGCTTGTTGGCTTGTGAGATTAGGTCTTGTGGGGTTAGGTCTTATAAAATTAGGTCCAGTGAAGTTAGGTCTTATGAAATTAGGTCTTATAAAATTAGGTCTTGTGCCTTTAGGTCCACTGCCTGTTTGAACAGTTAAAGATATTTTAAAGTAATCGATGAAAAATGAATTTTAGCTCCAGTGCTTTTAGGTCTAGTAAAATTAGGAGTTATAAAATTAGGTGCTATGAAGTTAGGTCTTATAAAATTAGGTCTTATAAAGTTAGGTGTTATGAAGTTAAGAAATTTAGTTTAGGAGTTGTGACTTTAGGTCTTATAATTTTAGGTCCACTGCCGCATGTCCGAAGATAGTGCTGAAGGAATAACTGAACAAGATGTGGATGCCGACATCGTTTGTTCTACACTACATGAGGCAATAACCAACCCTGTGGTGTAGTGGTCAGTGCACCTGGCTACGAGCATAAAGGTCCTGAGTTTGATTACCAGATAGTGCCTTGGGCATTTTTCCCTTTAGAGGAGTGGTCTCATTTGTCACCAGGATTTGCTTAATTAGGTTTAAGTTAGGTTAGGACTCACCCCACTCCAAAACATCATCACATCATTTCATTGCGGGTACGACGTGTAGACAGCCTCCTATGGTATACCCTAGTTAACTTTCTGTACCAACAGAGCGATCAAAAGTCTACACATAAGGCGACCGAACATGGATGTCATGTTCCTCCCGGTCAGATGTGCCACACAATAAAGAATAAATGGTACGGTGCACCGCACAGACTTTCTCTCTCTTTCTATAAACTCGTAAGATTTCTCAACGGAATAATGTACATTGTATCATCACCACTCCACATAAGAACACGCATAAAATAATATACAATGATGTAGAATCAATGAGAAAAGAGGCGCATCTTTGTCCACCTAAGAACATTTCAAACAGTTTAATGTCTTCCACAAGGGTCAACACTTCGTATTAAAATTTCGATTTCTGGTTAAAGTTTTAACATTTTATAAGGTGTTGCAGATCTTCAAGTCATCGCATTTATATTTAATTATTCATTTATACATTTTGACCAATAAAAAATGTAAATATTGACTATTGAGTTTAAAATTGAGATAGATCATTGCTATGCAAACATTTCTCCTAAGAGCTTTAAGGAAAAATACCATACTTTTTTAGATACTTATATTTAATTACTCTATGGCATTGGAGAATTATTGCGTTAAGACTTAAGTAGTATATGTTTACAACTAAAGCTCACAAAATTGTATTAATATATTTGCAAATATCTCAGAAACTATTGCTTTTATAAAAATATATGTCAAATAAAAGTTTTTTATTTCTAATAGTCCTACAATTTTGCAATGATAAGTTGTTTAGTTTCTCAAATAGTTGTGGAGATACGGAAATTAACGCTTCTGTAAAGTACCCTAAAAATCATTTTCATATGAAAATGAAAATAGCCAGTTTATTTATAATCTTAATCAACGCCTAGATACGAATTTTAATCAAAATCGTTAAAGCAGATTTTGAGAAAACCAATTTTTTCTCTTTTCGCCCTTCAGTAAACTACCCTTAATTTTAAGTTTTTATAGACACACAGACAGACGGCATTGCAAAGACTATTTTTTATGGTTCGGGGGGTCATGAGACGTCGACATCCATCAACATTTCAGGTTAGTTTTTTTTTACGGTCGCAATACTTAAACTTTAATGTCCAAAAAGTTAAAAAAAAATTCATATAATTGCGTATAGATTGAAAGTTATTGATTTTATAAAAATATGTTTCGGTTAAAATATCTGTATTATAAATATATATACATATTTGTAATGCTAAGTAATTTCATATCTCAAATAGTTTCGGAGAAATTATAAAAAATGTTAATTGACGCATCAGACCGGAGCCCTTAAAGCCATTTTGCCGAAATATTGAGGGTTGCCATTTTGTTTGGAATATTTATTAATGTTCATTAATGAAATTTAATCAAAATCGTAAGAGCCGATTTTGAGAAAATCGACTTTTTCTCTTTTTACCCTTCAGTAAACTACCTATAATTTTAGGGGTAGATATCCAATTCCAAAAACCCCTCGGGGCAACCCTATGAAAACCCTAGATATCAAGTTTCAGCTCAATAGGTAAAATAGTTTAGGCTCTAGTTGGAGGTACAGACAGACATACAGACAGACGGAAATTCAAAAAACCACTTTTTCGGATTCAGGGCGTCATGAAACGTCAAAATTCATCAAAATCTCGATTTCGATTTTTTTGACGATCACCATACTTTCTTTACCTGTAATATAGAGAGAAAGTAAAAAAGCAGGAGGCAATGAGAGCCACTGAAACTCTTTCACGATTTTATTGCTTCAGAGAGACGTCTACCGGTGTGTTTAATTAAGTGCAACATCCCTTCAGCACGACAAAGAGAATTTGAATTACAAAAAGGAGAGTTCAAAAGACAATTACATTTTACAACCGAGAATCGGGATGAATGTAATTTATGTAAATACAATAATTTTTTTATATATAAATTGTTAATCAGTAAAATAAATGCAATCTGAAATCTTTGAAATTGGTACCGATTTTATCGACATCACTCTAACTTAACGTCCAAATGTGTTTGGTCCTTTCGATGACGCCATAACCAGGTTCAACTGTATTTATATATTACATATATAAATGGTCATCTTACATTTAAAACTATAAAATATTCATGTTTGAGTAAAAATTGAGCTGCGTGTTTTTATATGGTAGAGTGTCTCTGACTATTGAACTAAAGGTCTGTGTTCAACTGTCAGCATGGCCAAAATTTCATAATATTTGGTAAAATATAAGTTTACCCTTTCACATTGATAAATTAACGGCCGGGTACTAGATTTTGTACCTTACATAGTCTTAAGCTATATTATAAGACATATGAAGCTAGGACAGGCCTAGCAAGCTGGTAGTGGGAAATATATAATAAAAGCTTGAACAAATTTTTTATTATTTTTATTTAGCACCGCGTCTTACTACCCGTTCGGGTTATACGCTTAAGTACTAATTACACTAATGAATTAGGAATTGGGAAGGTTGAATTTAGAGGAAGTGAACCCGCATTTGCGTGGAGGGAGAGTGGAAAACCATTTAGGAAAAACCACCCCCAGTTCACCCGACCGAGATTCGAACCTCGATCTCCCCGTCCTCGAAGGTCTGGCTCAACACGACTAGCGCGTTAGCCAACTACGCCACCGAGGCGGGTAACTTGAACAAAAAACTGACCCAGGTGAAAGGCTGGAAACAGGGTGGATATATAATATATATGTATGTGTGTGTGTGTGTGTTTGAGAGAGATAGAGAGATAAGAGAAAGACAATCGTTTAGTTTACAACAACAAAAAATATTACTAAAACTGAGAAATTTTTTAAAAAGTTTTATAACACTGCCGCATACTCATTCTATGACTTAAAGATTTTCTTGCCTTTACAATTTTGATTTGTTTACATTCCTATAATTCTTAGACCAGGGGCTATTTGTATTCATGTGGCATGTGTGCTTATTTACCCAAAACAATTACAACTATAACAACTCCATCATTTAACAAAAATAAATACAAAGGTAGGCATTTAACCAAAAACACTTTTGTAAATATTAGCATAGAATATAGAGCTAGAACACACAAATTACTACTAACACAACTCATAATTTTCTTATAAAAACGTTTTGAAAGGTTTGTCTACCAAACACCTGGAAGTTAACCCAATAAAAACGTACTATCTGAAGTTTAAATTCTTGTAACGTAACTATCTATGATCCAATATATTAATAAATGTGTTTTATGCGGGCTTCATTCCCCGTTAAGTGCAAACTTATATAAGGCTTTCCTATTTAGGATTGGGCCTTTCAATTGGCTCTCGGAAAGCTAAAATAAACCCCAAATAACCTTTTCAGTTTGGCCATTGTATTTTCAAGGGTGATAACCTAAATTATTTGTAGCAAGTAAGTTGTTTTGAAATTATATGTGTAGTGTAATGGTCTATAAATAGACTAGTTACTGGGGTACCATGCTATTAAAACTACTTTAATAGCCAATTAAAAGGCTTTTTTGTCTTTAATACCTTAAAGTCACAGTCCTTAGTCTAATTAAGGGGACAATTACCACATTTTTTACCTTTGTATGACAGACAAAAATAATCTTATAACTTGTAAACAACCATGTATTGTAACAGCAAACCTTTTTAAAATTAAACTATCTTTCATTTAAACTGTTTTCTATGTTATGTAAGTATCCTTGACTTATCTAAGATTTGATTGAGACAGATAGGGCGAAGATGTTTCAAACGTTTCGAATGTAAAAATTTAGTTTGAATTAAATGAGTAGAATCATGGAGTAATGTTGTATAGATATAACCAAAACAATACAAAAAAACTCATTGTTGAGCAAAATTTTAAATCCATTACTCACTTTTGAACCTATTTTCCCCATTTTACAGTATTGAAGACGTTACTAATATTTTTTAATAAATTTGACCTTCCATAAGTGAAATATATATATATAGTGACTATAAATATAAATGTTACTTAACGATCATTTTCTTTCTGCTTCGTGTTTCTTTACTTTTCTAGGCTGTCTGAATAGTTCCGTTAAACAGCTATGGATGAGAAAAGTATCATTTAGAAAATGTTTGCCCTCATTTGTGAAATAGAATAATGAGGATCTATTATGAAGGTCTGGGTAAAATTAAACTAGGGTTATCTGCATTCAAACGCTGTTAGTTCAACTCAGTTCAATATTAGTGGAATTTACTGATAAACAAGAAACTATCCGTCCAGTAAGTAACCGGATGAACAGTTTTGTAAATCACTATCAGTGATATGTGAATGAATAAACTCAGGACGTGGGCTTAGAGAGGGGGGTTTATGGGGTTCAATCCCTCTAATCGAAATATTCTTAAGTTTTTATTATGAAGCTTAAAGATTGCCTTGTATCAAAATTCAAAAAACTTAACAAGTCGTTCCCTATTCAAAAATTTGCCAAGGAAGGACCTACCCAAATATCTTCTAGAGGCGTTTAATTTTCGAAAAAAAGTCCGTGTGAATATCACTATAAATGGCTTCTGATTTTTAAAAATAACAACTCATCAGAGGCCCCTCAAAATATCTTATAGATGCATATAAAATTTATTTCTTCGATCCAAGATAGGACCACTCCAATTAACTTTTAAAAGCATTCAATTTTAAAATAATGTGCTAAGGAAAGACCACTTTAAATAGATTAAGACTAAATGAGTAAAAATCCAGGTAAAGAACATTCCAAATAGCTTCTAAGGGCATTCAATTTTTTAAAAATCTCTGGTGGAAGAGCATTTCAAATAGCTTTTAGAGGCATCTAATCTTCATTTAAAAACATCATTTACTTGCCTTTTACTCTATTCATAAATAGGCCTTTAGATTTATGTATTTTACTTTGTTTCATGATAATATTCAGGACTGTATGCATTTAAATAAGCTATTGAGTAATAGATTAGGAAGGTTGATTTTGAAGGAAATATAACAACATTTACTAGAATGTAAAGTGTTAATTATTGTTTGTAAACTAGATTTCAGTAAAACTGGCTAAAATATGAAACCCAAACTCCCTATCCACGGGTCACCAGATAATACCAGTCCGATGAATTTTTCCACGTCTCCACCAACCCAGGTAACTAATAAAAGAAGTGTTCCAGTTTAGAAACTATTTGGCGCCTGAAAGGAGAAATTATACACCATTTTACCAACCATCAACACTAGCGGGTTGGCCTACTCTAAGTGACCTTTATAACACATAAAAATATTCTATTTGAAATAGTAAGAAGCATATTCGTGTTAAAGAGGATGAAAATATCTTTATAGTACTGTAGATTTACTTCGCATGTCCAAAAAGAAAATATATTAAAGGTAGCTTGATCATATTCTGACGGCTGTGAAACAATTTTAAACCATTTATAGCCTATATTCATCGGCCAAACGGATATATTTTGACGCTTTAATAAACTCTCAAACACTTTTTTTTAATTTTTTGCTAAATTAAAGAATGCGTGATGTATTTATTAGCCCATATTTTAAACTGTCAAAAAAGAAATAATTTACACCAAACGGTCAATACACGTAATTAGTGTGCTCCAACACACCAAGTAGGCCTATGTAGTTTCACTCACCCCTCCCGATGTTCTAGATATCAAGTGTAAAATAAGATTCTGGATCCCACATTAGTCACGCAAATTACTAAGTTAACTTTGTAAATACAGTCTTTGATGCATTTGAGATACACGTCAAAACACGTAGAAACGTTTTTATTGACGTATTTAGAACGTCAGTATGAGGTGCCCTGGATTATTTACCTATCTCGTTTCCTCAAAGATTTGTCGTAACCATGATGTTGATATTCAATATTATACTACTTTCCAGACGTAAACAATTTAACGGAATCCTTGATCTCTGATATGAAAATCGGTGATCCGATCGATATATCTATCTATCCATCTAAATATCCATCCGAAATTAGCGCTATTTCGTAAATGAATGATTACAACAATACAAAAGTATTAAATTATTTAAGAAAATGTTCACTAGAAATGTAACGTATTGTCTATTACAGAAAATTCAGACAACAAACTTTAATTTTGGTCAGTAAAACGTTGATAAATAATCCCATATACTTTAAAAATTATATTTAAATTGTCTTGAAACATATAAAAAATTATCACCCTTATAACTTATGAGTAAAAGCTAGTTATAACTTAATTCCATATATTAAGATAGAGATAACAAATATGAGCAATATCACTGTATTTTTTTCTTTTTCCGAGTTTCACTACTCATTAGGGCTATCAGAATGTATAGACTAAGGAGGTAAGAATGATGATAGTAGACTTTAAATGAATATTACCTGCATTTGTGTGATGGTTATTTATAAAACTAATAGGAAAAGACAACATCAGTATACCCGACTTAAAAAACGAACCATGAGATAAGTCATCAGGACAGTTGCTCTATCTGCAAATTATATAGCCATGTTTTACATGGAGAGTCAAATACATAAAAACTATAATAGGTCTCTGTTAAATACCACAAGAATTTTTTATCACTATATTACTTAACTGACTACTTTGACAATAGAAACTCAAAAGTCATTGTCATACTTTTAAAAGTATGCTATCCGTATCTATCTTGATCTAGAAATACCCAGTTCACCTCAATACACCTATTCCGGTCTTGAGCTGGTTTTATCCAGTGCACCTCATTACTCAATATCCCAAATTGAACTAGTTCAATCCAGTCTACATCATTAGAGCCTAAATACAACGTGTATCTAAAACATTGCATCAAACTTTGGCAGGCTATTCCTTGGGTGAAAATAGAATAATTCACATCAGCAACCTAGGGTCTATCTTGAATAATAAGGGCGGTATACACCCCTAAAGATAGAGCTGAAACGACTGTTGTGTGAAATATTATGAAAACTGATTAGGGTATTACAACGAATATTTGTATACTACTTATTGACACCTTGATCGTTAGTAAACTAAATGTGCTGTTATTTTCGATGCTATTTTGATTAAAGTATATTTGTGAAACAATGCAGGTTTAAATAAAAATCACTGTAATAGATTTAAAATTCTCGAAAAAAAATATGTTTTTGTATGATGATGAATGTGTGCTTAGAAATAAAGTTAATGAAACTACATTTAAATTTAAATAAATAACAGTTAGAAAAATAATTCTTGATTTCTAAATTATAATAGGTCATAATAGTTTTTCATGTGGTAATTACCTCCTATAAATTCTTATTTCTTTGGTCAATTAGTGAGAATATAAGCTAATAGGTCAAAGTGGTAATAAGGCGCTGTGCACCAAAATGCATTATTTATTTGACGTTTATTATTTCACTATATTAAAATGTTATATAGGACCTGAAGACATTAAACCCATTTGAAACATTTTAAATGTTGCTGTACTAAAAGTTAACATGTTTTATTTGGCTTGTCAAGAATGGGAAGTTCTGTGTTCTAATCTTAGCCAGATGTATAAAGAGTGATTGTTAATCAATATTTTTCCACTCTCCCTCAACATAGATATGGATATTTTAAAATGACGACTTTTCCGTGATAAGAGCTGATTAAAAGATTACACATATTAATAAGGACTAGGCCGCATCTACGCGGAAAAAAGATCTAAATTTTGAGCTTCAAAATTAAGTAAAAAATACATCTTAATCGTGTACCTGCACACAAAAATAATCATTATTATTTAGCACCGCGTCTTAGTACCCGTTCGGGTTATACGCTTAAGTACTAATTACGCTAATGGATTAGGAATCGGTAAGGTTGAATTTAGAGGAAGTGAACCCGCATTTGCGTGGAGGGAGAGTGGAAAAACCATATAGGAAAAACCACCCCCAGTTCACCCGACCGAGATTCGAACCTCAATCTCCCCGTCCTCAGCAGTCGAGCTAAACACGACTAGCGCGTTAGCCAACTACGCCACCGAGGCGGGTAATAATCATTATTCATAATCATTATTCATAATTCAAATTAATAAAAGGAAACATTAAGTATAGGGATTAGAATTATCCTAGTGAAATATTATGTAGAAAAACAGATACCTTAAAGAAGATTGTATCTTATAAACCTAGATATTGTGGAAATGTTAACGATAAGCTTACTACATTTCTTTGTAAACAATAAGCGTAGACACTATATATAAAAATTAATATAGATACTTATTTTTTGATTCACATTTTAGTAACTCTCCGAGATGTAGGTATTTAATGAAACCAATAGTTTAAGAATGAATAGGGTAGAATTAAGACGAAGTATACTCACATGAACAAAGCGTAAGAAAGCTATTTTTGAAAAAAATATCTTAGTACATTTAACCAGAAAATAAAACCAAGCCCTTCTATCTAGGGTAATCAGACAATACGAGGCCGATGCCTTTATTCACGCAACCACAAACACAGGTAATTAATAAAGTTATAACTTTCCAGTTGTGAAATTTATTTGTGTCTTTGCTAGGGGTTATGATTAATGACAATTTTATCAACCATCAACACTGACGGTTAGACTGTGGCCTTTACAAAATATTAAATTATTCTGTTGGAAAAAATACAATGCCTATTCGTGTTATAAAGGACGCGAAATAAGTCCATCGTGATTATAATATTTTACTGAGTACACTGCATGTCCACTAGTATAATCCGGTCTAGGTAAATTGAGCTTGTCCTAACAGCTATAAAACTATAAAAACACTTTTCTGTTCATCCACCTCGTGGATTTATTGTCACTTTGACTAACGAGATAAATCATATTTTTTTAAAGTGATATTTTTTTTAGTAGTTAAAAAAACGCGTGATTGCTTTAAGTTTATTTTCAACTGTCAAAAAAGAGCAAATTTGTATTGAACTGAACGGACTATAATATTATTATTGCAACAGATGCAACACACTAACAAGACACGCAACTCTAATACTCTGCTATATAACAAATATAAAATCAGATCTAGGATCACACATTAGTCTCACAAATGATTGCGTCACCTTGTAAATTTCAGTATTGAAGAGACCAAGAAATATTGCATGGTAAGAACTAAACATTCAATCATATACTTTCAAGAAATATAATAATAATTAAGGCGGGGCCGATGCCGATTATAAATCTGATAGTCAGCCATTTATAAGACGATTGGTAAGCCAGTGATCGTCATTTAGCTCGCCGATTATTAAAGCTGATCTTTATTAAAGGACCCGTACATGTCAGGTAATGGTGACTCATCATTGTTAAGATCTTGGAAGAGAGTCTTGTCCTTTGTTCTGTTTCTAGAAATGGGGATCAGGGGTGGCTACTAGGGACTAAGTAAACAGTTACTTCTTTCATCAATAACAAGGGTATGAGAAAAGTTAGGGAGGTAGGGAATGGGCTGGGAGTAGAAAGGTCAGAGAGATAAATGAAGATGCATTGCAGTTTACAGCAGTTGAGATTAGGGAGGTATCAAGGTCAACCAGCAAACAGACGTTTGTCCCAAGATTAAAGAGAAGCTAAAACTGGGTAAGCGTCAAGGGAAGTTAAAACTTGAGAACAGTCAGGGGAACTTAAAACTTGGGGTGACTTCAGGGAATTTAAAAATAAAAACTATTGAATATTAAAAAATACATCATGGATTATGAACCTATATTATTTCAATACGTAAGTTGATGTATCATTTGAAAATAGTTAAATCATATTTAAATTAGATATGCTTAATTAAATTACAACAAATTTAATGAAAAGGAAATTTTTTCTGTTTCATTCTAAAATTAACATATTGTCCACGATATTCTTTGCACAGAGTTCAAAATAAATATATTAAATAGAACTATCGTATACTTAACTATTAGAAAACGTATGTTAATTTAACCGAAACAAGCTATCTTTAAAATATGTTAGGATCAATGATAGAGTGAATTATATTAAAGTTAAATCTAGTATTCATTTAATCTTATATACTCAAACTTAATATTATTAACAAAATAAAAAATATCCCACAGAAATAGTAGATTTTTTTGTATTAATTTAACATATTATCTTTGTAATATTTAAAGTTGAATAAACCAAATTATTGGAATCAGTGATTGCCTAGTAGGCAACAAATAATACGGCATCGGCATGATCGGCAAAACTGTTAATACTGTCTTTATGACTATAAATTAGATAGACCTTACGTAATAAACTAGATATAAAATATGCCCACTATTTCACGATAGTTGAATTACATTCACGGTATGTCATTATCCTATCATAAATCTACAATAATATAGTAGAGGTGAGGATAGTAGCATTTAGACTCGTCTTAGAGGAATCTTTCCTGAATTTATGTATTAGGGGCTAGGAAAAATTTATAGCAAACTTAACCTCTTAAAACCCAGCTGAAGTTAAATCACGACTGTTGCTCTAACTGCAATCGACAGGATCTCAACCTAATTATGCAAATCAGGCGTATTTTAAATGTGGAGACAGCTTCATAAAAACCATAATAAGATTTTGTGATATACCACAGGCATTGTACTTTAATCACTATAATTATTACTTACTTACCTACTATATGGGAATAGGAAATCAGAAGTTATTAGCCACACTTACAAGAGTAAGAACTCTATCTCTATCCTGAGCTAGTTCTAACCAGTCTTCCTTATTATACCCTCAGACTTTGAGGTCTACTCTACTCGTATCTGCGTATAGGTTTGACTAAAGGGTTTAAGATACCAAATCATAGACACGGCTCTAGATTATTCCATCCACGCTACATGTCCTGGCCTCCGTAAACTGTGAGATGTGATTACCCAAACAATGTTTGGTAAGAGTATCAGTTTTTGTAGATCAACATTTTGTAATTCATTATTTTGTAACAACCTTCCCTCGTCTTCATTTCTTTTCTGATCAAATTTTTTACAAAGCACTTTTTTTTTTCTAGAGAACCAAATTTTGTCTCGTTAGGTTTGATAAAAATAAATGGTACGGCACACCGCACAGACTATCTCTATCTCTCTATAAACTCGTAAGATTTCTGAACGGAATAATATACATTGTATCATTACCACTCCACATAAGAACACGCATAAAATAATATACAATGATATATAATCAATGAGAAAAGAGGCGCATCTTTGTCCACCTAAGAGCATTTCAAACAGTTTAATGTCTTCCACAAGGGTAAACGATTCGTATTAAAATTTCGATTTCTGGTTAAAATTTTAACATTTTATAAGGTGTTGCAGATCTTCAATCCATCGCATTGATTTTTAATTATTCATTTATACATTTTGACCAATTAAAAATTTAAATATTGACTATTGAGTCTAAAATGGAGATAGATCATTGCTGTGCAAACATTTCTACTAGATCTTTAAGGAAAAATAACATACTTTTTACTTTCTATCATACAGGTAGAGAAAGTATGGTGATCGTCAAAAAAATCGAAATCGAGATTTTGATGAATTTTGACGTTTCATGACGCCCTGAATCCGAAAAAGTGGTTTTTGAATTTCCGTCTGTCTGTCTGTCTGTCTGTCTGTCTGTACCTCCAACTAGAGCCTAAACTATTTTACCAACTGAGCTGAAACTTGATATCTTGGGTTTTCATAGGGTTGCCCCGAGGGGTTTTTGGAATTGGATATCTACCCCTAAAATTAGGGGTAGTTTACTGAAGGGAAAAAAGATAAAAAGTCGATTTTCTCAAAATCGGCTCAAACGATTTTGATTAAATTTCATTTATGAAAATTAATAATTATTACAAACAAAATGGCTACTCTCAATATTTCGGAAAAATGTCTTTAAGGGCTCCGGTCTGATGCGTAAATTAACATTTTTTATAATAGCTCCGAAACTATTTGAGATATGAAATTACTTAGCATTACAAATATGTATATATAAATATAATACAAATATTTTATAAGAAACATATTTTTATAAAATCAATAATTTTCAATCTATACGCAATTATATGAATTTTTTAAACTTTTTAGACATTAAAGTTTAAGTATTGCGACCGTAAAAAATAACTAACCTGAAATGTTGATGGATGTCGACGTCTCATGACCCCCACAACCCTAAAAAATAGTATTTGCAATGCCGTCTGTCTTTGTGTCTATAAAAACTTAAAATTAAGGGTAGTTTACTGAAGGGCGAAAAGAGAAAAAATTGGCTTTCTCAAAATCTGCTCAAAGAATTTTGATTAAAATTCGTATCTAGGCTTTGATTAAGATTATAAATAAACTTGCTATTTTCATTTTCCTATGAAAATGATTTTTAGGGTAACTTACAGAAGCGTTAATTCCCGTATCTCCACAACTATTTAAGAAACTAAACAACTTATCATTGCAAAATTGTAGGACTATTAGAAATAAAAAACTTTTATTTGACATATATTTTTATAAAAGCAACAGTTTTTGAGATATTTGCAAATATATTAATACAATTTTGTGGGTTTTATTTGTAAAGATATACTACTTAAGTCTTAACGCAATAATTCTCCAATGCCATAGAGTAATTAAATATAAGTAAGTATCTAAAAAAAGTATGTTATTTTTCCTTAAAGCTCTTAGCAGAAATGTTTGCATAGCAATGATCTATCTCCATTTTAGACTCAATAGGTAATATTTACATTTTTTATTGGTCAAAATGTATAAATGAATAATTAAATATCAATGCGATGACTTGAAGATGTGCAACACCTTATAAAATTTTAAAATTTTAACCAGAAATCGAAATTTTAATAAGAAGTGTTGATCCTTGTGGAAGACTTTAAACTGTTTGAAATTCTCTTAGGTGGACAAAGATGCGACACTTTTATCATTGATTATATATCATTGTAGATTATTTTATGCGTGTTCTTATGTGGAGGTGTGATGATACAATGTACATTATTCCGTTCAGAAATCTTACGAGTTTATAGAAAGATAGAGATAGTCTGTGCGGTGTGCCGTACCATTTATTTAGATACGTTCTTATATTTAATTACTCTATGGGATTGGAGAATTATTGCGTTAAGACTTAAGTAGTGTATGTTTACAACTAAAGCTCACAAAATTGTATTAATATATTTGCAAATATCACAGAGACTGTTGCTTTTATAAAAATATATGTCAAATAAAAGTTTTTTATTTCTAATAGTCCTACAATTTTGCAATGACAAGTTGTTTAGTTTCTCTCAAATAGTTGTAGAGATACGTAAATAAACACTTCTGTAAAGTACCCTAAAAATAATTTTCATAAGAAAATGAAAATAGCCAGTTTATTTATAATCTTAATCAACGCCTAGATTCGAATTTTAATCAAAATCGTTTGAGCAGATTTTGAGAAAACCAATTTTTTCTCTTTTCGCCCTTCAGTAAACTACCCTTAATTTTAAGTTTTTATAGACACACAGACAAACGCCATTGCAAAGACTAGTTTTTAGGGTTTTGGGGGTCATGAGACGTCGACATCCATCAACATTTCAGGTTAGTTTTTTTTACGGTCGCAATACTTAAACTTTAATGTCCAAAAAGTTATAAAATATATATAATTGCGTATAGATTGAAAGTTATTGATTTTATAAAAATATGTTTTGAATAAAATATTTGTATTATAAATATATATACATATTTGTAATGCTAAGTAATTTCATATCTCAAATAGTTTCGGAGCTATTATAAAAAATGTTAATAGACGCATCAGACCGGAGCCCTTAAAGCCATTTTGCCGAGAAATTGAGGGTAGACATTTTGTTTGGAATATTTATTAATGTTTATAAATGAAATTTAATCAAAATCGTTTGAGCCGATTTTGAGAAAATCGACTTTTTTTCTTTTTACCCTTTACACATCGACATCCATCAACATTTCAGGTTAGTTTTTTTACGGTCGCAATACTTAAGCTTTAATGTCCAAAAAGTTAAAAAATATATATATAATTGCGTATAGATTGAAAATTATTGATTTTATAAAAATATGTTTCGAATAAAATATTTGTATTATAAATAAATATACATATTTTAATGCTAAGTAATTTCATATCTCAAATAGTTTCAGAGATATTATAAAAAATGTTAATTTACGCATCAGACCAGAGCCCTTAAAGCCATTTTCCGAAATATTAAGAGTATCCATTTTGTTTGGAATATTTATTAATGTTTCTAAATGAAATTTAATCAAAATCGTTAGAGCTGATCTTAAGAAAATCGACTTTTTCTCTTTTTTCCCTTCAGTATACTACCCTTAATTTTAGGGTTAAATATCCAATTCCAAAAATCCCTCGGGGCAACCCTATGAAAACCCAAGATATCAAGTTTTAGCTCAATCAGTAAAATATTTTAGTATCTAGTTGGAGGTACAGACAGACAGACAGACAAACAGACGGGCATTCAAAAACCACTTTTTCGGATTCAGGGAGTCATAAACGTCAAGATTCATCAAAATCTCGAGTTCGATTTTTTTGACGATCACCATACTTTCTCTACCTGTAAGATAGAGAGAAAGAAAACATATTTCATAACCATAGAGAACAACCGGCGAAGTCATTGTGTTGTATTTATTCTGAGTTTTACATTCCTTGACCTCTGAAGAGATGTCATAAATTTACTGACCATGCACTTCCTGATTTTATTATTTTCTAACTTATAATTTAATGTAATTTCTACTAGTTTTTAAATGGTTTCTAAATATTTGAATTCATTAACGCTAGCTTTGTCAATACTTTCGCAGTAATCGCTGAATTGCTGTCCTATGTTTTATCTGTGTGGTCACGTAATTAGTCTTCTAGGCATTCAGTTCTAAACATACTTCTCAAAGCCAATAAGGATATAATTTATAAATATTCAAATCAATTTTACGTTGGCTTAAAATGAGAATCAAACTTTAATAATGTAAAATAGTTGCGTCATCAAAATGCGTGATACTAATAAAAGCACGTGGTTGCAGTCAATCAGGGGTTTTCAGCTCGTGGTCCGCGAGCCACTTGAAGGCTGTGGTAACATTTTTTGGCTGCCCGCTGTCTCATGAAGTATATAAAATTATTTTAAGAGAAAAAATTACAAATATATAGATATATTTACATAGTCAACAAACTCTTGCTGCGAGACAAGCGCCTTAGAAAATGTGGCCAACGAAGCGGATGATAAGATGTTTTATAATGCTTGTTTTTAAAGTTATAATAAACAAATAGTTCACAATTGAACGTGATGAAGTTTAAGGTGGATCACCACAACACTAACAAATTAATATCAAAAGAGTTGGGCATATAGTTTAACAATGTAATAAAATATATTTAAAGTTTATTAAAATCACAGATTTTGGGGTGTTAAAATTAAAAGCAAGTTTTAGAATATACAAAAACGTATAATTATACAGAGTGTTTAACTTATTAACCAATGCATATTAATATAATCGGCTTCTGTCGATTAAATATGGGTTTATTGTTTCAGATGGTTTATTCTATCGTCCTCTTGAAAGTAATCATCGTATATACTATCATCATTCGTCACAGCGAGAGCAAACTTTACTTCTCAGATGAGGACGAAGTAACATCCCTTATCCCCTTAGTTAATGGTATTCAACAAATTAATGACAACTATTTCATAGAAAATTTGTACTTGTTAATCTTCGACATAGACAACATATCCAGAGTTAACGATTACGTCTCAAATTATCTCTACAACATAAATACCCCTTTAGTGTCTACGAAAAACGTTTCTCAGAAGGAAGAGTTTACTCAGGGTCATTTGTGTTGGACTAATGAAAATTGGTTTTATGGTAATGGTTGGTGTGGGCTAAAGCGGATCGACAACTTGGAAAACCGCGTTGGGTTCATAATTGTTAGAAGTGTTATTGATAATAAGTGTTTTTTGGATGTAGAATGGAAGATTTCATCACTTTGGAACCCCCGATCTTTCTTCTTGATTGTTATAACCACACCAATGACTGTAGGTAAAAAAATTCTTACTGAGGCAATAAAGGATTGTTGGGACAAGTTATAGATCTTGAACCTGGTGGTTATTTTTAGGAGCATACTCGAGTATAAAGATAAGTATCCATATCATTACTCACCAAGGAATAGCAAGCTGTCAGTAAGAACTATAAGCTATAATCCATTTTCAGGCAAAGCTTCGGAATTCAGTCAATTTAATATTGTTCGAAATAGTGACCACTTTTTCCCTAACAAATTAAAGGATACTCAAGGTTTCCTTATAGATGCTCTCATCACACATACTACACATGTGCTACTTGTAGAAAAGGTCGACCATGGCGGGAACATTGTCTTATAAGGACCAAATGGTCAGATGCTAAATGAAGTAGCTCGTGCTATGAATCTCACCTTGAATATCACTCCATACGAAGCTTTTGAAAATGATGACATAAGGGAAGAGTTGACGGCTAAAATGGCTGGTATTCAAGCTATACAGGAAAGTGTCCAGCCCTACAACTTGAGGAGGAGTACCTACTCGTTTGATGAATATTGTGTTACTCTTATAGTTCCAAAGGCTCTAGAAATTCCCAAATACTTTAAACTAATTTTACCTTTTACGGGAACCGTTTGGTTGCTATTTGTTTCTACTATTATTTGTATATCGTTAATATGGAAAACTGTGACGGTTTTTGATGAAAATGAGAATAGCGTCAAATTAAGTAAAAATGTTTTCATAAACGTGTTTAGAATGGCTGTAGGAGGTGCCTCAGATTATCTGCCTTCCTTGTTTCCTCAAAGTTTTATCGTAATCATGTTGTTGATATTTAATTTGATTCTAAATAGTGCTTATAACGGTTCCTTAAACAGTTGTTTAATCAACGTAAAGTATTTACCAGAAGTAAACAATCTAATGGAATCCTTGGATTCTGATATTAAGATCGGTGTTATAATGACTATTTCCTCATTAAGAGATATTTCAGAAACGTTAGATTTCAACTATCCATACGCTTTGAAAACAATGAGTAAACTGTGTATTATGAAAAGTGATAAAGAGGTTCTTGAGATGATTTCCAACCACAGAAACCTCACACAAATAACTCTTAAATTCATCGGCAAGATGTTGATAAATAATCCCATATACTTTATAAACGGCCATCCCATGATGCACATTGTGGAAGAATGTTTTACTTCCATATGGAACGGTTTCATGACGTTGGAGAATCATTCACCATTCTTGGGTGCGTTGAGTTTCTTCGTTACTCGTCTGAATGAAGGCGGGTTTTGTGGCAAGGAGAAAAGTGATTTTTTGAACCAAGTTCCAAGAATAAGAGTCAACACTGAACCTATCATGTTAACAAAGGAGCATCTGCAAGCCGCATTTTTTTTTTAATATTATTATTATTATTATTATTATTATTAGCACCGCGTCTTACTACCCGTTCGGGTTATACGCACTTACGCTAATGTGGAATGGTAGGGTGATTGTGAGATGAAATGGAGGACCTACAGTTTAACGTGGAATCCGAACCACGGTAGAGGCCTGGCATTCCTCACATTCACAAGTTGTGATTAATACACGTCTTGTCAGAGGTGAAGGAAGGGTTTGGCAATCAGATAAATCTGTGCCGGGACCGAGGATTGAACCCCGGACCCTCAGCACAGAAGTCTGACACCTTACCCCTAGACCACCAGGTCACCTTTTTAATAGGATTGTGGATAGGCTGTGTGGTGTTTTTGGTGGAGATAATTATTTGTAGCACCATGAAGATCTCTGGTCTTATTTCTAAGAATTGTAAACACATTTCCACACATGTTCCAAAATCTTTTAGGCCTAATTTTTAATGAAAATTATTTTTAGATAATTCATTATTTTGTAGCTATACAAATCAATTCTTACAGCCTATTTCCCAACAAACTAAAATACACAAATAGTTGTCCCTATAAATAGATTTGCACATCTGTTATTTACAGTAAAATTCAGCCATGCGCTAAAAGGTCTAAATGGGAAAATATTTAACCAAAAGGTAGTGCGATTAATCTCAACTTTGTATATTTATATTGCTTAGATGGTGAGTTGTGGCAGTTTTTGATACGTATTATACGTATAATAATAATAGATGACCTAAATATTAGAAATTGCTATATTGAGTGTATTTTTTCCAAATAATGGATATTTTTAATTTTTAAATAAAAAATACTTCGCACAGTTTCTTTAAAATAAAAAAATTAAGAGTTTTGCATGATTAATAAGATAATAAATTGATGTTTCTAAGGAAAATATATATAAAAAGTAATCGACTGAAAACATATATTTGAAAATTTTGTTTAAATTAAAATACACAAAATAAAAAGGTTTGTATGAATGTATCATAACATTTATTTTGTATCATTGAGATTCATGTAGTGTTTCAATAAAATACAGTCGTTTAATAATCAAATTTAAAATAAAACAAATAAATAAATGAGATATTATCAGTTAAATAAAATCATTGTTCTGATATTTATATTGTGAAGTATTTCATAACCAGCACAGATCATTTTTTTCTGTGTATATTTGTGTGCCTTAGTTACCAATTATTTCATTTTATTTTAATGTTTAATTGTGTAAAACAAGTTATTCCTAAATTCGTGAAAAAATTCACATATCATTAAAAATCTATTTAATAAATTGTTTAAACTTCTTGTAAAAATATTTAGATCAAATAAAGTTAATGATACTACATTTAATTTTAAATAAATAACAGAGAGAAAAACAATCTTTGATTTAGAAATTTTAAAGGTCATGATAATTTGTAATATATTAGGCTAAGATAAAAATAATGTATTGATATTTTTGTTATTTAAATAAATACTTCCTTGAAACAACGAAAATATTTAAGGAAACATAAAACCTTGTTAGATAATCTAAAAAGCTTATTCAAGTATTAGTTAAAATAGAGTTGGGTTAAATGCTAGATAATTAAAATCTAATTAAATAAAACAATTTATGTTTAAAAGTACAGATTAACTTACAATGGCAGTGCTCTCTTCATGGTCTTAGGTCTCCGTTTTATGCAATCGCTCGTGAAGTACAAGGTCGGGCTGTAATACTTGTAATATGTGATGTGTTTTTTCTCGGATGGTTTTTCCTCTCTCCTTCCATGTAAATATTTTTAAAACTCACCCAAATATGGTTTTAATCATCCTTACCCCAGTAGTAAAAATATAAGATTTTCGCGAAAAGGGTAAAAATAATACTTAGTGGAAATAAGAAGATTTATTTTACGTTTATTATTTCTCTTTTTTAAATTAGATATTTTACCTACAATAATAATTACACATAAAACCACATCAGTGGGTAAATGTAAATAACAGTCAGAAAATGAATTAATCTTGTTTGTATGTGACGAGAAGGTCAGGGTTGAATCAAGTCTTAAATTATGAGTGAAGAATGACATAGAGCACTGAATTAAACCTGCATAGTTCAGTGGGTAGAGCATTGGAGTAGTAAGACAAAGGTTCTGGGTTCGATTCTCGTGTCTTGGTATAATTTTTCAAAATAAATAATATGATGTTCAAATGCGACTATAACCTTAAGTAACAATTATAATAGCTCGGCTAGTTAATCCATCATAATGGAAATGTTTGAAGTAAGCTTAATTTATCTCATCCTAAACGATAAGAATCTCATTTACTTGCGTATTTCTATATTCATTAATTTATATTTATAAGTTAGCTTTTACTTCTTATCTGAATAAGAGTACGGGATGTACATATTTGATTTCTTTCATGGGTTGTAGGATGAAATAAGGCATTATTTAGAAGAGGTGTGCCCACATTTACGTGAATAGCGAGTGGGAAACATAGTATGGTTAAGAAAACATATCATTACACCTACCGATATAGTTTAAAGCCCGATCTCCTCATCCACGGGTAATACTATTAACCGCGCCCTAACCAACCCATAGCTGTTTCATAAAGGTTGATATTTTCAGTTTAGAAACTGACTAGCGCCTGAGCTGAGGGATATCTCTATACACTATTTTATAAACCATCGATAAATGTGGACATACCATTGCATTTATAACATATTGATATATTCTATTAGAAAAAACATGTCTAATGTGTGTTAATAGGAGGAGCAATCGATGTTTATAATCTTGTCGTGTACGTTGCATGTTCATTAGTATAATCCGGTCTAAGTAAATTAAGCCTATTCTAACAGTTTTAACAAAAACCCAAGACATTATCTGTTCATCCACTGCGTGGTTATATTTTGTCACTTTGACTTACGAAATAAATCAGCCTATCATTTTTTTACAAAAAGAGTGATGATAACTGTTTGAAAAATGGAAAAATTGCTGATATATTCAAGTATATTATAAACTCTCAAATAATAACTAGAGGTATTATTATGAACGGACAATACTTATAAATAGTTTATTATATGCAACCCACTTGGAAAACACGCAACCCCCTTACTGTGCTAGATAAGGAATATAAAACCAGAGTCAGGATCACAAAAATGATTAGTCTTTCAAGCAATCGCGTCAACATTAATACTAAAATATTGTAGAGGTCTCAAAATACCGGAAGGTAAGAATTCAACATGAACAAAACATATTATTATGACAGTATAATATATTGGACCTATGAAATTGGTTAGATAGGCCTTACGTATTCAAGTAAATACACACGATTCCAACTGTTCTACGATATTTGAATAGTTAAACTAATGAGGTAAGGGTGAAGATAGTAGCATTTAGAATAATCCTATCTGTATTTATGTGGAGTGTGATTGGAAAAAATTATATTAGAGACTACCACAGCTGCTGTTTTTGAAAATGACATGGTTTCAACAAAGTTACGCTATCCAGATATATTTTAGATGTGGAGTCAGCCACCTAAAAACTATTATAATATTCTATGAACTTTTTTTTATCAATATATGTTTTACTTACTTACTTACTCTTTGGGATTAGGAACATTAAAGCTCATCGTCACACATAACAAAATTACGCCAACAATCCCTATCTTGAGCTAGTTATATCCAGCCTGCGTCATTACAACCTATCCTTATCTTGAGCTAGTTATATCCAGCCTGCGTCACTACAACCTATACTTATCTTGAGCTATCTTTATCAAGCCTGCGTCATTACAACCTATCCTTATCTTAAGCTAGTTATATCCAGCCTGCGTCATTACAACCTATCCTTATCTTGAGCTAGTTATATCCAGCATTCGTCATTACAACCTATCCTTATCTTGAGCTAGTTATATCCAGCCTGCGTCATTACAAACTATCCTTATCTTAATCTAGTTATATCCAGCTTGCGTCATTACAACCTACCTTATCTTGAGCGAGTTATATCCAGCCTGCGTCATTACAACCTATCATTATCTTAAACTAGTCATATCCAGATTGCGTCATTACAACCTATCCTTATCTTGAGCTAGTTCTACCCAGTCCAACTCACAACACCCTATTTACAGATCCATTCTAATGCTATCCTCACAAAAGTATCTAGCTCTTCCTATTGGACTCTTCCTATTGGGCTCGTGGGTCAAAACCTTGAACACTTTTCTAAATTTTTCCATTCGAACTGCATGTTCTACCCACCGTAACCTGCGAGATTTTATTACCTTTATAAAGTCTGATGATAATTACAGGATATTCAACTCATCATTTTTTAGCACCCTCAACACTAAATTATCTTCATCTTTATTGTTTTGATAGAATATTTTCCGAGGGACCTTGTTTAGATACACCCATATTTCACAGCCTTAAAGAACAACTTGTGAAACTATTGTTTTGTGTATATTCTTAGATCTACATTTCCCGACAAAAGACGAGATTCTGATAATTTACAGACTGAGGAAAATAATTCATTTACCGATATTATTATATTTATAATTCATAATTTAACTTCATTATTGTTAGGTAAAATTGTTACTAAATATAATATGGACGCATTAACACTACTTAATTAAAATTCTAGCATTTAAATTGTTAGAAACACAGATTAGAAAATTGGTAAAATTGATTGAGTGTTAAAAATCACACATTTAGTCGTTTAGAAATACGAATATAACGCAAGTTTAAGGAATTAAAAAAAATTTAGCTAATATTTCATACTCTAGGATTTAATTTAAACAAAACAATTTTGTTATTCTCCCGATTAAAGATGTGTTTACTGTTTCAGATGTTTTATCCCACCGTCCTCTGTAGATTATTCATAGTATTTGCTATCAGCATTCATGGCAGCGAGACCAAACTTTACTTCGCAGATGAGGAGAAAGAAGGATCCGTGATCTCTTTAGTCAATGGTATTCAACAAATTGCTGACAGATATTTCATGGACAATATTAACCTCCTTGTCTTCGATAGAGATCATGACTCCAAAGTCATAGATTACGTTGCCAATTATCTCCACAACATAAACATCCCATTATTGTCCACTGAAAACATCATTCGGGAGGATTCGTTTACTCAGGGAGACAATTGCTGGACCAATGAAAATTGGTTTTCTCACAATGGTTGGTGTGGGCTAAAGCGGATTGACAACTTGGAAAACAGTGTCGGGTTCATAATTATTAGAAGTACCATCGAGAAGAATTGTTTTTTGAATGAGGAATGGAAGACCTTGTCTTTTTGGAACCCTCGGTCTTTCTTCTTGATTATTATTGTCAAACCTTTGACGGAAGGAAAAACAATTCTGACCGAGGCATTAAAGGATTGTTGGGAAAAGTTAAAAATTCTGAATGCTGTGGTTATTTTTTGGAGACTACCTGATTATGAAGGGCAAAATCAATATCATTACTTATCCTGGGATTACCGGCTGTTATTAAAAACTATGAGCTACAATCCATTTTCAGGCAAAACTTCGGAATTCAGTCCATTTAATATTGTCCGAAATGGTTACAACTTTTACCCTAACAAATTAAAGGACACTCAAGGTTTCCTTATAGATTCTCCCATCAATACGCCTACCCATGTGCTACTTATAGACAAGGTTGACAATGATGGAAACATTGTTTTAGAAGGACCCAATGGTCAGATGTTTAACGAAATAGTGCGTGCTATGAACCTCACCGTGAATATCACCCCATTTGAAGCTTTTGGAAATTTTGATAAAATGAAAGAGTTGACTGCTAAGATGTCTGGCATTCAAGCAGTACAGGAGGGTATCTCACCCTATAACTTGAGGAGGAGTACCTACTCGTTTGATGAAGACTGTGTAACATTCATTGTACCAAAATCACAAGAAATTCCCAGATACTTGAATGTGATTCTACCTTTCACAGGAACTGTTTGGGTGTTATTCGTGTCTACAAATACAATTATATTGATTATCTGGAAAATTGTGACAATCTATGATGTATTTGAGGTAAACGTCAAGTCAGGTAAAAATATTTCTATAAACGTATTTAGAACGTCTGTAGGAGGTGCCCTGTATTATTTACCTTCCTTTTTTCCACAAAGATTTGTTGTAACCATGTTGTTGATATTTAATGTTATATTAAATAATGCCTATACGGGTTCTTTAAATAGTTATTTAATCAACGTGAAGTATTTACCAGACGTGAATAATTTAATGGAATCGTTGAACTCTAATTTGAAAGTAGGTATTGTATTCTCTCTCTCTTCCATTGGTGATATTTCAGAAACAATAGATTTCAACGACCCACATATATTAAAATTATTTGTGAAATTGATTATCATGAAAAGTGACAAAGAGGTTCTCGATATGATTGCCTATCACAGAAACCTCACACAAATAACTTTTAAATTCATCGGTAAGACGTTGATAAATAATCCCATTTACAAAAAAAATGGCCACCCTATGATGCACATTGTGGAAGAATGTTACGTTTCTATTTGGTATGGGTTCATGACATTGGAAAACCATTCTCCTTTCTTGAGTGCATTGAGTTTCTTCGTCACTCGTCTGAATGAAGGAGGGTTTTGTGGAAAGTGGAAAAAAGATTTTCTGAACCAATCTCCAAAATCAAGAATCTCCACCGATCCAATCATTTTGACAAAGGAGCATCTGGAAGCCGCATTTTTTCTTTTATTACTAGGATTTTGTATAGCTTTTGTAGTATTTTTGATGGAGATTACAATTTACAACTTCAAAATAAGCTTTGGTCCTATTTCAAAGACTTTTAAACACATTTTTGAAAACATTTTAAAATTTCAAAAGTCTAATTTACATTGAAGTTTATTTTTAGACGATACAATTTCTGTGATTGTAACAAACAAGTGTTTTACTTATCAATAACAATTAAATCATTTTAATAGTGTATTGTTTTATTCAGAGACAGTGTAATATGTATAGTTAAATACAGACCAGACTTTTAAATTGTCTGTATAATGGGAACACTTAATTTAAGATTTTATCTCATTATATACCAAATATAATGTGTTTAATCAATATAGCCATTGCTTTATACCGATCAATAATATGGTAACATTCGAGTGGTAAGTTATTATTTAATTAGTTTTCACTCCAGTTGTTCGTAATTGCAGTAAGTGAGAAGGATAATTTAATAATACAGTTCATTTTTTAGTACTTAAACTAGTGTACACTCTGTATATTTTCCAATGTCACATATTATATATATGAATCACATCATTGTCCCATGCACTGTACAATACACCAACAATTATTAGGATTCAATTGATGTGCCACTGTTACCTATTCCCCTTCACTTTGACTAAATCTACTTAAAATTTTTTATATCAATCTAAGAAATATTTAATGCTATTATCTTTTGACAGCCTTTATAAACTTAAATATAAGGTATTTTTTACAGGATTTGCTAGATTATAAAAACACATCTACTGTTCTGTACTTATAATTAAGTCAATTTAATAAAATTCTATATTAATGCCCATAATTTTTAATGTAAATGGAAAAAAATAAAGTTAATATTTATAGAAAAAAACTTTACATTCGCAAAAAAAATTATTTTTTTGATGTTAACATAAGGTATTTTACCTAAACTTACATGATTTTTAACCTGCTTTTAACAAAACAATTTTTATATGCTATATTAATTTTCAATGTACAATATCCGTATATTAAATAATAATATCAGCAAGATTTGCATTTATCATAGTTAAACGAAATTTACTATTTATAACATTCGTAGAGGATAATATTTAGCTCATATATATATATGTTTGTGTGTGTGTGTGTGTGTGTGTGTGTGTGTGTCCATGCGTGCGTGTGCGTGCGTGTGCGTGCGTGCGTGTGCGTGCGAAGCCAATTCTATATACAGGCCATAAAGCAATGTATTGAAGTTCAGGAAACTGTTGTTTATATACGTATTTCCTAAATTCAATTTGATTAAGAGCACTGTGTTATCTACAATGTTATTTAAACTTAACACAAAGTCCAAAGATACTATATATTTCTAATATTTGTAGGTATAGGAAATAATTATGTATATTAGACTTTCAAAGATAAAATGTATTTATAAATAAGTTTATGATAAGCAATTTAGATACAAAAGAAAATAAATGGTACGGAGCACCGCACAGACTTTCCCTCTCTTTCTATAAACTCGTAAGATTTCTGAACAGAATAATGTACATTGTATCATCACCACTCCACATAAGAACACGCATAAAATAATATACAATGATATAGAAACAATGAGAAAAGAGGCGCATCTTTGTCCACCTTAGAACATTTCAAACAGTTTAATGTCTTCCACAAGGGTCAACACTTCGTATTAAAATTTCGATTCTGGTTAAAGTTTTAACATTTTATAAGGCGTTGCAGATCTTCAAGTCATCGCATTGATATTTAATTATTCATTTATACATTTTGACCAATAAAAAATGTAAATATTGACTATTGAGTCTAAAATGGAGATAAATCATTGCTATGCAAATATTTCTCCTAAGAGATTTAAAGAAAAATAACATACTTTTTTAGATACTTATATTTAATTACTCTATGGCATTGGAGTATTATTGCGTTAAGACTTAAGTAGTATATGTTTACAACTAATGTTCACAAAATTGTATTAATATATTTTAAATATCTCAGAAACTGCTGCTTTTATAAAAATATATGTCAAATAAAAGTTTTTTATTTCTAATAGTCCTACAATTTTGCAATGATAAGTTGTTTATTTCTCCAATAGTTGTGGAGATGCGGAAATTAACGCTTCTGTAAAGTACCCTAAAAATCATTTTCATAGAAAAATGAAAATAGCCAGTTTATTTATAATCTTAATCAACGCCTAGATACGAATTTTAATCAAAATCGTTTGAGCAGATTTTGAGAAAACCAAATTTTTCGCTTTTCGCCCTTCAGTAAACTACCCTTAATTTTAGGGGTAGATATTCAATTCCAAAAACCCCTCGGGGCAACCCTATGAAAACCCTAGATATCAAGTTTCAGCTCAATCGGTAAAATAGTTTAGGCTCTAGTTGGAGGTACAGACAGACACAGACAGACAGACAGACGGAAATTCAAAAACAACTTTTTCGGATTCAGAAAGTCATGAAACGTCAAAATTCAACAAAATCTCGAGTTCGGTTTTTTTGACGATCACCATACTTTCTCTACCTGTAAGATAGAGCGAAAGTAAAATGTATTGCTAAGAATTACATTTAAAAATGTATCTCCTAATTTGTATTTTATATTATTGAGGTTTAAATTCTTATATTTACTTACATATTAATGATTTGTTGGGAGATTATAAACTCTTAGCTTTAATGTAAAAATATTGACTTCATTAAACATTAATGGAAATACATTAGCTACAAATGACCAGTCATTCAAAATGTCTTTGCGAACACTATTTGGCTCCTAGACACTGCTATATGAGACCCATCTAAAGTATGCTTGCTACATTTCATGGTAATCAAAGTGTATATTGGCTTCTTTTGTGATGGCAAGTAATCTTACATTTGTTAGGGGTACATTAAATAATGTTATCTTTGGTTATATTTTTCTACATTTCATCTTGTAATAGGGAGAGTACTATGAACACGTATATAGTGTATTTTCTCCTACATTCAGGATATCCTGGATTGTTAACAGAATGGGAAATCTATTAAGATGGTAATGTAACTGGGAATGTTTGTTCTGATTGAGTGAAACGGAAACGAATCAGATCATCCAAGCTGTGAACTGAGTGAGTTTGACCGTTGACTCCTAGCACTGTGTTAACAGAGGAGTGTAAGTAACAAGAGTTAAGGACTGTGTTTTTGAAATTTTTAGAGCGAAACTTTTTTATTACCAAAATAAATTAAATAATACAACCAAAGTAAAAACCTAGAGTTTAATTTTATTTATAAGATGATTTAACGGTTGTTGAATATCTTTCATGAGCACAGCGGCAATAGATGAGAAACCTTTTTAAATATGATAAAAATTTGTAATTAATTAAAGCACACCTTTGACAGATATTCAAGAAAACCTGTTGAAATTACTATGGGATTAAAATAAATCTAGGTGTTCAATGGATAATTATTTAAGTACCGATACCTTTGACCATAAATCAAGATTTTACTAAAAATTGCAGCGATACTGCCCTTGGATTTTGACTCCTATGGGCCTACTCCCTGTTTAAGTTTCGGTATACAGAGTGGTCGGGCTGACCACTTCGTTTGTACACACGTGAACGCGTATTTAACATTCACCGCAGTTTCTAAACGTTCCAAGCAGGCAGATTACAATCACTAATTCTACATATATATTATTCCCTAAATTATCTTTAATCCTAATTATTCCAGACCTAAACATTTTCTAATCAACTTTATCATAAACAAAAATGTAAATATTTGTAATTTTATCTATCTTATATTATTAAGAATTAGATCGGTAATTTGTGCACGATTTCAGAACAAATACACATATTTATATACATTGGGGCCTCCGTATATAGAAATTTTCTTTGTATCGAAGTTTTAGTGAATCCCTGTGAAATCGAGATTTTCCCCCTGTTATGATGATGATATAAGAAAAACAACTGAGTAAATATAAAATGTATATGTCACAGGAGGAAGTAGGATATGTTTGGTCAAGCACATTGTGACGTCAACGGGTGGCCTAGTGGGGTGGTATTCTCTCCACACTCCTCTCATTCCTTTCATCAAGTAACCTTACTCCCCTATACATCAAGTTCAGTTTGTTTAGTTATCTAAACCGACGGTTTATACTCGCCATTGTGTGACACTCTCTAATTGACAGTGCGTTTTTGCGATGTCTTGTACACTTAATGAGTTCACTGATTAGTAAATATTTCTAAATACAATAGATAACACACTATCATGTATAAAAAAATATTGTTTCTGTATACCGCAGTTTCTGTATATAAATTTTTATTTAACCATTTACTTCGATATATGGAGGTAAAACTATCTATGCCAAAGTCTAATGCCGCACCCAATGATGGCGACTCGGAAACTTGTGAGGCTCATTTCCAGTGACATATTTTACTTCAAAAAGCTTAAAACAACCATTTTGAAAATGGCACAACGTTTTCTACAAGAATATGTAATAAAATAATAGGGAGGCTCACTTAAAAAGATCAAATTGATCTTAAGGTCACTTAAGCAACGCCACCCAAGGTCATACCAGCCTTACCACCTTACTTCCCCCTCGGAACCAAACATTGTTTGTTTAAAATATTTTTTTTTTCTGCAATGTGTTGTATTTAGATATTTTTGTGTAAAGATTTCAAGTAAACACACGATATATATAGGTCATAAAATGCATGCAAAAAACAAGAAAAAATAAAACCAAAATATTAAAACTTAAATTAGCATGGGAAAATTGCAGACATAAATCAGTTTTGCACCGGAAGGACACTACGCTGAAAAAATAAGTTATTTTAGTTTGTTGTAATTTGCTTATCTTTACGTAATAAATAAATTCTTCAAGTTCACTGATTTCGCTTTAAAATGCTGTATACTTCTTGTTGATATTCAGTGAATCATCTTGGGTTCATTCTAGGCGTCACGTGATTAAACGTCGCAGGGAAACGATGAAAGCCGAATCAAATATCTCCCATTCTAGTAAGCCCTTCCACGCCAGTGCAGAATTCCACGCTTCTTTTTTACTATACGTCATTAACTCTTAACTTTATTTGACTATCTTGACATATAAGTGTGATTCAATAAAATTCGTTGAGATGGTTTAGAAATGAGTACAAACTTGAAAGAACTATCAATGTACAGGGTGATCCAAAATTCACGCAAGCCAAAGATAAAACTTATTTTGTGCCATATAGTACATACGTCTAATGTAAACAAACAATAAAACATAAGGAAATAAGAGAAGGTGTTAAAAGTTTGATCCTCCTTCTCTGTAACACAAATTCACTCGTTTAAACATATTTCTAGACACACGACGAATCATTGCCTGGGTACGGTTGCAATGCACCTCCAATGTTGGCTTGCAGTTCAGCAAAGGTTCGAGGGTTGTTTACATAAATTGCCTGCTTTAAGTATCCACACAGAAATAAATCAGGAGGTGTTAAGGTCTGGGGAACGAGGTGGCCACAAATCCTTAGAAATCACACGATCGCCAAAAAACCCACCAGCATTGTAATGGTGGAATTGGCTGTGTGTGCAGTGGCTCCATCTTGCTGAAACCAGCAATTACGTTCTGTTTCTTCCAGTAATGCAATAAATTGCATATAAAATTCCTGGTAACGTTCTGCAGTAACATTTTCTCCAAGGAAAAGAGGACTCACCACACTGCGACGTGAAATTGTACACCACACTCAATCTTCTGACTGTGTAAAGGCACCTCATGGAAAATGTGTGGATTTCCATAGCTCAAAACTACTGTTCTGACTGTTTACATAACCACTTAAACAAAACCATGCCATGAACTTAAAATAATGTAACAAAATGAATACTCATCTTACACTTTCAGATGTTGTAACTCAACTGACTAGACCTAGTTATATCTCAAGTTCACACGAACTATACAACACCTGGCCAACATTACAGTGTTGCCATACATATAAACAACATGTTCATTTTCCATGTTCTTCTGTGAGAAATATCCTTGGAAAAACTAGGTTGCACGACTTTTTGATCATACTGTATAAGACTAGAAATATCCAAATATTTCCTTCTGAAATCCGAATTAAATGGGATTTTTTTTAACATTGATTTGAATAGTTTTTTAATTTAGAATAATGTTGGATTGGAAATATCCAATTTCTTGAATTAACCAATTTATAATAATTAGCTATATTCTTCTGTGCATATTTTTATAAGAAAATAAAATAAAATGATATGCTTAGCTTTTAGGATGAAATTTAGTAATATGTAGATATCTATATATTTTATATTTAATATATGTGTTTTTTTCTTCATCTCTTATTAAATATCCTGGATGTAAGCATTTAATTACGTTAATGGCTTAGAGATTAAGAATGTATAATTTAGTAGTTTAGAAATAGTGTACTCAATCACATTTACTATGCAAGAATGTGAGTAAAAATAATTTGTCATAAACATCTGTCGCACTTGATAAGAATATAGAACCAAGACACTCATCCACGGTTATCAAAATAATACGAGGCTGATGTATTTCTCCACACACCCATTATCCCAGGAAAATTATAAGATTAGAGAGTTCTAATTTAGAAACTGGTTTGCATTTGGGCTGTGGTCTCTCATTTCTCACCATGTATCACCCATCAACACTGTTGGGTAGTCTAAGTGGCCTTCGTAGCATATAAAAATAATCAATTGAAAAAATGTTTAAAGTTATTAATATTAAATGGAAGGAAAATAAGCTCATCTCTCATATTAATAATTGATCGAGTAGGTCGCATGCACATTAGTAAAAGGTGATCTAAGAGTTAGGAAGCATAAAGAAAAAAAAACTTGTATTTTGTGCAATCAATTCAACATATTGTTGATTTAATCGGCACGCGTGATTCTGGCAAGCTACGCACAAACGATTGTTGACATTCCATGTCCGAATATGCCTTAAAATAGTGTTCCAAAATGAATACTCGCTCTGCTCGTGAAAAGCTCATCTTACACTTTCAAATTATGTAACTCAACTGGCTAAACCTAGTTTAAGTTTCAAGGTCACACGGCCTGCACAAAACCGACCAACATCACAGTGTTGCCATACATATAAACTTCAGGTTCATTTTCCATGTTCTTCTGTGAGAAATATCCTTGGAAAAAATAGGGTTGTGCGACTATTTGATCACCCGTATAAGCCAGCCTAGGTATATTGATACTAATCTAGTAGTTTTAAAATAATTAAAAAAGTTTTATTAATTCACGTCAAGATAAGAATAAATTGTAATGCTACCCTTTTACTGTGCTATATATAAGATTCAGGATCGCACACTAGTCTAGCAATTGAGTGCATCAACTCGGAAACTAAAGTATTGAAGAGGTCTCAATATATTGAAAGGTAAGGATTCAACTTGAATAACGGATAATTTTATGATACCTTGAGTAACAGATATTAGTAGGATATATAATATATTGTCCCTATGACCTTGCGTATTCAAGAAAATATACACAATATTATTTCACGATGTGATTATTCCTTCTCTGTATTTCAATATCCACTCGGACTATTTGCATACATACACTAATGAGGTAAAATGAGGATAGTAGCATTCAGAGGAATATTACCTGAATTTATGTTGGAGCTTGTGTTGGTAAATTACAAATCTTTTAATATATCAAGTAAACATTCACCAAGTAAATATATAGTTTAGATGACTAGAGATAAGTAATTTAAATCTCCGAATCCTCTCTTACTCTAGATCTTAATGAATATTCATGATTCAAGGCTTAGAAGAAAGCTATGACTAGGGACACAAAAAAATAATTTTAAACGTAAGATTTAATTTTTGTTAACATATTGTTTAACAAAAACATTGTTTAACAACTTTACAACCCATCCATTAATTTACAACTTAACTGAATTTTAATGTATTTTATTATAACAAAAACAAATATCAGAATAATGTTATTCGGAACGGACTATGCCAAATATTGTATAAATAAAAGGAAATTATAGCATAGTTTCACCCAAAAGTTATAATGTTCTAATTATCATATATAATTTTGACTTAGGATTTATGATGAGATTTTAATTAAATTATTCAAACTGTCGCTTGAAATACCGTAAAATTAGGTAATTGACCGTGTATGAAATATAAAAATTAACCGTCAATAATCAACGTTTATCCAAAATATATTCTCTTCTATGGATTGCCATATACAACATATTATTAGGTGTACACAGTAACTGTATGAACATATTTTTAATGAGATTCATCCCGTAGACGGGAGTTAGGGAGTGTAAATATTATATATCTAAAATATTGCATCAAACTTTGGCAGGCTATTCCTTGGGTGAAAATAGAATAATTCACATTAGCAACCTAGGATCCATTATGGATATTAGGGTGGTATACACCGCTAAAGATAGAGCTAAAAACGACTGTTGTGTGAAATATTATGAAAATGCTTAGGGTATTACAACAAATCTTTGTATACTAATTATTGAATTCTTGATCATTAGTAAACTAAATGTGCTGTTACCGCTACCCACCCCATCATGTAAAATGGGGTGGGGGCGGGGGTTGAACAACATTTTTCTGCAATAAAATTTGTCAGATTAAGTACTACCAATTTTGACTTAAGATTACAAAACAGGGAGTAAAAATTAACAAAAAAGGTTATTGAAGAAAGTGTCTAGCTTTCCACGTTTCTGAGATGATCACACAAGTTTGAGCTCAGAGACAAGTATTACTTCGCACTGCAGTCGTTTTACCATTTTTTTTTACCATCACGTGTGACTCTGTATCGCGTACATTTGGTAAACAAGGCTGGTTTGTGTGTTATGATGGAGAAACTCTGATACTTTTTCTTCTTCATAGGCTCCGATGTGTTGCTATTTATTACATTAGTGAGTTATGCTTACACAGTTCACACTTGAGTGTGATTTTATTCATTACACTCACTGGAGTATTGAAAGCTACACTAAGAAACACAAATTGTAGTTATTGCATGTTTTAGTTCCTAGCTTCAAAAGCAGATTCATAGCAAGTGTTCGAAATGGTGGCCCCTAACGTCATTGCAATAATTGAGGTGGTGTATCAATGACTGGCTTACTCTTTCGAAAACACGTGGTGTTTCTTAAACCTTATCACATGCAGCATCTATCCTTGCTAACAGGTTTTCCTCAGATTCAACGGCTGTCTCGTACACCAAAGCTTTGACAAAGCCCCACAGAAAGAAGTCTAATGGATTAAGGTCAGGAGAGCGTGGTGGCCACGGAACAGGCCCACCTCGTCCTATTCATCAGGCAGAAAATGCAGTGTTGAGTCACAGCTCTTGGGAAATGAGGTGGGGCACAGTCATGTTGTAGCCACATGCGTTTTCGAACGGATTGCTATACATTCTCGAGGAACTGTGGCAATTTAAATGTCAGAAATTGGCAGTAGATGTAGCCAGTCAAGCGTTGTGGCATCAGGTAAGGGCCAATGAGATGGTTGCACACAATGCCCATCCAGATGTTAATAGAAAATTTATGCTAGTTGCCCATGATGACAGTTGCATAAGGGCTCATGTCATTCCAAATGTGACTATTTGTACTATTAAAGTAGCCGTCTCTGGTGAATATTGCCTCACCAGAAAACAAGACTATAGTGAACCTCTCGGAAACCAGTCTGAGAAATCATGTCGAGGAGCATAATCTGCTGGCCCCGATGTCTGTGGTACGGATGCAGAACATGATCATGCATGACACGCCATACTGTGGAATGAGACACATTCGTTTGGTGCGAAATGGCACGTGTGCTTGTTGACGCGTTATCATCCACATAATTCAGTGCCTCTTCTTCGACAATAGGATTGCGAACATTCCTCGGGTGACCAAATCCCCCAAGTAGATAAAATTTACCTGTTCCACAATCCCGCTGGGTGACATCGGTGAAGGTCCGGTGATAAGGTTGACGTCGCACAGGATATATATCGTGGTACAATCGTGCAGCTGCCCTTGCGTTTCCTCTAGCTTTACCGTACAGCATGACCATGTCTGTCATTTCTGCTTTTGTGCACTTCCATTTGACTAGTAATACGCGTAACATGCAATGAAGTCGTGTGGACTGATGCAGTCTGCTCGAGGACGGAGGGGAAGATAATGATAATCAGAGTGGGGGTAAAGGGGAGCTATACTGGCTCCCTACCTGGCAGGCATTTAAATTTGTCTTTGAAATCAAACATGCATGATTATCTCGGAAAAGGGGAAAGCTAGACACTTTCTCCAAGACACCTTTTTGTTTATTTTTACTCCCTTTTTAGTAATCTTAAATTAAAATTGGTAGTACTTACTCTGACATATTTTATTGCAGAAAAAAGTGGTCCAACCCCGCCTTTTTTACATGATGGGGGTGGGTAACGGTAACAGCGCATTTAGTTTATTAATGATCAAGTTTTCAATAAGTATTATACAAAGATTCGTTGCTATACCCTACCTAATCAGTTTTCATAATATTTCACACAACAGTCGTTTTTAGCTCTATATTTAGGGGTGTATACCACCTTTAAAATATAAGATGGAACCTAGGTTGATGATGTGAATTATTCGAGTTTCACCCAAGGAATAGCCTGCCAAAGTTTGATGCAATGTTTTATAGACACGTTGTATATAATATTACATCACTATAATATAATGCCACATGGCTGACTCACTCACTAACTGACTCATTGACATTGTGTTGATCCACTTCTAGATGATCTAGAAACTTGAAATTTGGCAAACTTATAGCTTCTAGCTTGTAACCGAAGGGAAAATTCACAAAAGTTAACAAATTTAATTTTTAACCAAAGAAAAAAAATTCAAAATCGTGGAGCGACTTTAAAGTCGGTAAGGAACATTCTTTGGAGGCCTCATGTGGCTAGACGGTAAGACCTATAAAAAAAAAAAAGATTGCAGCGGAGCTAAATTTTTTTATTTTAGGTAAATTATGCACTTTTCTCACAAACTTTTAATTTTCTGACACACTTATGGGACAGTTAGAATCATAATATTGTAAGAATAAATCAACGTTCAAAACAATACTGGAATTACATTAGTTTACACTCACTGGGGTTCGGGGGGCGGAGTCCACAACGAGCAAAAGCGAGTTTAATATTATAAATCTTCATGTTTAAATAAAAATATTTATTCCATGTCTATTTTACAATATATAAATAGAGAGCGAACGAGAGCACGTTTAGTATACAACAACAAATATTTCTCAAAATGAGATATTTTTAAGATTCGCATAGCTTGTCTGGTACTCATTCTATGACCTAGAGACTTTATTGCCTTTACAACTTTAGATTTACTTACATTCCTATGATTCTTAGACCAGGGGCTATTTGTATTCATGTGGTATGATGCGCTCATTTACCCAATGCAATTACAATATATAAAATCTCCTACATTTTAGCGAAAATAAATATAAGGTGAAGAATTTAATCAAAAACACTTTTGTATCTAGTAGCGTGGATTATAGTTAAATTTAAAACAAACACAAAATTATTAACACAAAAAAAAGTCAATGATTTGTTTTATAAGCACCTGGAGGATAAACCAATAACAATCGGCGATCTGTAGTTTATTAAACTTATATAATGTAAAATTAAGTTTCAATTAAATCACTAGAACTATGGTGTAATGTTGCATATATATAAACAAAACATGACCAAAAAACATTGTAGAGGGAAATTAGGAACCCATTATTCACTTTGGATTCTTTTCCGCCCAGTGACCCTATTTTCCACATTTTACAGTAAGGAAGATATTTAAAGATAAATCAGACTTTTTATAAATTAATATATTTCTCCTAAATAGTTAAGCTAGATAGCCCTCACTAACATATTAAATGTCTATAAAAATAAGTGTTACTTCAAGATAATTTTATTTCTGCTTCCTGTCTAATTACTTTTCCACGATGTCTGAGTAGTTACAATAATGAGGTATTGATTAGAAAAGTATGATTTGGAAAAGGTGTACTCACATTTTTGAAGTAGAATATGGGGGATCTATTTTGAAGTTCTGATTACAATTAAACTAAAGCTAACCGTGTTTAAGCTCTGTTAGTTCAACTCACTTCAGTACCAGTGGAATTTAGTGATGAAACTATCTGTTCAGTAAGCAACCGAGTGAACGAGTTCTTATAACTCACTGTTCGTAAGATCTGAATGAATTAACTGAGGACTTGTGCTAAGGGAGAGAGGTATTTATGGGGTTAAGCCATCACGCCTTGCGATTTTCCTAAGTTTTTAATATGAAGCTTAAATATGGCCTTCTATCAAACTTCACATAACTTATAAAGCTATCACTTTTCAAAAATTTGCCAAGGAACGACCATTCCATATAGCTTCTAGAGGCACTTATATTTCACAATTTTCCAGGTGAATATCACTTAAAATATTTTCTAGAGACATCTGAGCTTTAAAAGAAATACCCTTGGGGGAAGAGTGTTCTACAAATAGCTTCTATATGCATATTTTTTTAAATCTGAGTGAGAGCCATTACAATTAGATTTTAAAAGCATTCAATTTTCAAAAAATATGTTGAAGGAGGACCAATTTAATTAGCTTCTAATTAAAAAAAGTTCAAAGTGAGGTCCAATCAAATTAGCTTATGGTGTCATCTAATTTAAATAAAATCCTAATGGAAGAACATTTTAAATCGCTTGGAAAAAAATAATTTTGAAAAAAAAATCAGGTTAAGAACACATTAAATAGCTTCTACGGAATTCTAAATAACAAAATTTTGGTGAGGAATAGTTCAAATATAATCTAAGGAATTTTTTATTCTTAATTCTGGTGAACACCTTTTAAAATAGCTGTTAGAAAAATCAAAATTTTCCAAAATTTGTCGGCGGTAGACTACTCCAAATAGCCTCTGGGATTATATAAATTTCAAAGATTTCTGGACAGACCTATTCTAAATAGATGTTAAAAGAGTATAGTTTTAAAAACTTCTCCAAATGAGGAAAGTACAAATTAGCCTCTAGGAACTTTCAATTTTCTAAAATTAACTGGGAAAAAGGTAGATAGAAAATCTCTAAAAAAAAATTGGTTGATTGATTCCCTCCCTCCTTCCTCTTCCAGCCCCATATCCCTCTTAAATAAATAAAGTCCCACCACTACTATATAAAATAACAATATTCGTCTTGTTTAGGATTTAATAATAAGGCATAACGTACGACGTCATGTCATAAAATTTCAAATTTGAAACCCCCCAAAAATAATCTCCCTACATCCATGACTCAGGAGCATGTTGACTAGAGTAAGGAAGCGGGGATATTTACCTTCCCTAAGTAATTCCGGTCTGCCTCTGTATCAGCTTGTGGAAAAACCCCGAATATAGATTTAATAGTACTCCATTTCTGACTTTTGTGGTAATGTGAACTTATTTATATGTTTGGTTATGACTTTTTCTGATTCCATATATAATGACTAAATAGAGAGTGAAAAGTGGTTAGAAATGAGAATCATTCATCCAATTCCAAGTGCCAGAATCCATTTTTTATTTCTGAAACACTAAACACTTTGTTATTACTTAACCGACAAATTATATCCTCAACTGTAGGAATTATAAATTAGGGGCGTTTAATAGCTACATTAAGATCGGTCCAAACATAACCTAATCCGTCCATTTGGTTTTTCTTCCACAATAAGATTAGGAACTCTATCCTTTGGACCATCCATATTTAGTTATGATAGCTTTTTCTTATATATAATTGAGAGAACCCCTCAATTTATGCATCACTTTATGGGGAAACCTGCGTTGATTCTCTACGATTGGCTGAACTGTTGGGTTCATATATGCTTTCACTCTACAGGTTACATTTCTAAGGCCCTTAAAAACATCACTTTAAGATTCAAGAAGCTTTAGATTGCCTTTAACATCAAACGTGTTTTAGTTAACCTCAGTTATAGAGAAGAATTCAGGAATTCGTCTGTCAGCGTTTTTTCAAAGTCCAGGGTAGTATACACACTGTTAAAAAACATCTTTTACTTACCTCTCTCTACCCATTGATTTTAAAACAGTATTATTTAAATAAGGGGCTAATAAAGTCATAGTTAAGTCATACTTCAGAAGGGGATCAATTTTTTTTTTTTTTTACAACACTCAAACTGATCACGTTTCTATCAGCAACAGTGCAATAAACTTTTGCTTTAACTTTTAAATATTTTAACAAAAAATTAACATACCACATGCTTGTTCGTGGTTTGAAGGTCTTCCTGCGTCTTCAACAAACATTGAAACTACAGGTTACGCTTCCCACACATTTTAAAGAAATTAAAAAAATTCTGCTTGTAAGAAGGACACTTTCTATAAGAATTTCCGCTACTATATGAGATACTAAATAGCTTATCATCGCAAAATTGTAGTATTATTAAAAATAAAAAAATGTTTACGAAATACATTTCTAAAAAATCAAAAGTTTCTGAGAAATTGGCAAATATATTAATACAATTTTGTGAGCTTTAGTTGTAAACATATACTAATTAAGTCTAAACGAAATAATTCTTCAATGCCATAGAGTAATTAAATATAAGTAAGTCTTTCAAATAGTTTATTATTTTTCCTTAAACCTCTTACGAGAAATATTTATAAAACAAAGATCTATCTCAATTTTAGACTCAATAGTCCATATTTACATTTTTTTTATTGGTCAAAATGATTATAAATGAGGAATTTAATGGCAATACGATGACATGAAGATGTGCAACACCTAATAAAATGTAGAATATTTTAATCTGACTTTGAAATTTTAATACAAAGTGTTAACCCATTTGGACCCAACATTGATCTTTTTTATCGGTCCAAACAAACAAATGAGGACATTAATTCTTTAAAAATAAAATTATAAGATTTAAACTGAGACTCGAAAAATGTTTTACATAAATATAGTGCAATTTATGCTTGGGTTTGCTAATTTATATTATTTCGTTTCACATATATTATGAGTTTTAATAAATATATCAATTTTTAAACAATAGAGTGAGAAAGTCCGTGCGGTGTTCAGTAACATTTATTTAAATATCAGACATATGCTTGCGGTAGAAATTGCGCAATGTTCGTGACAGACAAGCCAACACTTCATGTTATTAATACAGGTCTATCAGGTATTTCACTGCTCAATAGGCTACTCCAGATGGCTTTTACAATAAATTAAAATATTCCATTAGAATAAGTATAAGGATAATCAATAAATACTTAACAATACTATTTTAATAACTAGAGTGTCAACTAGTATAATCCGTTCAGGGTAACTTGATTTTATTATGAATGTTGTAAACCGACAGTTAAAACCCGTTTGGAATTCATTCACTTTTAAAGATTTGCTGTCGAGTTGATAATTGGTTTAAATTAGCCTAATTTTTTTGAAATAAGTAATAAAACTAGTGGGATGAGGCTAGGTTAAGTATGATTTTACTTTCAGTAGCTCTACTAACCACAGAGAAAATAAATCAACGAACGAATATAAGACAATTGAAACTAAACGGTTCTTTTGATATTGAATGCCCCGCAACCAATTCCTGTGCATCTAGCATGGTTTGATGGTAACAAGAAGTTTGAGTCTTGAATCTTAGTTAATTGCTTTAAGGCTGGTTTTCCCTAAATGGTTTAATAATCTCCCTCCATTAAATGTGGGTATATTGCTTTTAAAAATTACCGTTACAATCCCACACCATTAGTTTAGTTAAAATGAGTATATCACTTAAGAGTAGTAACAAATTTTCTTGAAAGTATAAAGGGATGATAAAATGCACTGGTTTAGTTTTGTAAAGCTTTGCTAATTTGTAAACCCTGGAAAGAACATCTTCTTTGCCAGAAGGACAAGTAGCGTGGCTAACTTTTAGTGACCTTTCAACTTTCTGAAAGGGGCAAATTTACCATGAACCGATTATAGAAACCATTTTATACATTATTTAACGACAATTCATTTAAGAAAGTAGCCTATCTTTGAGAAACCAATTTCATTAAAACGTTCTATCATGATATTAAAGAGTATATATTAGATTGCACATTTTACTCTGTGCGTCTACTTGGTGCTCTCAGGATTGAAGAAGAGGTCACAAAAATTGAAAGGTAAATTCCAAAGTTTTATTATATCAACTAGACTTTCAACAACAAAATATATAGTTTAGGTGACCTAAGATAAGTTCCTTTAAATCCTATAATGTTATATTCCCCTTTAATCTTATTGGAAATTCATGTTTCAAGGATTAGAAATAAACTGTGAGTAGAGACATTGAAAAAAAAATGATATTTTTTAGAACAATGCAACATATTGATGTACATACTTTACAGACAACTAATTTATCACTAAACTGAATGTTAATGTATTTTACTTATAACAAAAAAGAGCAGAATAAGGCTATTCTCAACGGACTATACCAAATGAAATATTGTATATCACAAAAGGAAATGATAATATAGTTTCACCCAAAAACGTTACTATGCTATTTATCATATTTAAAAATTGTTAATGAAATAAGACATTGTATTAAGAAATGAGTTTTTCAAATTAGGTCTCGAAATATTATAAAATTGTTTAATAGACCGTGTATGAAACAAAAATTATATTATAATATTCAACGTTTATTTAAAATAATATCTCTTCTGTGGATTGCCGTATACAAAATAATATTAAGTGTACACACAAATTTCATACACTAATTTTAATGAGATTATATCTATCTCATAGACGGGTGGAGTCGCGCTATTTATTTTTGATTTATTTATCTTTTTGTTGAGTATAAATGTTGGCGATATAGTCATTTGGTGCATAAATATACATAGTGTCAAATTTGGTTATAACTGCCTCGGCTGTTCAGTCAACTTGGGCATAGCCTCATTTTTCAGCTGTCTGGTCAAAATGTTATCTATCAACATTTAAAAACCTTTATTTTAGCCTCACTACAGCTCAGTTGTAACGTCAAAACTTTTAAGATATTTTACTTTAAATTCTATTTAAATTTACTGTACATACATGGAATTTAAATTTTAGTATTACATTTGAATGCAATTTGTTCATAAGAAAGACATTAAAGTATTGTAAACAGCGATTGTTACGATAAGATGAAGCTGTACAACTGTATATCTCCCTCCCCCCCTTTTTGTTTATTGTTTTGATCTCGCCTTTTAAAACCAAACCAGTCTGCTTAGGCACATTAACCTCTCGCACTGAAACTCACTTCTGTTTTCATTGTTGTTTGGAACATTCCAGTTTTTATACGTACTAACTCTCGTCTCTGTTTTTGCGTGTTTTCTAAGTTCAGCGTTAGTTTCGGTAGTCATTATGGATTTTATACTCAGGCCTTTATTTTTCAATCATGGAAACATTTGGGACTTTTAGTATAAAAAGAAAGTTATGCCTATTCAAGAGAAAGTACGTATTCACTAGAGCTTGTGAAAGTGGACAATAAAAGGAGGATGTATGCTGTGAGTTTGAACTAGTGAATTCTATTGTAGGTATAACTTTTTAAAAAATAGATAAAATTTTAAAGCGATTTGAAAAAGACGAAAAGATAAAAAAGGAAATGAGAACCTAATGATGTGGTTCAAATAGTGTATAAGTTCAGATATATTTGTGAGTATACCAATCTTGAAAAAAAAGCTACGAAATTTGGAAAATTGTTTGGTATTTAATTCACGGATGGCTTGATTTTTTTTTAATATAGACATGGTGAAAACTATCACAATTTCTGTGAAAGATACGATACAATTCCTAGATGACGCTTGGATGAGTGTAATGCAGTAGACGATAAAAAAGTGCTTTTAATAAAGCACAACTCACACACACTAACTACCAGATGATGATGAAGAAAGGGAAGACGAATTACCGCTTTCCGAGTGGATTAAGCAGTTAAATGTGTAATAATGTGGAAATGAGCTTGATTCCTATGTGTCAGTGGATGATGACGTAAAAACGTTTCAAGTGTTGAATTGTTCAGAAATTATCCCGGAAGTAAAAAAAGCTGTGGCTGAAGATAGTGCTGAAGGAATGATTGAAAGAGAGGAGAATGCTGACACCGTTTGTCTTACATTACAAGAAGCAATAACCAACCCCGTGGTGTAGTCGGCAGTGTACCTGGCTACGAGCATAAAGGTCCAGGGTTTCAAGGCCGTAGTCAGGGGGGGTTTTCGGGGTTCAAACCCCCCCCCCCCCCCAAATTTTATGAACAAAATATATATGGCTTTATTTATGGTTCAAACAATATCAAAATTAAGGTACAAGTACAAATTAGGGGGCTGTGTTACCATAAAAAGCACTTCAGAGAGCTTCCAGAGTTGTTTATTATTTAGAATTTTTTCTAGCCTCCATCAAATGGGGGATGGGCCCACCAAACCCCCCCTGAAATTATTGGCTGGCTACGGCCTTGCCGGGTTTGATTCCCAGATAGTGCTTTGGGCATTTTTTCTCTTTGGAGGACTGATCCCATTGGTCATCAGGGTTTGGTGAATTAAGCTTAATTTAGGTTAAGACTCACCCCGGTTCCACAACTCCATAACAAACATCATCACATCATTTCATTACGGGTACGACATGCAGACAACCATCTATGGTATACCCTGGTTAACGTTCTGTGCTACCATAACGACTAATAGTCTACACATAAGGCGACCGAACGTGGATGTCATGTCCTACCCGGTCAAATGTGCTACATGAAAATAAAAAAAAAAAAAAGGCAATTAGAGCCGCTGAAACTCTTTAACGATTTTACTGCTTCAGAGACACGCCTGCCGGTGTGTTTATTACAGTGCAACATCCCTTCATCACGACGGAAAGAAATTAAATTACAGAAAGGAGAGGTCAAAAGACAATTTCATATTACTACCAAGAATCGGGCTAAATGTAATTTATGTAAATACAGTAATTTTTTGTACATATTCTTAATTCGTAAACTAAATGCAATCTGAAATCTGTGAAATTGGTATAACTTTTATAACATCACTCTAACGTAACGTCCAATTCTGTTTGGTCACTTCGATGATGCCATAACAAAGCTCGACTATATATATATATATATATATAAACTATATATATATAACTATATATATATATATGATCATGTTACATTTAAAATTATAAAATATTCATGATTGAGTAAAAACTGTATTGCATGTTTATTTATATATATAAAATCAGACACCTTAGCTTAGTTGGTAGATTGTCTGTCTATTGAACTAAGGGTCCCGGATTCATAGGTCGACATGGCCAAAAAACTCATAATAATTGGTGAAATATGGGTTTACCCTTTCCCATTGATAGATTAACGGCCGAGGACTGGATGTTGTGCGTGCCCTAGTCTTAAGTTCTATTATAAGACATATGAAGCTACGACAGGCCTAGCAAACCGGTAGTGGAAATTATATAACTTGAATAAAAAAAACTGTCTCAGTCGAAGGCCGGAAACAGGGATAGATATTTTATACATATATGTTTGTGTGTATGGAGAGAGAGAGAGAAGAGATAGATAGAGAGAGAGAATCGTTTAGTTTACAATCAAAAAAAATATTTTTCAAACTGAGAAATTTTTAAGAAGTTTTATAACACTGTCTCATACTCATTTTATGACCTACAGACTTTCTTGACTTTACAACTTTAGATTTGTTTACATTCCTATAATTCTTAGACCAGAGGCAATTTGTATTCATGTGGCACGCTGAGCTCATTCACCCAAAACAATTACAACTATAACAACTCCAATATTTTAGCAAAAATAAATAAAAGATAGGCATCCAACAAAAAATAAATAATAATTCAATTTATTTCCTTTGGCATTGAAATAGCCTTGTAGAATTAAAAATCCAGTATGAATAAATAAATAAATTTAAAAATACAACGGTCTAAAAGCTCGGTTTAAGGCTTGATTATCATCCCAAATCCAAACAAATTCAGGGAGCCTCCTTCCCCCCACCCCCTCCTCCGCACCTCGTTCACAACATTGCCCTTCTTGTACTCTCCTTTGCTACTTGGGAATTTTTCTATTTTTGAAATGCTTAGAGTTGGGGAAAACACTGGTTCCCCACCCCCAAATATGTTTCGTGCAATGCCCCTGATATAATTAATAATGAGGAATAGAAAATATGACTGTATCAACGTGAAAAAGAGGTAAGATGACTTTTTATAGAAATTACATTAGTCGTGTACATGTAAAAATAAAAATAACTTTTATTAAGAATAAAAATTACATTAAAAAAAATAAACCTACAAGTATTGAGAATGGAAATAACCTAGTGAAATTTTTATGTTTTAAAATCAACATATTTTTTAGTATAGACATGCGCTCTACCCTGAGATGAAATAATCTTACCGTGATTGATCACAATTTGGCTCCATCTCATAAACAAAAACATAATTAAATAAATTGATTTATAGAAATAATAAAACACAAATATTAATTTATTTAAAAAAATATGTATTCAATTGATTTCTATAAATACACTTTCGTTCCTTACCAAAATAAAAACTGCTTTCCAATAATTATATTGGAAATGTTCCAGACAACCTTGAACCATAACACTCTAAAGTTAAAAGCCTCATTTAATTGCCTTTTCCTCTATTTATAAATAGGCCTATAGATTTATGTATTATACTTCGTTTCGTAGATCATCTTCAGGACTGTATACATTTAATTAAGTTATCAGGTAATGGATTAAGAAGGTAGATTTTGAAGGAAATATAAAAACATTTACTAGAATGGAAAGTGATAATGATTGTTTGTAAACTATATTTCAGTAAAACTGGCTAGAATATGAAATCCAAACTCCCTATCCACGGGTCACCAGATAATACCAGTCCAATTAATTTTTCTACGACCCCACCATCCCAGGTAACTAATAAAAGAGGTGTTCCAGTTTAGAAACTATTTGGCGCCTGTGAGCGGGGATATTATACACCATTTTACAAAGCATCAATACTAGTGGGTGGGCCTACTTTAAGTGACCTTTATAAGACATAAAAATATCTTAATTGAAATAGTAAGAAGCGTATTCGTGTTAAAAGGAGGATGAAAATATCTTTATAGTACTGTAGAGTACTTCGCATGTCCAAAAAGAAAATATTTTCAAGGTACCTGATCCTATTCTGACTGCTGTGAAACAATTTAAACCTATTTATAGCTTATATTCATCGACCACATGGATCGATTTTGACGCTTTAATAAATTCTAAACTTTTCTTTTAAATTGTTTGCTAATTAAAGAAAGCGTTATATATTTAGTAGCCTATATTTAAAACTGTCAAAAAAGAAATAATCTACATCAAACGGTTAATAAACGTAATTAGTTTGTTCCAATACACTAAGTATGTAATTTCACTAGCCCCTCCTAATGCGCTAGACATCAAATGTAAAATATATTCAGTACCCACATTAGTCTTCAAATTAGTAAGTTAACTCGGTAAATACAGTTTTGATGTATTTGATATAAACGTCAAAACACGTATAAACGGTTTTTTTGACGTTTTAGAACATCATTAGGAAGTGCCTTAGATTTTTCTACGATTTAAAGATTTGTCGTAACCATGTTGTGATATTTAATATTATACTAAAAAATGCCTACACGGTTTCTTTGAACAGTTGTTTAATCTATGTAGAGTATATACCTGACGTAAACAATATATTATCCTTAATATAACACCTTGATTTCTGATATGAGAATCAGTGTTCTTCTTTCTATCTATTTATCTATCTATCTTATCTCATTCGAAGTCAGCGATGTTTCGGAAATAATTGATATCGACGATGTGAAAGTAGTGAAATTATTTAAGAAAATGTTTACAATGAAATGTGACGTAATTGTCTATCACAGAAAACTCAGACAACAAACTTTAATTTTCATCTGTAAAAGTTGATAAATAATCCTATATACTTTAGAAATTATATTGAAATTTTCTCGGAAAATATAAAATTATTATCCTTATGACTAAAAGTTAGTTATATCTTAATCCAATATATTAAAAAATAGATAACAAATATGAGCAATATCACGATATGTTTACTCCTTTTCCGTGTTTCACTACTCATTAGGACTATCAGAATATATACACTAATGAGGTAAGAATGAAGATAGTAGCTTTTAAATTTATATTACCTGCATTTGTGTGATGGTTATTTAGAAAAGTAACAGGAAAAACCAACTTCAATACATCCGACCTAAAAACGAACCAGATATAAAACATCACGACAGTTGCTCCATCTGCAAATGACACGGCCGTGTTTTATATTGAGAGTCAACTAATAAAAACTATAATAGACCTCTGTAAAATACCATGGGCATTGTGTATCACTATATTACTTAACTGACTACTTTGACAGTAGGAACTCGAAAGTCATTGTCATACTTTCAAAGTATGCTATCCGTACCTATCTTGATCTAGTTATACCCAGTTCACACAATACACCTATTCCGGTCTTGAGCTGGTTCTACCCAGCGCACCACATTACTCGCTATCCCAACTTGAACTAGTTCAATCCAGTCTACATCACTATAGCCTGTTTGGGCCTAAACTGTCAATATGGGTTGCGGCCGAGGATAGGGGCTGTGACTAAAATATGACTGTGTGGGTTCGTGATTGACGTTCGACTTGGGTGTTACGGGTTTTATTGTACTACTATGCGCTAATACAAAAGATGATGTTGATAAAAAGTACTGAAAGATATGAAAGAGTTTAAAATACTATTTAGAAGCTTGTGGCATAAGGAAGTATGGCCTGACTTACCTGTAGGAGGCCCGACATGGACATGAACCCTGTTACTTTGGGACTCGAATGGTAGCCCTTCAGCACTCGTAATTGTCGTTCCGGCGTCCTAGCCCACATACTCCCAAAATGTGAAGCGTGACCCTCCTTGTTTCGATGGTTAAATGTCATCCCAGTTAGCTTGGGAACAGTATTATTTATTTGCCTTCTGGCCCGATATACCGATAAGGAATGCCCACACTGTTTATGTTGTCAGAGCATAGTTCTAATGTTTACTAACTATCAAAACACTTGTAATACTCGTTTTGTATTACAATCCACAAACAATTAAAGGCGTGTCGATTACAAATACATACCATATATATAACCATAATATACATATAAACATATATATTAGTTTATATTTCTAGACAACAGACAAGATGTAACCAACTTATTGACCGAGTAAAATAATGCATTAAGCGACTGTATTATTTTCTTAATTCATACTTTAATGTCCCCATTGTTTGTGATGAATTGTTCCTAAATATTTGTTTTCACTAAAGCTACCAAATGTTATGGTGTTCGCAGTAGACTCTGAATTGTCGTCCCTCAATCTGTGCTACCTATGTAGTCATGTAATTGGTCATTTGTACGTTCAGATCTTATCTAAATTCACCAAATCAACGTCAAAGATAAAAATCTAAAATTAAAAACCTTGGGCACGTCTTTTAACCAATTGATAAAATAGTATTCATTTTATTATTATAAAATATTTTGTGGTTTTTATGATATAACGCAAAGTTTTAATATAAACAGACTTATATTTAAGTTAATAGTATATAGTGTTAGATAAAGTTTAGTAGATATATTTGATATGATTTATAATATCCCGATTAAATATGTGTTTATTGTTTCAGATGATTTATCCTATCGTCCTCTGGAAATTTTTTATGTATTTTCTATCAGCATTCATGCAGCGAGACCAAACTTTACTTCACAGATGAGACGATGAAGGATCTGAGATCGCCTTAGTCAATGGCATTCATCAAATTGCTAACAGATATTTCATGGACAAAATTAACCTCCTAGTCTTCGATAGAGATCATGATTCCAAAGTCATAGATTACGTCTCAAATTATCTCCAAAACATAAACATCCCATTATTGTCAACAGAAAACATCACTCAGGAGGATTCGTTTACTATGGGGGACTACTGCTGGACCAATGAGAATTGGTTTGTTCGCAATGGGTGGTGTGGACTAAAGCGGATTGACAATTTAGAAAACAGCGTCGGGTTCATAATTATTAGAAGTACCACTGAGAATAAGTGTTTTTTGAATGAGGAATGGAAGAAGTCATCTTTTTGGAACCCTAGATCTTCTTCTTGATAGTTATAGCCACACCTGTGAAAGAAGGTGAAACAATTCTGACCGAGGCAATAAAGGATTGTTGGGACAAATTAAAGATCTTGAACGTGGTGATTATTTTTCAGAGCATGCTTGAGCATAAAGGGAAATATTCACGCCATTACTCACCCGGGGATTGCAATCTGTCAATAAGAACTATGAGCTACAATCCATTTTCAGGCAAAACTTCAGTATTCAGTCTGTTCAATATGATTCTTAATGGTTACAATTTTTTCCCTAACAAACTAAGAAACACTCGAGGTTTCGTTATAGATATTCCTATAGATAATCCTACCCATGTGTTACTTATAGAAAAGGTTGACAATGATGGCAACATTGTCTTAGAAGGACCAAACGGTATTATGATAAACGAAGTAGTTCGTGTTTTGAATCTCAGCATGAATATCACTCCATACGCGGCTTTTGAAAGTAATGAGATAATGAAAGAAATGACGTCCAAAATGCTGGTATTCAACCTTATCAAAAAAGTGTCCAGCCCTACAACTAAGAAGGAGTACCTACTCATTTGATGAAGACTGTGTTACTCTTATCGTACCAAAGGCTCTAGAAATTCCCAAATATTTGAAAGTAATTTTACCTTTCACGGGATTAGTTTGGGTGTTATTCGTGTCCACTAATATATGTATTTTGGTTATCTGGAAAATTGTGACTGTCGTTGATGTATTTGAGGTAAACGTCAATACTGTTAGAAATGTTTTCATCGACGTATTTAGAACGTCTGTAGGAGGTGCTCTAGATCACTTACCAGCATTGTTTCCTCAAAGATTTGTCGTAACCATGTTGTTGATATTTAATTTTATACTAAATAATGCTTATACGGGTTCTTTAAACAGTTGTTTAATCAACGTCAAGTATTTACCAGACGTAAACAATCTAATGGAATCCTAGGACTCTGATATTAAAATCGGGGCTGTACTTTCTATCGACGAAATCAGCACTGTTTCGGAAATGATAGATTTTAACGATCCACATGTATTAAAATTATTTAAGAAAATGGTTACGATGAAAAGTGACAAAGAGGTTCTAGACATGATTGCCAATACAGAAACCTCACACAATTAACTTTAAAATTTGTCGGTAAGACGTTGATAAATAATCCCATATACTTTAAAAATGGGTACCCTATGATGCACGTTGTGGAAGAATGTTACACCTCCATTTGGAACGGTTTCATGACAGTGGAAAATCATTCTCCTCTCTTGGCTAAACTAAGTTTCTTTGTCACTCGTGTGAATGAAGGAGGGCTCTACGACAAATGGAAAAGAGATTTTCTGAATCAGGCTCCGAATTAAGAACCTCCAGCGATCCTATCATTTTGACAAAGGAGCATCTCAAGCCGCATTTTTCCTTTTATTACTAGGATTTTGTGTAGCCTGTGTGGCACTTTTGGTAGAGATTACATATTATAAATCCAAGAAGAGCTTTCGTAATATTGCAAATAACTTTAAACACAATTCCAGAAAAATTTAAAAATCCCATACATTTGATTAACTGTGAGGCCTGTTTTTAGATAATCGAATATTTTGTTGCAACACCAATTAAATGCTTTATTGGTCAATAATAAGGAAACTTTAAAATATGCTATTCGTTTTATTTAGGACAAGGATAATATGTTGTGTTGAATACATACCTGACTTAGGCCTCCTTTACATCATGGGAACACTTGAATTAAGTAAGAATTTTTTTCCTCATTTTATAGTGAATGGAATATCTTTCTACAATTAAAAATTTCTCAAAACTATTCCATAACGTGGGCACAGTGGGTATGAATAATTAAATTAGTCATCAAATTGTTTTTATTTTTAATCCCAAGAACGGAAATAAGCGAATCTAATAGTATTTGTGTACTGAATTCAAATATATTTCGTAGAATTCCTCTCTCAATTAAGGATTTGTAATGACATCAACTTACAGTTTGCAATATTATGTTTATTTAAAATTACATATGTATAAAAGAAAGCAACTCTATACAATTAAGTAAATATGAAAGGCGAAGCCTGAGGGATTAATGATTATAGTTAATAAGGTCAGTGGAAGAGGATTCGTACTCTAAGCCAAAGGTTCCGAGTTTGATTTAGGTGTCTTTGACACCACTTACCCTGGTGCAACTTTTCCATACTAGAAATATCTTGGTGAAATCGTTGACAATTTTCTTTGCAAATGATTTAAGCTTTGATAGGCATAAATCCCGGTCATGAATCCAAGAAATTTATTTTCAAGCCCATGTTACATTCCAAGGTCCTGTAAGATTTTAAGAGAGCATCCAATGTTTATTTGTAGTCGTCTGCTTTATGCTTCCCTAAGAATTTCAAACAAATACCCTTGAAAGAATCACATGCAAATTTTTCAGCATTGTTCAAATGATCATCGAAGCTCTCATCTAAATTAGTTCTAATATATTTTGAGTCTTACAAATATTCCCTCTTTGATGTTTGCACCACTGATCGTAGGAAATTATTTTCTTAAGTATGTAAATCCAGGTCCACTTCTATCATTATTTTAAGCAAAAAAATTTTTTTATAAGATCAAGCTGTATGAGTAGTGGATGTATATACAATTTTTCCTGATCAAAAAGTGGTATATTGACCACATTCTTATTTCCTGGCACTGTTAAAATATTATATACCGGATGGGTATTTTAGTATTAAGTTGAAACATAATATTAACAACATTATTTTAAGTCTTTAATTTAAACAAACCTGAAATTGGCTGTTTTATTGTTGTTAGTAGCCTTAAATATTATATATACATATATTAACAAAAAAAGGCATTAGTTTTATGGTATTAACTACGAACAATCTCGAACAAAATAGCTCGTGATCGTTAGTCACAAATAGTCGGCAGATCCACTGGGCACGTCAGAATGGAGATAACAACCCAACGAGAAATAGAAAAGAGATCTCACTTCTAAACTTATCACTGAGCGCAGTGAAAGCTTTGTTGAGTCAATCACTCCTTAAATCAAACCATCTCAATTATTCAGAGGTGCGCGAGAAAACTAGCGACATCACTTTATCAATGTGGTGACTTTTGAAAAATGAAAGATCTAACGTAAGCGTTAAGATGAGTGCTTAAATAAAAGAATGAATACTATCTAACGTAAGAGTTCAAAATAGGTGATGTGCGTTCGATCAGGTTTACATTGTCGTGCGCCTGAATGAAAGGTAGCTTCCGATTATATTATTTACTTTGATGTTGTGCTTTACCAATTTTGTTTATTTATTTTAATAATTTTGAATAATATCTCTAACGTTATTATGGTAGCTAAAATATTTTAATACCCATATTAAACTGACTTGACACTAATACTTCTAATAGATTCATGTCTTTAAATATACATTTATTTACTTTCGTCCATAGGAATAAAAAAACAAGGTGAGTCAATTAAGTTTGAGCTACCTTTCTTAAAACATTTTTCATCACACTACGCCCTGTCTACTTCTCTTATCAATATGAGTATTTTAATGGTAATAGTGTGTAAATACTCATAGTTAAAGTTATTTTTAAATCATTATAATTCATTGTATCGACTAAAATATAATTTGATACTAAAGTCAAAGTCTAATAAGAATGCTACAAAATAATTTGAATGATCTTTTTACTTACAAAATGATATGAAATAAAATAATAATTTATAATATTAGCATGGTGAACTGTACCTTGTGGTGTTATGTTGAACAATAAAGACCTTTAGCTAGCAGGCGTAGGAATGTTGCCTTGTAATATCCAGTGATTCCTAACTAGCGAACATTGATATGGCTTCAATATCAGCCTGGCTAAAGGATTTTAGAAGTTCTTCCTTTATTTAATGAAGTTTTAATATATAAACAGGATACACTAAAAAATAAATGAATATCAATCATGTTTGTCATATATACATAAACACATACATACATACATACATACATACATGTGTATAAATGCTTGCATGCATCAATACATACATATATACATATAAATACTTGTATGCATCCATAAATACATTTGTATAAATACTTGCATGCATTCATACATACATTTGTATAAAATACTTAAAATGCATCCATACATACATTTGTATAAATACTTGCATGCATCCATAAATACATTTGTATAAATACTTGCATGCATCCATAAATACATTTGTATTTAAAAACTTGAATGCATCCATACATAATAATATTATTTATGTATAATCTTGCATGCAACCATAAATACATTTGTATAAATACTTGCATGCATCCATAATAATTTTATAAATACTTGCATGCATCCATACATACATTTATATAAATATTTGCTGCATCCATACATACATTTGTATAAATACTAGCATGATCCATACATACATTTTATAATACTACATATCATACATACATTGTATAAATACTAGCATGCATCCATACATACATTTGTATAAATACTAACATGCAATCATACATACATATGTATAAATACTTGCATGCATCCATATATACATATGTATAAATACTTGCATGCATCCATATATACATATGTATAAATACTTGCATGCATCCATATATACATATGTATAAATACTTGCATGCATCCATATATACATATGTATAAATGGATGCATGCATCCATATATACATATGTATAAATACTTGCATGCATCCATATATACATATGTATAAATACTTGCATGCATCCATATATACATATGTATAAATACTTGCATGCATCCATACATACATATGTGTAAATACTTATATGCGTCCATACATATATAGTTATATACATTACATCAATATATACATATATACATATATATGAATACATACAATACATACATTACATTATATACATACAATACATACATACATTACATACATACAATACATACATACAAATGCATACAATACCATAACATTCCAATACAAATATACATATATATACAATACATACAATACATACAATACATACATACAATATATACATACATACATTACATACATACAATACATACATACAATACATACCAATATATACATACATTACATGTACACAATACATACATATACACACATACAATACATACAAATGCATACATATATTACATACATACAATACATTCATACATAGGGCCAGTTTCATAGTCAGATTTAGTACGCCTCAAGTGCGGCGCTATACTAAATACAAGACGTCACCTACCTGAAATTGAATGGAATGGGCCAGTTTCATACGCGAAACTGGCCCATTCCATTTTGTTCTAGGTAGGTGTCGTCCTGTATTTAGTATCGACTCGCACTTTAGACGAACTAAATCTGACTATGAAACTGGCACATATACATACATACAATACATACATACATATACATACCAATAAATACATACATACATATAATACATACATAAAATACAATACCATAACATAACAAACAAAACAAACATAACAAACATAAAAATATAACATATATAACAAACATTACAAATATAACAAACATAGCAAACATAACATACATAATATACATACATACATACAGATACATACGTACACTACATACATTAATACATACATATATAAGTACAAACATACATAAGTACATACATAGTGTGTTCAAATTTATCCTAACGAAACAAAGAAATTTACACAATACAAATAATTAATAAATTTTATTTATTATTAATTGTTGGTGTGTATATTTATCTAAATTGTTTGTGCTCCTTTATTCCCTTGAGAAAATAAACATAGATCTATGTTCATATTTGGTTACTGTTATAATATATATAGTATTTATAATATGTATATATACTTATAAGTAGGCCTACTTATAGTATAGAAAGGTGTATATCTATCTATCCAGCCCACATAATTATTACACCATCTTAATGTGACCCTCCGCTCAGTAAGTTTGGGGACCCCTGGTTTGAGACCAAACTCTCAAAGTGGACTAGACTAACAATGATGATAAGAAAGGTCATGGAGGTTCGAACCCCAATTGAACTTACTGAGGATTGTTTTCCTAAATGGTTTTCCACTATCCCACCAATCAAGTGCGGGTTCTGTTCCACTAAATTTAACCTTCCTGGTTCCTAGAACATTAGCATAATTATTACATATTAGTATAGACCAGATGATTAGTAAAAATGTAAATGGTTGTAATGTGAATTGAATGTCAAAGAGACAACAGGCTCCTTTTCCAGCCTCTGGTCCTCCATTAAGTGCCCTTTCACATGAGAGGTATTTTATCGCGCGATGTTTTTGTAGCACTAACTATAATTTGCGCGATCGATTCTGACATTGATTTCACACGAGAGGGAAAATCCCGCTTCCCATATTTAGTTGTGCTTTTGACGTTGTTTAGAATACACCATGGCTGACAACATAAATAGTATGATGGTTACACAGCTTTTCAAGGTGGTAGCCAGCCAATAATATCGAGGGGGGTTTGGTGGGCACATCCCCAACTACCAGAAGTTAGAACAATTTCTAATTAATAAACAGTTCTAGAAGCTATCTGAAGTGTTTTAATGGCAACTTAACCCCATAACCACATAGTGATAGGAAAAATTATAAATATTAAACACATCTAGAAGCTCTCTGAAGTACTTTTTGTGGTAATATAATCCCATGATTTGTACTTATACTTTAGTTTTGATATTGTTTGAGCCATAAATAAAGCCATATATATTTATTTCATAAAATTTCTGGAGGGGTTGAGCCGATGTAACGACTTACATGTAATGTCAATAATACCAAATAATATCGAATGGGACAAACACTCACCAACCAAGCGGCCCGCTCTCGGAAGACCTACGCACGACCTACACCACTAAACCCGGCCTCCACTCTCGAGAATAATGCCCGTCCAACTGAGCCACGAGTTCCCAGCCAACAGACTGCGAGAGTCGAACACGTGTCCAGCCAGCCAGAAAGAAGAGTTCCGTTTCCGGCCACGCATAGCCCTGGGCGCTTCGGCAACGTTCTCGAACATCCAGTTCCTTAGTTTGTTTTGTTTTCCGACCCTCCTTCTCCTTCGGTCCTTCCCCCCCTCTGAGAATTTTCATTTGTATATATACAGCTACGCCAATAAAGTAAAATCACTTACTACACTACAATCTCATGGATAAGAGGTGAGAACGGCGACTAGGTCTCGGGGATTATTAAATATTCAAAATTATAAATTCTGTTTCGGCGTCATGGGGGGAACTGTATTCTAAATTACCGTCTGGACTTCAATTTTGTAATTAATTATTTATTTGAATTGCTATGCCATGCGCTTCCCGCGGCATATAGAAAGATGTCGCCCTTCGTCATCCATTTTAGCTGGGATTCAAACCCAGACCTTATTATTTGTCGTAATTGTATATACTTGCTTATTATTTAAAGCGCACTGAGTGTCAGCGCGCTCCGGGTTCAAGACCCGCTTAGTAAACTTCCTTTTGTACTTTACGATGGCAGATGTTATAATCAAATTTATTGTTGAAAGCAGGATAGTAAAGCGAGACTTAGCTCGCTCTTGCATTAGGGAAATGATGTTTAGACGTGACGTCAAGTTATTTATGAACGTTTGGAATTATTGTTTTGTACTCTATTGCTGAGTGACGTCACGTTAGATAAAGCAGTTGTGGCTTATGCCTTATATTAAAATCATTATTATAAATACTAAGTTAATGTATCAAGCAGCTAAAGCCCATAAGATAAGTTGGCATCAGAGATCCCAGACCTCGTATTATGTTGTGTTCTACACGCTTAGTGTTGTTTATATAATCATACTTAGGAGAATTTGAGATTGATTGTATTTGTACTTAATGGTCTGATGACTAATGGAGGTGCGCTTCACGCACGATGTTTGTTTTCTCAAGTATTGTAAAGTTGTTATTTCAATAATAAAATTTATTTTGTACAATCAGGTGATTCTTTTACCTGATATTAGCCTTCCTCACCCTATAGATATTGATAGATATAGAAGGGGAGGTAGCACCGCCAAACCCCATTTTCCGCATAATCACAAAAAGAAACAATAGAAGGCGGTATTGTGTAACTAGTTGTAAACTATCATTCTGAAAATTGAAAAATGACACCTGGACACGGGAATCGAACCCGGGACCTTTGGCTTAGTACGCCAATGCTCTAATCACTGAGCTATCCAGGATTCGTCCCGTGCTCAGGGTCATTCTTCACTCATATTTTAAGGCAGAGTCTATGATGGACAAAGCATCTAAACTAAAAAAAAAGCATGTAAACTACTTGAAGGTTATTTTAGGTTAGATTTTGCTAAACCACACCAGTATGAAGATAGGTTTTTAAGTATTTAAACATGTATGTTGCAACATTTGATTAATTGCTGCATTGTTTGCCAGAAAATGTATTTAAAATTGATACAAACATTAGAAATGTATTCTCACAATCAAAAAAATATGGTAGTTAAGTTAAGGTAAGAAACTTTGCTTGTCAAGTTAATACATGTAATTATTGAAAAGTGTATAAATAACAAATTTGTATCTTAATCATTAACAATGTACATTGAAAATATAATTTCTACTGTGTGTATATAAAGGCAATGTATCCTAAATTATAAATGAATTATAGTCATACACAAACTTATATATATATGTGAGTATATATATATATAATCTTGTAGCGTGTTTATAAATAACAATGAGGAAATATATATATATATATATATATATTTGCATTGATTGAGATAATATTAGGTTGATAATTTTACTAAAACAACATTATGATTGTTGAACAAAAATCCCTTAAAATAATTTATAGCACTCAGGTTAATAAAGGTTTTGTAATTCATTATAAAATAATTTATTAAAACAAATTGAAGTTCAAAATAATTTTACACAAAATATTTTTATTCCGAAAATGTCAGTGGTAGGTATCCTGTACCATTATTGTTTCCATCAACAGATGTTCATCCTGAGCTCTGGCACGAATTGTATGTTGAGTACTCAGGAGACACTTGGGTGTGAGGTTGAGAAAATTTAACATACAGTAATGGTTGTCATTAACTGATGTTCTTCCGGAATTATAAACAGAGTAGTTAGGAGAAACGTGGGAATGAAATTAAACACTGTTGTGCTGGCTGTGCCTGGGCCTACTTTAATTTTGCAACAAGGGATCAAAGAGGGTCGTTGAAAACAACTGAGATTTCTTATTTTATATTTAACAGCAGCCCTAAATTCTATTTCCTCGTCTTCATTAAGACCTCTCACTCTGACTAACAGGGACTTGAAGAACAATTGGTGTTCATCCAGTGGTTGTTGTGTGTTTTGATTACCTTGTTTATACAAATATTCAATAAAACTCTCCTTCTCTGTAGCCTTTTTTCTACTGGATCTTTGATGATTTACATCTTATCTTTGTCCAAAACGCTTCACTAACAATAATTAGAACTAAAAACAAAAAAAGCTTTGTTTTTCTTCACTCACAGTTAATCACATAATTTTTACTTTCTCTCTATCTTACAGGTAGAGAAAGTAGGGTGATCGTCAAAAAAATCGAACTAGAGATTTTGATGAATTTGACGTTTCATGACTCCCTGAATCCGAAAAAGTGGTTTTTGAATTTCCGTTTGTCTGTCTGTCTGTCTGTCTGTCTGCTGTACCTCCAACTAGAGCCTAAACTATTTTACCGATTGAGCTAAAACTTGATATCTAGGGTTTTCATAGGGTTTCCCCGAGGGGTTTTTGGAATAGGATATCTACCCTAAAATTAAGGGTAGTTTACTGAAGGGAAAAAAAGAGAAAAAGTAGATTTTCTCAAAATCAGCTCTAACGATTTTGATTAAATTTCATTTATAAACATTAATAAATATTAGAAACAAAATGGCTATCTCAATATTTCAGAAAAATGGCTTTAAGGGCTCCGGTCTGATGCGTTAATTAACATTTTTTATAATAGCTCCGAAACTATTTGAGATATGAAATTATTTTGCATACAAATATGTATGTATATTTATAATACAAATATTTTATTCGAAACATATTTTTATAAAATCAATAACTTTCAATGTATACGCAATTATATATATTTTTTAACTTTTTGGACATTAAAGTTTAAGTATTGCGACCGTAAAAAAAACTAACCTGAAATGTTGATGGATGTCGACGTCTCATGACCCCCCGAACCCAAAAAATAGTCTTTGCAATGCCGTATGTCTGTGTGTCTATTAAAACTTAAAATTAAGGGTAGTTTACTGAAGGCAAAAAGAGAAAAAGTCAATTTCTCAAAATCGGCTCTAACGATTTTGATTAAATTTCATTTACAGACATTAATAAATATTCCAAACAAAATGGATACCCTCAATATTTCGGCAAAATGGCTTTAAGGGCTCCGGTCTGATGCGTAAATTAATATTTTTTTATAAAGCTCCGAAACTATTTGAGATATGAAATTACTTAGCATTACAAATATGTATATATATTTATAATACAAATTTTTATTCGAAACATATTTTTATAAAATCAATAACTTTCAATCTATACGCAATTATGTATATTTTTTAACTTTTTGGAAATTAAAGTTTAAGTATTGCGACCGTAAAAAAAAAACTAACCTGAAATGTTGATGGATGTCGATGTCTCATGACCCCCCCGAACCCTAAAAAATAGTCTTTGCAATGCTGTCTGTCTGTGTGTCTATTAAAACTTAAAATTAAGGGAAGTTTACTGAAGGGAAAAAAGAGAAAAAGTCAATCTTCTCAAAATCGGCTCTAACGATTTTGATTAAATTTATTTATAAACATTAATAAATATTCCAAACAAAATGGCTACTCTCAATATTCGGCAAAATGGCTTTAAGGGCTCCGGTCTGAAGCGTTAATTAACATTTTTTATAATAGCTCCGAAACTATTTGAGATATGAAATGACTTAGCATTACAAATATGTATATATATTTATAATACAAATATTTTATTCGAAACATATTTTTATAAAATCAATAACTTTCAATCTATACGCAATTATATGAATTTTTTAACTTTTTGGACATTAAAGTTTAAGTATTGCGACCGTAAAAAAAAACTAACCTGAAATGTTGATGGATGTCGACGTCTCATGACACCCACAGCCCTAAAAAATAGTCTTTGCAATGCCGTCTGTCTGTGTGTCTATAAAAACTTAAAATTAAGGGTAGTTTATTGAAAGGCGAAAAGTGAAAAAATTGACTTTCTCAAAATCTGCTCAAACGATTTTGATTAAAATTCGTATCTAAGCGTTGATTAAGATTATAAATAAACTTGCTATTTTCATTTTCCTATGAAAATGATTTTTAGGGTACTTTACAGAAGCGTTAATTTCCGTATCTCCACAACTATTTGAGAAACTAAACAACTTATCATTGCGAAATTGTAAGACTATTAGAGAAATAAAAAAACTTTTATTTGACATATATTTTTATAAAATAACAGTTTTTGAGATATTTGCAAATATATTAATACAATTTTGTGAGCTTTAGTTGTAAACATATACTACTTAAGATTTAGCGCAATAATTCTCCAATGCCATAGAGTAATTAAATATAAGTAAGTATCTAAAATAAAGTATGTTATTTTTTCTTAAAACTCTTAGGAGAAATGTTTGCACAGCAATGATCTATCTCCATTTTAGACTCAATAGTCAATATTTACATTTTTTATTGGTCAAAATGTATAAATGAATAATTAAATATCAATGCGATGACTTGAAGATGTGCAACATCTTATAAAATGGGAAAATTTTAACTAGAAATCGAAATTTTAATACGAAGTATTGACACTTGTGGACCCAATATTAATCTTTTTTATTTCATTATTTTGTAATCCCCTTTTCCCCAAATCTCCCTTCGTAAGAGATAGTAAGACAAAGGAGAGAGAAAGTCTGTGTGTGGCACCATACCATTTATTTTTACAATTACTACCTTGTCCTATATATGAATAGAGCGACGTTCCAGGTTTATCCTTTAATTCTAGCACATAATAATAAAACTCGGGGCATTGGGTTTGTTGTGTCAAATGAACCTTCCCTGCTTATCCATGTCCTTGTATTATTTCTGCGCCCTGCTCGTTACTTTAACTGGTAGATTAGTAAGTTTAGTGTAACTGGAGAGCATGATGGTGCACAAAGTTACATGACAATTTTGATTGTATATTTGTATGCATTGGTCACCAATTTCGATTTATTTTCGATGCTATTTTGATTAAATTAAATATGTGAAACAATGCATGTTTAAATAAAAATCACTGTAATAGATTTACAATTCTCGAAAAAAAATATGTTTTTGTATGAAGATGAATTTGTGCTTAGAAATAAAGTTAATGAAACTACATTTAAATTTATATAAATAAAAGTTAGAAAAATAATTCTTGATTTTTAAATTCTAATAGGTCATAATAGTTTTTCATTTGGTAATTACCTCCTCTAAATTCTTATTTCTTTAGTCAATTAGTGAGAATATAAGCTAATAGGTCAAAGTAGTAATAAGACGCTGTTCACCAAAATGCCTTATTTATTTGACGTTTATTATTTCACTATATTAAAATGTTATATTGAACCTGAAGACATTAAACCCATTTGAAACATTATAAATGTTGCTGTACTAAAAGTTAGCATGGTTTATTTGGTTTGTCAAGAATGGGAAGTTCTGTGTTATAATCTTAGCCAGATGTTTTAAGAGTGATTGTTCCTCAATATTTTTCCACTGTCTCTCGACATAGATATGGATATTTCAAAATGACGACTTTTCCATGATAAGAGCTGATTAAAAGAATACACATATTAATAAGGACTAGGCCTGCATCTACGTGGAAAGAGGTTCAAAATTTTGAGCTTCAAAATTAAGTAAAAAATACATCTTAATCGTGTACTTGCACACAAAAATAATCATTATTTATAATACAAATTAATAAGAGGTAAGATTAAGTAGTTGGATTAGAATTATCCTAGTGAAATATTATGTAGAAAAACAGACACCTTAAAGAAGATTGTATCTTAAAAACCTAGCTATTGTGGAAATGTTAACGATAAGCTTACTACATTTCTTTGTAAACAATAAGCGTAGACACTATATATAAAAAATTAATATAGATACTTACTTTTTGACTCAAATTTTTATTAAGTCTCCGAGATGTAGGTATTTAATGAAACCAATAGTTTAAGAATGAATAGGGTATAATTAAGACTAAGTGTACTCACATGATCAAAAACCGTGAGAAATCTTTTTTGAATAAAATATCTTAGTACATTTAACCAGAAAATAAAATCAAGCCCCTCCATCTAGGGTAATCAGACAATACGAAGCTGATGCCTTTATTCACGAAACCACAAAGACAGGTAATTAATAAAGTTATAACTTTCCAGTTGTGAAATTTATTTGTGTCTGAGCTGGGGGCTATGATTAATGACAATTTTATCAACCATCAACCCTGACGGTTAGACTGTGACCTTTACAAAATATTAAATTATTCTGTTGGAAAAAATACAATGCCTGTTCATGTTATAAAGGAGGCGAAATTAGTCCATCGTGATTATAATATTTTATAGAGTACACTGCATGTCCACTAGTATAATCCGGTCCATGAAATTGAGCTTGTTCTAACAGCTTTAAAACAATAAAAACAATTTTCTGTTCATCCACCTCGTGGATTTATTGTCACTTTGACTAACAAAATAAATCATATCTTTTTAAAGTGATAATTTTTTTAGTAGTTAAAACAACACGTGATTGCTTTAAGTATATTTTCAACTGTCAAAAAAAGAGCAAATTTGTATTAAACTGAACGAACTATAATATTATTATTGCAACAAATGCAACACACTAATAAGACACGCAACTTTAATACTCCGCTATATAACAAATATAAAATCAGATCTAGGATCACACATTAGTCTCACAAATGATTGCGTCACCTTGTAAATTTCAGTATTGAAGAGACCAAGAAATATTGCATGGTAAGAACTAAACATTCAATCATATACTTTCAAGAAATATAATAATAATTAAGGCGGGGCCGATGCCGATTATAAATCTGATAGTCAGCCATTTATAGGACGATTGGTAAGCCAGTGATCGTCATTTTGCTCACCGATTATTAAAGCTGATCTTTATTAAAGGACCCGTACATGTCAGGTACTGGTGACTCATCATTGTTAAGATCTTGGAAGAGAGTGTTGTCCTTTGTTCTGTTCCTAGAAATGGGGTTCAGGGGTGGCTACTAGGGACTAAGTAAACAGTTACTTCTTTCATCAATAACAAGGGTATGAGAAAAGTTAGGGAGGTAGGGAATGGGCGGGAGTAGAAAGGTCAGAGAGATAAATGAAGATGCATTGCAGTTTGCAGCAGTTGAGATTAGGGAGGTATCAAGGTCAACCAGAAAACAGACGTTTGACCCAAGATTAAAGGGAAGATAAAACTGGGTAAGCGTCAAGGGAAGTTACAACTTGAGAACAGTCAGGGGAACTTAAAACTTGGGGTGACTTCAGGGAATTTAAAAATAAAAACTATCGAATATTAAAAAATACATCATGGATTATGAAATTATATTATTACAATACGTAAGTTGATGTATCATTTGACAATAGTTAAATCATATTTAAATTAGATATGCTTAATTAAATTACGACAAATTTAATGAAAAGGATATTTTTTCTGTGTCATTCTAAAATTAACATATTGTCCACGATATTCTTTGAACAGAGTTGAAAATAAATATATTAAATAGAACTATCGTATACTTAACTATTAGAAAACGTATGTTAATTTAACCGAAACAAGCTATCTTTAAGATATATTAGGATCAATGATAGAGTGAATTATATTAAATTTAAATCTAGTGTTCATTTAATCTTATATACTTAAGCTTATAATTACTAACAAAATAAAAAATAGCCCATGGGAATTGTAGATTTTTTAGTATTACTTTAACATATTATCTTTGTAATATTTAAAGTTGAATAAACCAAATTATTGGCATCAGTGATTGCCTAGTAGGCAACAAATAATACGGCATCGGCATGATCGGCAAAACCGTTAATACTGTCCTTATGACTATAAATTAGATAACCTTACGTAATAAACTAGATATAAAAGATGCCCACTATTTCACGATATGTGTATTACATTTACGGGATGTCATTATCCTATCATAAATCTACACTAATAAGGTCGAGGTGAGGATTGTAGCATTTAGACTCATATTAGAGGAATCTTTCCTGAATTTATGTGGAAGGGAATAGGAAAAACTTATAGCAATCTTAACCTCTTTACACCCAGATGAAGTTCTATAACGACTCTTACTGTATCTGCAATTGACATGGTCTCAGCTAGATTACGCAAACCAGACTTGTTTTAGATGTGGAGACAGCTTCTAAAAACCATAATACGATTCTGTATATACCACAAACGTTGTACTTTAATCACTATAATTATTACTTACTTACCTACTATATGGGAATAGGAAATCAAAAGTTATTTGCCACACTTACAAGAGTAAGAACCCTATCTCTATCCTGAGCTAGTTCTAACCAGTCTTCCTTATTATACCCTAAGACTTTAAGGTCTGCTCTACTCGTATCTGCGTATAGGTTTGACCAAAGGGTTTGAGATACCAAATCATTGACACAGGTCTAGATTATTACATCAACGCTACATGTCCTGGCCTCCGTAATCTGTGAGATGTGATTACCCAAACAATGTTTGGTAAGAGTATCAGTTTTTGTAGATCAACATTCTGTAATTCATTATTTTGTAACAACCTTCCCCCGTCTTCATTTCTTTTCTGATCAAATTTTTTCCAAAGCAATTTTTTTTTTCTCACAAACCAAATTTGTCTCGTTATGTCTGATAAAAAGAAATATTTCATAACCATAGAGAACAACCGGCGAAGTCATTGTGTTGTATATATTCTGTTGTGTTGTAATATATAGATGTCATAAACTTACTGACCCTGCCCTTCCTGATTGTATTATTTTCAAACTTATAATTTAATGTCATTTCTACTAGTTTTTAAATGGTTCCTAAATATTTGAATTCATTAACGCTAGCTTTGTCAATACTTTCGCAGTAATCGCTGAATTCATGTCCTCTGTTTTATCTGTGTGGTCACGTAATTAGTCTTCTAGGCATTCAGTTCTAAACCTAGTTCTCAAAGCCAACAAGGATATAATTTATAAATATTCAAATCAATTTGACGTTGGCTTAAAATGAGAATCAAACTTATATAATGTAAAATAGTTGCGTCATCAAAATGCGTGACGCTCATAAGGGCACGTGATTGCAGTCAATCAGGGGTTTTCAGCTCGTAGTCCGCGAGCCACTTGAAGGCTGTGGTAACATTTTTTGGCTGCCCGCTGTCTCATGAAGTATATAAAATTATTTTAAGAAAAAAAATTACAAATATATAGATATATTTACATAGTCAACAAACTCTTGCTGCGAGACAAGCGCGTTAGAACATGTGGCCAACGAAGCGGATGATAAGATGTTTTATAATGCTTGTGTTTAAAGTTATAATAAACAAATAGTTCACAATTGAACGTGATGAAGATTAAGTTGGATCACCACAACACTAACAAATTAATATCAAAAGAGTTGGGCATATAGTTTAGCAATGTAATAAAATATATTTAAAGTTTATTAAAATCACAGATTTTGGGGTGTTAAAATTTAAAGCAAGTTTTAGAATATACAAAAATGTATACTTATACAGCGTGTTTAACTTATTAACCAATGCATATTAATATAATCGGATTCTCTCGATTAAATATGGGTTTATTGTTTCAGATGGTTTATCCTATCGTCCTCTTGAAAGTAATCATCGTATATACTATCAGCATACGTCACAGTGAGAGCAAATTTTACTTCTCAGATGAGGACGAAGTAACGTCCATTATCCCCTTAATTAATGGTATTCAACAAATTATTGACAAATATTTCATAGAAAATTTGTACTTGTTAATCTTCGATATAGAAAAAACATCCAGAGTTAACGATTACGTCTCAAATTATCTCCACAACATAAATATCCCTTTAGTGTTTACGAAAAACGTTACTCAGGAGGAAGAGTTTACTCAGGGTGATTTGTGTTGGACTAATGAAAATTGGTTTTTTCGTAATGGTTGGTGTGGGCTAAAGCGGATCGACAACTTGGAAAACAGCGTTGGGTTCATAATTGTTAGAAGTGTTATTGATAATAAGTGTTTTTTGGGTGTAGAATGGAAGATGTCATCATTTTGGAACCCCCGATCTTTCTTCTTGATTGTTATAACCACACCAGTGACTGAAGGTAAAACAATTCTAACTGAGGCAATAAATGATTGTTGGGACAAGTTAAAGATCTTGAACCTGGTGGTTATTTTTAGGAGTATACTCGAGTGTAAAGATAAGTATCCATATCATTACTCACCAAGGAATAGCAAGATGTCAGTAAGAACTATAAGCTATAATCCATTTTCAGGCAAAGCTTCGGAATTCAGTCAATTTAATATTGTCCGAAATGGTGACCACTTTTTCCCTAACAAATTAAAGGATACTCAAGGTTTCCTTATAGATGCTCCCATCACACATACTACACATGTGCTACTTATAGAAAAGTTCGACCATGACGGGAACATTGTCTTAGAAGGACCAAATGGTCAGATGATAAATGAAGTAGCTCGTGCTATGAATCTCACCTTGAATATCACTCCATACGAAGCTTTTGAAAATGATGATATAAGGGAAGAGTTGACGGCCAAAATGGCTGGTATTCAAGCTATACAGGAAAGTGTCCAGCCTTACAACTTGAGGAGGAGTACCTACTCGTTTGATGAAGACTGTGTTACTCTTATAGTTCCAAAGGCTCTAGAAATTCCCAAATACTTGAAACTAATTTTACCTTTTACGGGAACCGTTTGGTTGCTATTTGTTTCTACTATTATTTGTATATCGTTAATATGGAAAACTGTGACGGTTTTTGATGAAAATGAGAATAGTGTCAAATTAAGTAAAAATGTTTTCATAAACGTGTTTAGAACGGCTGTAGGTGGTGCCTCAGATTATCTGCCTTCCTTGTTTCCTCAAAGATTTATCGTAATCATGTTGTTGATATTTAATTTGATTCTAAATAGTGCTTATACCGGTTCCTTAAACAGTTGTTTAATCAACGTAAAGTATTTACCAGATATAAACAATCTAATGAAATCCTTGGATTCTGATATGAAGATCGGTGTTATAATGACTATTTCCTCATTAAGAGTTATTTCAGAAACGTTAGATTTCAACGATCCTTACGCTTTGAAAACAATGAGTAAACTGTGTATTATGAAAAGTGATAAAGAGGTTCTTGAGTTGATTTCCAACCACAGAAACCTCACACAAATAACTCTTAAATTCTTCGGCAAGATGTTGATAAATAATCCCATCTACTTTAAAAACGGCCATCCCATGATGCATGTTGTGGAAGAATGTTTTACTTCCATATGGAACGGTTTCATGACGTTGGAGAATCATTCACCCTTCTTGGGTGCGTTAAGTTTCTTCGTTACTCGTCTGAATGAAGGCGGGTTCTGTGGCAAGTGGAAAAGTGATTTTTTGAACCAAGCTCCAAGAATAAGAGTCAACACTGATCCTATCATTTTAACAAAGGAGCATCTGCAAGCCGCATTTTTTCTTTTATTAATAGGATTGGGGATAGGCTGTGTGGTGTTTTTGGTGGAGATAATTATTTGTAGCACCAAGAAGATCTCTGGTATTATTTCTAAGAATTGTAAACACATTTCCACACATGTTCCAAAATATTTTAGGCCTAATTTTAAGTGAAAATTATTTCTAGTTAATTCATTATATTGTAGCTATACCAATCAATTCTTACAACCTATTTCCCAACAAACTAAAATACACGAATAGTTGTCCCTATAATTAGATTTGCACATCTGTTATTTACAGTAAAATTCAACTATGCGCTAAAAGGACTAAATGGGAAAATATTTAACCAAATGGTATTGCGATTAATCTCAACTTTGTATATTAATATTGTTTAGCTGGAGAGTTGTGGCAGTTTTTGATACGTATGAGACAACTAAAAAATTACGGATAGATATTCTCTTTGGCATATCTAGAAATATTGAAAGAGGTACTAATGATTATCTATCAGCCTCGATTCCTCAAAGATTATTGCCACCATGTTGATAATATTTGATTTTACAATAATCAACTTCTATACCAGTTCTTTAAATAACTATTTAATCAATATTGTTTATTTACCAGACTTGAGCCCTTCAATGGAATCCTTGGATTCTGAACTAAAATTAGTTGTTCTACTTTCTGTTTCTGATGTTGGTGAAATTAGAGAGCTTATAGAATTCAACGACCCACATCTAATAAAAACAACTAGTAAACTTATAATTATGAAAAGAGAAGATAAGGCTTTGTACATGATGGATAGTCACAGAAATCACATTTTAAAATCTTTAAAATTCAACGGTAAAACAAAGTTAAGTTAACCCTTATACTTTTAAAATGTTTACCCCACGATCCGATTTGTGGAAAATGTTACTGTTAGATTTTAATTGGTTCCCTGAAATTGGATAATCATTCTCCTTTCTTGGGTGCGTTAAGATTTTCATCACTCGTCTTAACCAAGGAGGGATTCACGGCATGTGGAAAAGTGTTTTATGACTCAAGTTCCGAGACTAGGACTCTCCACTGATATTATGGTTTTATTAAAATGGAACTGCTTGGAGGAGCTCCTTTTTTTTACTATTTTTTCTTATCATCGCGTCTTACACCTCGTTCGGGTTGTACGCTTATGTAATGATTAAGCTAATGGCCTTAGAGATTAGGAAGTTGATATTCAGATGAAGTGTACCCGCATTTGCGTGGAGGTAGAGTGTATAACCATTTAGGAATAACCACCCTCAGTACACCCGACTGAGATTTGAACCTCGATCTCCCTGACTGCCGATGATGGGGTTATTGAGGTTAGAATCTCGGTCGGGTGTCCTGATGGTGGTTTTCCAAAATAATGTTTACCTCTCCCTCCACCCAAATGCGGGTGCACTTCCTATGAATATAGCCTTCGTAATCCCTAGAATCATTAGTTTAATTATTACATAAGCGTACAACCCGAACGAGTAGTATGACGCGGTCCTTGAAAAAAAGAAAGAAAAAAGAACAAGGAGCTACTGCAAGATGTTTTGTTTCTTTTATAACTAGGATTGTCTAAAGCTTATGTTTTATTTTTGTCGTCAATCTACAACCGAAGGTCAACTTTAAATAATGTACACTATTTATTCACTTTTCTTACAAAACCTTATAAATCTTATTGACATTGTTGTCTTATTTCCAAAAGATATAATCGTTTGAAATAAAATCAATTGAAATTATTGCTTGTAAATAACTTGGTAACATGAATAAATCTTATTGACATTGTTGTCTTATTTCCAAAAGATATAATCGTTTGAAATAAAATCAATTGAAATTATTGCTTGTAAATAACTTGGTAACATGAATAAATCTTATTGACATTGTTGTCTTATTTCCAAAAGATATAATCGTTTGAAATAAAATCAATTGAAATTATTGCTTGTAAATAACTTGGTAACATAAATAAATCTTATTGACATTGTTGTCTTATTTCCAAAAGATATAATCGTTTGAAATAAAATCAATTGAAATTATTGCTTGTAAATAACTTGGTAACATGAATAAATCTTATTGACATTGTTGTCTTATTTCCAAAAGATATAATCGTTTGAAATAAAATCAATTAAAATTATTGCTTGTAAATAACTTGGTAACATTAATTGTATGAAGTTATTTCACCCTTTGTTTAGAGTAAATATAATGCGCGTTGTGTTGATTACAGGCCGCCTTACTAGTGGTAAATATCAAGGGATCACATGTGTTCACTAGAAACGAAGGAATGTGTGGTTTTAATACTGATTGATTTTTATCTGTGTACATATGAGCTACTAAACTGGTAAAAAACATGAGAGCATCTGCATATATGGTGTTTCTACATGAATAGAATCAATGGACATGCTGTATTTAATACAAGCTTGCCCTTAAAAATAAATACTTTCAAAAAAATTAGAAACAATAATACAAACTATTATCAACATATAGAACCAAAGGGACATTTGATTTTTATTTAATGTCTTTTAACTTTTAATATTGGTTAATAAAACTGGTAGAGTTTTATTTAGGTAATCATCTATATGTAAAGTCTATTGAAAGTTTAAGTTGAACACAAGATTGTCTTACGTTTAAACAATAACTATATTTAGGTGTTTTTTTTTTTACAATTCAATTAGAAAAATCTTCATTTAGCTCTCTATCCTATTGGTGAATTTATATTAGGTTATTTTTAAGGCAAATTTAAACTATACGATTCATTTAGAATTATTAAAATTATTTGTAACCTTCGCTCACAATTATAAACATCAAGTCGACATTGTTTGATTTCATGTTGGTGACGCTTAAAACCTAAAGCCATAAAGTATTCACACTTTCAGGATAAATGGAATGTATGGTAAAATCAATTACCCTGAATGAAGCAGTCTAATGACAATATACAGTATTGTCCTATGTAGTAAGCCATAACTATTAGTTCAAATACTAAAATGAACCAAATTCCGGAATAATGTTGAGCAATTATTTTAATACCATTATTTAATTTATAATAGGTGAACTAACAATGTCAGTCATATTTTTAGATAATTTATAATACAGGTAAACAATGTGACATTATAATTATATCAGTTTATTTTACTTATATAAAATATGGTTATTGCAAGTAGGGATGTAAATTAGGCTTTAACCTATTAAAAACATTTTGAAACACACCAAACGATGCTAAATGTTTTAAAGTATATATTAACATATAATTTAAAATATTGTTTCAATCGATTACCAAAACTAATTACATTTTTTAATATTCAAGAAAAATTAATGTAATTTTGAAAATTTTAGACCTCGAAATGAGATGAATCTTTAGTTTTAATGTGAACCAAACCCAAAAAAGTAGATTTTAGATTCTTATTTTCTCATGTATGTCCAGGGGTTGATCCAAGAGAGGTCATGGGGTGTGCGCAACCCCCTCAAGAAATTAAACTATTTAAATTAATGTTAAAGTCACTACTGGTTTTATTGTCACGTAATTCTATCTCACTAACCAGATTTCCTTTTTTAATTGTTATTGGTAATATTATTAAATGATTAATATACTGTAATTATTATAAATACTTAAGACAAAGAGCTCATTAAGTATTAAAACTGTGAAATAGGCATTAATAAAACTACCCAAATTTAAGTTGTGTGCCAAATACTGTAATTTGTTACCTATGAAACCTATGATTGTAATATCTTCAATTAAAAACAGTTCTAATTACGAGAATTTTAGAAAGTTCGATAAAGCAATAGAAGCTTAAAACAGCTGTGATAAAAAAAATATTCACTTTGTAAGTTTTGCTATAAATTTTGCTCACTTTTTCAATATCCACAGTGATTGCAGAGCGGAGATTCTCGACTTTAAGAAGACTCAAGACTTGGATGAGTTCAAGAATAATCGAAGATCGGTTGATATGACTTGGTTTACTATATGTATTACATCGAGATATTAATATCAACATTGAAAATTTCATATATAGATTTGGTAGTTTATATAATCGGAGGCTTGAGTTTATATTATGAGTTCTCAGTTCGGAATAAATAATAAAACTTTCAAAATTTTTATGCTAATAAAGATTGTACTATCAGGCCTTATAGGTCGTTTTAAAATATGATCCTTATGTGGTATCTTATATAATTAAATACTTTTAATTTTAGAAGATTATTTTACCTAATTTTACACACAATTTTACAAGAAAAATACTTATAAATGTATTCCGCTGATTGTAATAGACATTCAATCTACATTATATACGTATATGTACTAGATATTGGCCTATTCACACTTACTCTCTTACCTAGTTACACAAACATTGTTTAGGTTTAAATTTATTCTATCATTTTTATTATTATTTCAATAATTAGTAATAAATAAAGAGCTTTAAAGTATAGTATTTTTAAATAACGTGCTTTAAACAAAATATTCGAATAATACTACACACATAACTTGTTAGTATGGCTTAGTGGTAAAATTACGACTTTGAGTTAAAAATAACTATCTATACTAAAGAGTGGAGATAAAGTTCGATTGTTCGAAATCTGAATTATTCCATCTATTTTGTCTAGTGTATTGAATAGCTAACTAATAAAAATTATTTATATAGTTGTTATAATGATTAAACTTATTTCCCTCTTAATAATCTCTATTTGTTGAAGTTTTTATTATTTGTTTTTAATAATTGATGGATTTTGTTGAAATTTGACGTATAGATGTAATTTATGTATACCTCAGGACCAATATCCAATTGATTACAACAGTTAAAGTAAAGATAGTTTTTTGAGGAATGATTTTAGAAAATTTGAAAATATTCATAATTGGTTGTAATGATTTTGGTTTAAAATTTATATACAAGGCGGGCTCGTTTTGACAAATAAGATTGTATACTTTTTTAATTGTTAAATTGTAATTTACTGTCTAATTATTTTTGAAGTTGCTTAAAACATATATATAATTATTTTACATTATATATTAAATATAATTATATTGTTTTAAGGAGAAAGATTTTAAGGGTAGTTTATTGATGATATATATATATAATAATTTAATATATCAGATTTTCAATATATAAAAGCTTTAACCATTATGTATACAATCTATATTTGTGGAATACATTCTGTACATGATAAATAATAATATAATTTTTTAATAAATTAATTTAAAGTTGTTTTACTTGGAGCATATTTTAAAAAAGTTTTAATTTTTCAAAAAGGCTTTCAAGGTAAAAAAGGAAACATGAAAATTGTTTAGCATGATAGATGATGATGATGATGATGATGATGATGATGATATTAATAATAATAATAATAATAATATATGACCTAAATATTAGAAATTACTAGTTTTAGGGTATTTTTTCCAAATAATGGATATTTTAAATTTTGAAATAAAAAAATACTTCGCACAGTTTCTTTAAAATAAAAAAATTAAGAGTTTTGCGTGATTAATAAGATGATAAATTGATGTTTCTAAGGAAAATATATATAAGAGTAATCTACTGAAAACATATATTTGAAAATTTTGTGTCAATTATAAAACACAAAATAAAAAGTTTTGTATGGTTGTATCATAATTTCATAACATATACTTTGTATCGTTGTGATTCATGTAGAGTTTAATAATCAAATTTAAAATAAAACAAATAAATAAATGAGATATTATCAATTAAACAAAACCATTGTTCTGAGATTTATATTGTCGCGATTCTCCTTCCACGCGAACCTCCTGATGATGTTGTTAATTAAATAATGTATATATTAATACATATTACAAGTTTTATTTGCACATATTAAGATGCTACATTCAAGAAATTGCCCCAATAACACTCGCGTTTCTTCATCGTGTCTTTCTCTCAGAACACCTCGTTAACAAGTGCTGCAAATTATTCATACCCCCCACCAGTTTCATGGCTATAACATTAATTTTGATACTGAGAGCTGCTGAACTCTTGCGAGCACAAGCAAAACTACCTTTTAAAAAGAAATCAAAATAAATACAGTTTGCAAATGAAAAATATTGCTCTCTTTCTCGCACTCACACTGCGAGGTTTTTTTCTTTAATAATTACTAGAGCTAGAAACAAGCAAACCAAATGTTCCTAACCCGTAGCCTGCTCGCACGTGTACGGAAATGAATACACAACAGTACAGTGCGACTAATAGATTTGACACAAACTTAATTTAATTACACCAAAAGCTATGCAACAAAGCAGGATCATTACAGTACTCCCCTACTTTCTGAGTTATTTTTAGAAGAAAAATAAGTCAGGAAGTAATTCGGTCAGCTTGTTTTTACATTGAGCCCTTTGCACATATTATGACACCACTAAAGCTTATATATTTAATAAAAACTAGAAAACCAATGTATTGATTACATAGAGTAGCGGCAGGCATCAATCATCTGATATAATTTAAAATGTTTATCATTTACTTCAAAATCTCTCACTTAACAGTTCTAATAATGTTCATTTTGCTTTGCCATTTCCTTTTCTGATTTTAATGTTCTATGGCAGAAAGGTTTTAGTGTCTCACTTTAATTGATAAAACACAATAGACTAGTGATATTAAAGAGAGTTATTATTTAGAGTTTAGCTAGCCTTCTTACATGTACACTATTTTCACATGATAATATAATATAATAAACAACATAAAAAAAACATACACATTGCACTGCACATAATTAGCATGAAACTCTTGACAAAACACAAAATATAATATCTTTGACATTTCAGACTAAATTGGTAGTTCTCTTGAATAGCATTCAAAATATACACTATCCATATTTCGGTAGAATTATACCCTAAGTTAAATTCACATTACAAGAAGATCTTAAAAGATTTTTCTTATACACACTAAGTTTAAAACACAATTTACTAAGCTCATAGTAAAATCCTAATAAAAGTTTTATCATCATGAGGAGATAAAACCTATTCCTGCTCCAGCCATACTTCCCTACTTTCCCTCTATCTTTGTCACTTTCTCAAAATAAGGTTTAATTTCATCCAAATGTTTAGGCTGATACACCTCTGCCATTACAGTTCTCGCTCGACCTCGTCCATCATCTTGCCTCTGTCCCTGATTAGTATTTTGGGTTCCCGTGTCTCTTTGTTCTCTGTACCTTGGTGGGTGATAATACTGATTATATCCCTTTGGTCCCTGATTGTGATCATATTGCCTATCCTGTCCCTGGTTGAATCGTGGACCACTATCTTGGTTTCCCCTGCTCCTATCTCCTTGCCCTCTCTCCCAGTGTTGTGATGGAGGTGGTGTTCTGCTTTCTCTCTGAAACTGATAATTTGTTCTACCTTGTCCCTGTGGATGGTATTGACCCTTAAATTTCTGGAAACCTGACCAATTTGGTTTACTTTCTCTCCCTTCACTTCTTTCTAAATTTGAAGGTACGTGCCCATTTTGTGTTGAATCATGTTCCTGCACATCCCCTAAATATTCCCACTCTCTAGTTCTTTGATATCTATCATCAAATGCATTTAACACCCGTTCCATGTCTTGAAGGTCCTGTAAATTCGCGCCAATAAGAGCATCCTGTACATTTTGAGGAAAGTGATATATTAAATGCCCCATGAGCCTATCTTCCTCTATCGGGTATTTCAAATACTTTGCTTGTACCTTATATTTGTGAAGATATTCACACATAGTTCCTGCTCGAACACTGTATTTACCATTGAAAATCTGCTGCAAAAAACTATCTTGTTTTACCTGTGACCAAAATTTTCCCAACAAAGCACTCTTTGCTTCCAAAAATGTATCCCATTCTCCTTCTACAGAATTTGCCCAGGACCTAGCTTCCTCTCTTAATCCTGATAACAAAATAGCAATCTTATTAGCTTCACTAAATCGTTCTCCTTCCAAAGTACGCTCCACTTTTCGAATATATTGGATTGCCGAAATATTTCCTTTCTGCCCCTTGAATTTGGGAATTGAAGATAACATCTCCTCATTCATTCCTCTAAACAAGACACTATTATGACAAACATGACTATCAACTTTCTCTTTATTTTTGACTTCGTTAAATTTGCATTCTAAGTCCTCCACTTTGTTTTGTAATTTCTCAAGATTTTTCATATAGCTATTTTTTAACTTTTTGACCTTTTCCTCTATGCTTTCGCCTTTTTGGGTCAGTACATCTTCTACTTGCGACGTAATATAATCCCTGTTCACATCCAGTTGACCCTCCAGTTCTAACCTAACCTTACTGACTTCTCTTTCCAAGTTAGACTGAACTATTTTGACATTATTTTTTATTTGAACAATTTGAACTCAATACCTTCTACATTATTTTCTGTGCTTTTGACTGTCTCTATAAATTTCTTTTCCAGCCCTTCTATTTTTTCATTCACTTTGTCAACTCCCCCAATTAAATCAAAATGAATTTTTCTTAAATTATCTTGTTTTTGTTCCAACTCGTTTTGATTTTGTTTTACAGTGATCAAACTCTTATCTAGATCCATTACCTTAACATTAAGTGCCTGGTGCGATATTTCCAGGTTATCTAGTTTACACTCTAATTTTATTCCTAATTCTTTAATATTGTTTTCTATTTGAGCTCTCAATTTTTTATTATTATTTTCTATTTGGGTTCCCAATTTTTTATTATTATCTTCCATCTGACTCATTATAGTCATGATAAGTTGTTCAATTTTTTTGTTCCCTTCCCCTATTAAATTCTTTTCTACCTGAGCTGGTTCAGAATCTCTTTTACTATCCTCTATGTCTACAGTAGTTTTTTTTAATATCGAAATTTCATCACCCCCATCCTTTAATTTTGAATGTCCCTTTGAGCTATTTTCATCTAATATCTGATTCTCACTATTATTTCCTGACTCCCCTTCTTCTACCTGTTCTATTACAGAAATGCACCCTTCATGTAAGTTTCTACTGTTTGCATTTCCCACCTTTAGTTTGTTTAATCTACTCTCATACATTTCATTTTCCCAATCCTCGTCACTCTCCTCTAATCCTTCTTGGTTATATGGTCTGTTCATGATGTCTTTATCTTCCGAACAAAATGGAAACTGACCTATCCCACTACTACACTCTTCCCCAATTAAATCCTCTTCTGATTCTAACATCATCAACTAAAAGAGTTGTTGAATTTCTTAAATATATTAATTTCTAAGTTTAAACACCTTTTAAGTTCTACTTACTTCATTAAATGTTATAAAGAGTTCCCTTACTACAATGAACCCATCAATCAATTAATTAAAATAATTAAATGTAACAAACAAAATATATATAACTACTGCTCTTCTGTTGATCTGTCCCTCGGTGATTGTCCAGCATCCGTTGATGAAATACTTCGCTGCTATCCACAATGACATTAATTAATTAAAATACTGAAATGTGACACAAACATTTTATTCATCCCCTTCTATTCTGTTGATCTGTTCCACGGCGATGGTCCAGCATCCGCTGCTCTGTTGCCTCACTGCTGTTATCAATAACATTAATTGATTAAATAATGAAATAATACCATGTAGCAAAACATATCTACGCTATTCAGTCGACCTGTCCCTCGGTGATTCGCCAACATCCGTTGATCGGTTACTTCGATGCTCTGTTGCTATTCTGCATTGTTGATGAAGTACCTACAGGAACGCCTTTGTGTGTCACAGCTGCTCCATTGCTGCATCTGCCCCGCTGCTGCATCTGCCCTTGAATTGGTTGGTAGCACCTATTAATTCCCCGTGTTCTCCGCGAGTATTTTATCAAGCCGTCGGTGAGCACCTCTTAAATTCCCGTGTTTACCGTGAGTGTTTTATCAAGCCGTCGGTGAGCACCTCTTAAAATACCGAGTTTACCGTGAGTATTTTATCAAGCCGTCGGTAAGCACCTCTTAAATTCCCGAGTTTACCGTGAGTGTTTTTTATCGTGCCGTCGGTGAGCACCTCTTAAATTCCCGAGTTTACCGTGAGTGTTTTATCAAGCCGTCGGTGAGCACCTCTTAAAATACCGAGTTTACCGTGAGTATTTTATCAAGCCGTCGGTAAGCACCTCTTAAATTCCCGAGTTTACCGTGAGTGTTTTTTATCGTGCCCCGCGATTGGGAAAGCCATTTGTCGCGATTCTCCTTCCACGCGATGGTCCTGATGATGTTGTTAATTAAATAATGTATATATTAATACATATTACAAGTTTTATTTGCACATATTAAGATGCTACATTCAAGAAATTGCCCCAATAACACTCGCGTTTCTTCATCGTGTCTTTCTCTCAGAACACCTCGTTAACAAGTGCTGCAAATTATTCATACCCCCCACCAGTTTCATGGCTATAACATTAATTTTGATACTGAGAGCTGCTGAACTCTTGCGAGCACAAGCAAAACTACCTTTTAAAAAGAAATCAAAATAAATACAGTTTGCAAATGAAAAATATTGCTCTCTTTCTCGCACTCACACTGCGAGGTTTTTTTCTTTAATAATTACTAGAGCTAGAAACAAGCAAACCAAATGTTCCTAACCCGTAGCCTGCTCGCACGTGTACGGAAATGAATACACAACAGTACAGTGCGACTAATAGATTTGACACAAACTTAATTTAATTACACCAAAAGCTATGCAACAAAGCAGGATCATTACAATATTGTGAAGTATTTCATAACCAGCACAGATGATTATTTTCCGTGTATATAATATGTGTGACTTGGTCACAAATTATTTCATTTTATTTTAGATGTTTAATTGTGTAAAACAAGTTATTTGTACTAAAGTAAGTTTGTGAAACAATACACATATCAATAAAAATCTCTGTAATAAATTGTTTAAACTTATTGTAAAAATATGTAGATCAAAGAAAGTTAATGATACTACATTTAATTTTAAATAATAAACAGAGAGAAAAACCATATTTGATTTGGAAATTTTAAAGGTCATGATAATTTGTAATATAGTAGGCTAGGATAAAAATAATGTATTGATATTTTTGCTATTTAAATAAATACTTCCTTGAAACAACGAAAATATTTAAGGAAACATAAAAACTTATTAGATAATGTAAAAGGCTTATTCAAGTATTGGTTAATATGGAGTTGGGTTAAATGCTAGATAATTAAAAACTAATTAAATAAAAAACTTTGTTTAAACGTACAGATCAACTTACATTGGCAGAGCCCTCTTCATGGTCTTAGGTCTCCGTTCTCTCCAATCGCTCGTGACATACAAGGTCGGGCTGTAATACTTGTAATATGTGATGTGTTTTTTCTCGGATGGTTTTTCCTCTCTCCTTCCATGTAAATATTTTTAAAACTCTTCCAAATATGGTTTTACTCATCCTTACCCCGATAGTACAAATAAAAGTTTTTCGTGAAAAGGGTAGAAATAATACTAAGTGGACATAAGAAGATTTATTTTACGTTTTCTCTTTTTTAAAATAAATATTTGACCTTCAACAATAATAATTACACTTAAAACCACATCAGTGGGGAAATGTAAATAACAGTCAGAAAATGAATTAATCTGGTTTGTATGTGACGACAAGGTTAGGGTTGAATCATTTCTTAGAATATGAGTGAAGAATAACATCGAGCAATAGACTTAACCTACATAGTTGAGTGGGTAGAGAATTGGAGTAGTAAGTCAAAGGTTCTAGGTTCGATTCTCGTGTCCTGGTATAATTTTCTAAAATAAATGATATGATGTTAAAATGCGACTATAACCTTAACTAACAAATATAAAAGCTCGGCTAGTTAATCCATCATAATGGAAATATTTAAAGTAAGATTACTACACCTCATCCTAAACGATAACAATCACATTTACTTTCGTTTTTATCTATTCATTAATTTATATTTATAAGTTAACTTTTGCTTTCTCTCTGAATAAGAGTAAGGGATGTACATATTAGATTTCTTTCGACGGTTGTAGTAAATAGGGGATCATTTAGAATAAGTGTGCCCACATTTACGTGAATAGCGAGTGGGAAACATAGTATGGTTTTTTAAAAATATCATTAAACCTACCGATATAGTTTAAAGCCTGACCTGTCTTAATATTTTTATAAGAAAAGGCAATAAAATTATAAGCTTAGCTTTTAAGATGAAATTTAGTAATATGTAAATGTAGATATATATTATTTTATATATAATAATGGGTTTTTCCTTTATCTTTTAGTCACTATCTTGGATGTAAGCATTTAATTACGTTAATGACTTAGAGATTAAGAATGTATAATTTAGTAATTTATAAATATTGTACTCAATCAAATTTACTAGACCAGAATGTGAGTAAAAATAATTTGTCATAAACATCTCAGTCACACTTGACAAGAATATAGAACCCAAGACACTCATCCACGGTTTTCAAAATAATACGAGGCTGATGTATTTCTCTACACACCCATTAACCCAGGAAAAATATAAAATTAGAGAGTTCTAATTTATAAACTGGTTTGCACCTGGGTTGTGGGCTCTCATTTCTCATCATGTATCACACATCAACACTGTTGGGTAGTCAAAGTGGCCTTTGTGGCATGTAAAAATAATCAATTGAAAAAATGTTTAAAGTTATTAATATTAAACGGAAGGGAAATAAGTTCATCCCTCATGTTAATAATTGATCGAGTAGGTCACATGCACACTAGTACAGGGTGATCTAAAAGTTAGGCAGACAAAGAAAAAAAACTTTTATTTTGTGCAATCACTTCGGCATATTGTTGAATTATTCGGCACGCGTGATTCTGGAAAACTACGCATAAACGATTGATGGCATTCCATATACGAATATGCCTTGAAATAGCGTTCCAAAATGAATACTCGCTCTGCGCGTGAAAAGCTCATCTTACACGTTCAAATTATGTAACTCAACTGGCTAAACCTAGTGTAAGTCTCAAGGTCACACGGACTGTACGACACCCAGCCAACATTACAATGTTGCCATACATATCAACAAGATGTTCATTTTACATGTTCTTCTGTGAGAAGTATCCTTGGAAATACAGGGTTGCACGACTTTTGGATCACCCCGTATAATCCGGCCTAGGTATATTGATCCTAATCTAGTAGTTTTAAAATAATTAAAAAAGTTTTATTAATTCACTTAGAGGTAAGAATAAGTGTCATGCTGCCCTTTTACTGTGCTAATATATAAGATTCAGAATCGCACATTAGTCTAGCAATTAAGTGCATCAACTCGGAAATTAAGTATTGAAGAGGACTGGAAATATTGAAAGGTAAGGATTCAACTTGAATAACGGATAATTTTATGATAGCTTGAGTAACAGATATTAGTAGGATAATATAATATAATGTCCCTATGATACTTAGATAGGCCTTGCGTATTCAATTAAATATACACAATACCAGCTATCTCGCGATGTGATTATTCCTTCTCTGTAGTTCAATATCCCGTCGGGCTATTTGCATACATACACTGATGAGGTAAAATAAGGATAGTAGCATTCAGAGGAATGTTATCTGAATTTATGTTGGAGCTTGTGTTGGTAAATTACAAATCTTTTAATATATCAAGTAAACATTCACCAAGTAAATATATAGTTTAGATAACTAGAGATAAGTAATTTAAATCTCCGAATCCCTTCTTACTCTAGATCTTAGTGAATATTCATAATTCAAGGTTTAGAAAAAAGCTATGACTAGGGACACAGAAAGAGAGTTTTAAATTTAAGATTTAATTTTTGTTAGTATAAATACAACGTATTGTTTAACAAACTTTACAACCAGTCAATTTACAACTTAACTGAATCTTAATGTATTTTATTATAAAAAAAATCAGAATAATGTTATTCGGAACGGACTATGCCAAATATTGTATACAATAAAAGGAAATGATAGCATAGTTTCACCCAAAAGTTATACTGTGTTAGTTATCATATATAATTTGGATTTAGGATTTATGATGAGATTTTAATTAAATTATTCAAACTGTCGCTTGAAATACCGTAAAATTAGGTAATTTTTCGTGTATGAAATAAAATTTAACCGTCAATATTCAACGTTTATCTAGTATATATTCTATTCTATGGATTGCCATTTACAAATATTATTAGGTATACACATTAATTGTATATTCATATTTTAATGGGATTTTATTTATCCCGTAGACGGGGGGAAAAGATTTATATATGCTAGGTTTATTTGTCTTTTTGGTGCTTGGATGTGTAGGGAATATAGACAGTTAGGGTATATATATGTATATATAATGTTACATTACTATAATATAAAGCCACATGGCTGACTCACTCACTGACATTAGTGTTTACCCACTTACAGATGAACTAAAAACTTGAAATTTGGCAAACTTATACTTTCTAGCCTGTAACTGACGGGAAAATTCCACAAATTCCAAAAATTTAATTTTTAACCTCCGAAAAAATTTATAATGGTGAAGCAAAGTTAAGGTCGGTGCGGACCTTTCTTTCGAGGCCTCTTGTGGCTAAACGGTATCGAAAAAACGGATTGCACCAGAGCTAAAAAATAATATTTTAGGTAAATTTTGCACATTTTCCACTTTTTTTTAAATTTTCTGACAAACTTATGGAGCAGCTAGAATCATAACATTGTAAAAATATATCGACGTACAAAACAATACTGGAATTACATTAGTTTACACTCATTGGTGGTGGGAAGGCGGAGTCGACAACGAGCAAAGCTAGTTTAAAATTTTAAATCTTCATGTTTGAGTAAAAATATTTATTCTATGTCTATTTTACCATATATAAATAAAGAGTGAACGAGAGCACGTTTAGTCTTAAAAAAAATTATTTCTCAAAATGAGAAATTTTCAAGATGTTCATAGCCTGTCTGGTACTCATTCTATGACCTAGAGATTTATTGCCTTTACAACTTTAGATTTGTTTACATTCCTATGATTCTTAGACCAGGGGTTTTTTGTATCCATGTGGCATGTTGAGCTAATTTACCGAATGCAATTACAATATATAACATTTCCTACATTTTAGTGAAAATGAATAGAAAGTTAAGAATTTAATCAAAAACACTTTAGTATCTAGTAGCGTGGATTATAGTTAAACTTAAAACGCACACTAAATTATTAACATCATATTGGTGAGTAGGCTTCTCAAGATGAATTATGAATTATGAATAAATACTTAACAATACTATTTTAATAATTATAATGTCAACTAATATAATCCGTTCAGGGTAACTTGATTTTATTTTGAATGTTGTAAACCGACAGTTAAAACCCGTTTGGAATTCATTCCCATTGAAAGAGGTTGTTATCGATTTGGTAATTGGTTTAAAATAGCCTAAAACTTTTTTAAATAAGTAATAAAACTAGTGGGATGTGGGTAGGTTAGGTTTGATTTTACCTTCAATAACTCACTAACCACAGAGAAAATAAATCAATGAACGAATATATTATTATTGAAATTAAATGGTGCTTTTGATATTGAATGGCAACCATGTACTGTGCATCAAGCATAGTTTGATGGTAACAAGGAGTTTGGGTCTTGAATCTTAGTTAATTGTTTGAAGGGTGGTTTTACCTAAATGGTTAATCATCACCCTCCGTGCAAATATGGGTACATTGCATTTAAACACTACCGTCCCAATCTTACCACATTAGTTTAATTAAAATGAGTGAAATCACTTAAGAGTAGTAACAAATTTTCTTGAAAGTCTAAAGGGATGATAAAATTTATGGTTTAGTTTTGTAAAGCTTTGCTAATTTGTAAACCCTGGAAAGAACATCTTCTTTGCCAGAAGGACAAATAGCGTGGATAACTTTTAGTGACTTTCCAACTTTCTGAAAGGGGCCAATTTACCATGAACCGATTATAGAAACCATTTTATATATTATTCAACGACAATTCATTTACTAAAATAGCCTATCATTGAGAAAACAATTCCAAAAAACGTTCTATCACGATATTAAAACAGTAGATATTAGATTACACATTCTACTCTGTGCGTCAACTTGGTGCTGTCAGGATTGAAGAGGAGGTCACAAAAACTGAAAGGTAAATTACAAAAGTTTTATTATATCAACTAGACTTTCACCAACAAAATATATAGTTTAGGTAACCTGATATAAGTTTCTTTAAATTTTATAATGTTATATTCCTCAAGAATCTTATTGGAAATTCATATTTAAATGTTTCGAAATAAGCTATGAGTAGATAATAGAGACACTGAAAAAAAAATCAATATTAGATCTAATTTTTTTTAGAACAATGTAACATATTTGTGGACAAACTTTACAGACAGCTAATTTATCACTTAAATGAATGTTAATGTATATTATTTACAACAAAAAAGATCAGAATAATGCTATTCTGAACGGACTATACCAAATGTTAATATTGTATATAACAAAAGGAAATGATAATATATTTTCACCCAAGAAATCTACTGAGCTAGTTATCATATATAAAAATTGTTAATGAAATATGACATTGTATTATGAAATGAGTTTTCCAAATTAGGTCTCGAAATATAATAAAATTGTTTAATAGACAGTGTATGAAATAAAAATTTATATTAAAATATTCAACGTTTATTTAAAATAATATCTCTTCTGTGGATTGCCGTATACAAAATAATATTAAGTGTACACACAAATTTCATACAATAATTTTAAAGAGATTTTATCTATCTCATGGACGGGTAGAGTCGCGTTATTTATTTTTGGTTTATTTATGTTTTTGTTGCGTGTATATGATGGGGATATAGTCATTTGATTTATAAATATACATAGTGTCAAATTTTGTTATAACTGTCTCGGCTGTTCAGTCAATTTGGGCATAGCCTCATTTTTTCAGCAGTCCGGTCAAAATGTTATCTATCAACGTTTAAAAACTTTGTTTTAGCCTCACTACCATTCAGTTGTTTTACTTTAAATTCCATTAAAATGTACTGTTCATATGTGGAATTTAAAATTTAGTATTAAATTTGAATGCAATTTGTTTATAGGAAAGATATAAAAGTATTGTAAGGAGCGCTTGTTACGTTACAGTAAAGCTGTACAACTGTAGAACCTCCCTTTTTTTATTGTTTTGATCTCGCCTTCTAAAACCAAACCAGTCTGCTGAGGCACATTAACCTCTCGCACTGAACATCGCTTCAGTCTTCATTGTTGTTTGGAACATTCCAGTTTGTACACGTACTAACTCTCGTCTCTGTTTTTGCGTGTTTTCTAAGTTCAACGTTAGTTTCTGTAGTCATTATGGATTCTATAATTAGGACTTTATTTTTCAATAATGGAATAATATTGGACTTGTAATATAAAAAAAAAAAGTATGCCTATTCAAGAGAAAGTACGTATTCACTAGAGCTTGTGAAAGTGGACAATAAAAGGAAGATGTATAATGTGAGTTTGGTCTAGTGAATTCATTTGTAGGTATAACCTTAAAAAACCAGAATAAAATATTAAAGTGATTTGAAAAAGACGAAAAGATAAAAAAGGAAATGAGAACATATTGATGTGGTTCAAATAGTGTATAAGTTCAGATATTCATGTGAGTAGACCAATTTTGAAAGAAAAAGCTAAGAAATTTGGAAAATTGGTTGGTATTTAATTTACGTGCTCCAACGGATGGCTTGATTTTTTTTTTTAATGGACATGGCGAAACCTGTCACAATTTCTGTGAAAGATACGATACAAATCCTAGATGACGCTTGGATGAGTGTAATGCAGTAGACGATAGAAAAGTACTTTGATAAAGCAGAACTATCACAAACTAGCTACCCGAGGATGATGAAGAAAGGGAAGACGAATTACCGCTTTCCGAGTGGATTAAGCAGTTAAATGTGTAATAATGTGGAAATGAGCTTGATTCCTTTGTGTCAGTGGATGACGACGTAGAAACATTTCAAGTGGTGAATTGTTCAGAAATTATCGTGGAAGTAAAAAAAAAGCAGAGGCAGAAGATAGTGCTAAAGGAATGATTGAACAAGAGGAGGATGCCGACATCGTTTGTCCTACACGAGGTAATAACTAACCCCGTTGTGTAGTCGGT